>VYZM01002501.1:65570-250225 GCA_013398915.1 Dromas ardeola | reverse complement strand
ATGTTCTATGTTCTCTTATTAAAGGAAACAAAATGGTTTGGAAATTTATTCCAGACACAAGTTTTTTTTTCCTTAATGTATATTTCTGATGCAGCCACATGCTGGGTTCTTTACATTAAACACATTTGGCGATTCAAGTTTACTTTTAGAAACAGCCTGCTTTGTTTTCTGTTCTTAGTTGTTTTTCTTTTTTTTCTTTTTTAAAACCATGAGTTTACTTTTCGTACATCTTGTCCTTTTAAGGAATGCAGGCCTCTTCTTCCATCTCCTATTGTTTATTTAGTGCTTTGTGGAAACACACTGATCTTTGTAGCCAGCAGCCCATTGTCAGCCTCCTTGGGTTGCCTCTGGCACCGTAATTTTTAAAATTATGATTTCCATCCATTAAGAGGTAACTTAATTTTGGTTTGGATTAATGTCATTCGGCTTTAACTGTCTAAAGTTAAAGTATCTATGCCAAGCTAGTTACATGGGTTCATTCTGAACTTAATGGGGAACAAGGGGTCTCCAGAAAGTTACTCACCTCACCACTATAGCCCCGTGTGACTCTCTCCATTGGCAGAGTGCCTGGATGATGAGCTTCAGCTCCGAGTGGACCCTTCCTGCCCATGTGTGTTTCATATTTCCAGGCTGACCTTCACAAGGAAAGGGTGAGAAGCCTGTTTTGTCATAATATCCTCAACATAAGTATGGGATGGCGCTTTGGCCTAAGTTCTGTTTGTTTCAGTTTAGCGTAAATACCTTCCTAGCTGCCATTCACTAAACTCAGATTTTCAGTGGGTATAAAATTGTTCACACAAACCTTTGCACCTGGTTAGTTGAAAGAATAATAAAAAATAGATTGAGTTGAGCTGATGCAACCCCAAATACAAACAGCTCTAATCGCTCCTCTGATTCTGCTTTATGCATCTCATTTTTCTGTAAAAGGCTGCTCAGGGCCATAGGTTTTGTCTTGGCCAAAGGCTAAACACTTCTAATGTTGTTTTTCATTCTCAAGACCACAAGTACAGTATATTTCTTTTGCAGTTTCACTCTTCTAGATTCCCTTTGTATTATTATAGATTCCCTCCTGGGATCAGCAAAATAATATGTGAAGAATATTAGTGATATGGAAGCTTGCTTCAGGGTTATCTTTAGATATCTGAGTTGAACTCTACAAGTGAGGTACTAAATCTGCCTTGAGATTATCAATACAAGAACAAGTGAAAATGTAGGCTTTAAAAATAGCTTGTACTCCTTTTGTTCTAGGACAGGAGGAGAAACTGAACCATGCTCTGCAGTCATTGTTGCAACACAGCTGGCTTCACTGAGCTCGCACTGATGTAACTGCCAGCAGAGTAAGGCTACATGTGTCTTATTTAAAACAGTCAAATATCACAAAGTGTGCAGATATTATAGCATGGGTAAGGCACAACAGGAGGTGCAAGTGACTGGCCATTTTGCATATAATCATCCTGAGTGATGATGGTAATAGTCATACGATCGGATTCTTTGACTGGGGTATGCATAATAATGATTTTACAATAGCTTAGAGAAATGACAATACAATAACATTGTATATGCAAGACTTAAAAAAATCAAATCTCTGATATTTTTAATGTATTCTATAATATCTTCTGCATGGCTGGCATTTCATCAATATCAGGCTAATAAACTTTCAGTTTTATAATTACGTCTCACTACTGAGGTCCACAACGAGCCCACTTATTTTCAGGGAGCAAAACCAGCCTTCACTAATGCTTTTGCAAGGAGCCAGGTATTGCCCTACTCTTAAGGCTGACTGAGTGAGTCTAAAAATTTTACAAGAGCTGGCTGAGATTTATAGCAATAAAAATCTGCATTTTCTCTTTTTTTTTTTAACAGTAAAAATCCATAAGTAAAACAAAGTTTAACCTCTAAAGGTGTAAAGCTTAGGTTATTGGGCCATTTGTAATTTTTCTTGGCAAAGTTGAAGCGTTGCATGTTTTTCAAGGGAACTTTATACTCTATTTCAAGAGGATTTGGATATTTGGAAACCTTTAATAATTCCTTTTGTCTTCTAAGCTCTTCTACCACAGCAGAGTTTTAAAATTTTCATTCTGTTTTCAAAATAAAAATGCAAATAACCCTTTGATATAGTTTGTACATAAAGGAATATGCTGGTTTTCTCATATTTGTTCCTTCAATTAGCTAGTGTTGCCCAATAAATTTCAGTGTTTTGTTACTAATAACTAATGAAGAACAGGTAACAAAAGCCACAACAGCATCTTGTACTCATTAAGAATTGGATCAAGCTAGCTTGCACATCGCATGAAGCACGCCGTCACATATAGAAAGCAAGAAGTGTCTGGGGCAGCATACATTATTAATTAGAGCTGAAGCTGGACTTCTGTTGTGGCAATCATGACTTTCATGTTCTATTACTTTCATGTTCTAAAAATACTATGCCTAACTTGATGTTTTATGATTTCTGTATGTGAGCGGGTGGACATTAGACACATTTCATAAGGGACTGCAAGCTTAAATTCTCACTAATGGAGAAGAGTTCAGCAAGAGCATGGTGGCAACATAAAGCCCTTCTACTTGAGAGTCAGCGTCCATGGGGGGCAGCAGTCAGTTCCTGGTACCTTGAGCTCAGTAGGATGAAGCTGGAACATCTTTCATGTCCCAGCACATCCAAAAATCTCTGGATATTTTGTAACCTCTTTTTTCTTTTGTATTTCTCAAGACTGCTGGTGCCTCTGGTATAGGAGGGACAACACCCCATGCCCATCCTTGTATCTGCACTTTGGCTGGTATGCCAATCTACCTCTTTTAAGATTTCCTGTCAGCTCCTGGAGTTCACTACAGAAATACTCTTCAGCCATTTCGTGCTTGCACTGTTTGAATGGTCTGAATGCAGCAAAAAGATTGACCTGGTTTTGGGAACTCATTATCTCTGACTTGTAGATGTAATGAATTTAGGTATGGCCAAGCTGATCATGTTCTTGTGGGGTAGTGATAGCTAGGTAGGTGATAAAGTTGACATTACAATGCTTTCCAATGACTGGATCCTCCTTTTTGAAAGTGCTAAGAAAAGGTAAGTGTGAGACTTTCTCTGTTAGCATGAGTAAGTGCATAAACATAGCAACGCAGAGTTGGAGGAAAAGGTTAGAAGGTGGTCTTCTGACAGGAGCTCCACCAGAGATCAATAGGTTAATAGGATGCAATCAAATGTCTTCTTTGAGTCACGCTTGAACAGGTAAAACACTTATGCGGGTCCTTCAAGCCAAATGCTTTTACTTTGTGCTGAAGCAGAAGGGGAATGCAAACATAGCTAAATACTACATTTTACACGGCGGCTGGTTACCAGCAGCTGAAGGGCAGTAACTTCCTAAACTGCTGAAGCATGATCCTTGTGATTTTGATTTTGTCTTGAGGTAGCTTCAAGTAATGGCAACCACAAGCAAAATGCCCTGGTCTGACTGCTTGCATTCCTTTTGGTGTCACAGAACAGACTCTGTAAAATTAATTTGTCATTTTGTTATAAAGCCACACTACTGACCTAAAAAAGTTGGAGATTTTTATTGTTATAATTGCAACTATTATGGAATGGAGTGCTGTTTTTGATTGGATATTTCTCCATGTAGCTCGTTCTCTTCTTAGGCGGGTGTGGGCTCTTCTGTCCCAATACAGTGAGGTCATCTACAAGTGAACCGCTCTGTAAATCCATCAACAGAAACATGGTTCAATTACATCATCCTTTTGTCATCAGTGGGAGCAGAGGATGCTTAGTATCTCATGGAACAGTAATGCCAGTGTTAGGCTTGAAATCTTTTGTATTTGCAAAATCAAGCAATTGAGAGATCAGACCAATTAATTATACCTTTTAAGAGCTTTTCTCCTCAAATAAAACTATAAGTGTTGTGAATGGACTTTACAAGGCTACCACAAGGCTTTATTGGAAATACTTAGTATAAACACGAAAAAAGACATTAAGAAGCTTGTAACATTTTGTGAGATCTGTTTTTTGGTCAACCTGTAAAGTGTTCTTAAAAAAATTTGTTTTCTTTGTTGCTTCAAGGGCTCTATTTTCATTCCCAAAAGATGTTTTTTCATCCAGTTTCTGAAATTACCAACATTTACCAGGGCTATAATCTACTTTGACTAAAGAAAGTCTGAAGATGGCTGATGTTCCAGGGAACATGTGTTTTGAATTGAAGAACAATGATACAGTTTTGTTTGCACTCATAAATAATGAATCTTTTTCTGACCACAAGTAAAGATTGTCTAAATTAGTCTCCTGATTCAGTAATTGATCTGAAGCGTATGCTGTGTCAGAGCTATCAATATACTGATGACTGCATGCATCTAAGAGAGCTACAGTAGTGTTTATGAAGGACATTATAAAAAATATAAAGGGGGTTAGAAATGAGCTTTGTGGATTATCTTCAGTTAATGGCATGGCAAATGTCATTTTATGGACCTAATTTACTGAACATTAATAATGCTACAGTTGAGGTAAATCATTTTAATGGCAAGATTTATGTGAATAACACTAGCACTAATTTACCAATGGAATTTACAAAATCCATTTAGCTCTTCTAAAGAGGCGCTAAGTGGATGTTATGGCTTGTTTTTAGACTGACACTATCACGGGAGCAGGGCAGCCCTGCTATTTCTTTCTCCCTTGTGCTTGTGCATAGTGAAAGCCAGAAGATTAGTTCAGCAATAGCACTTTGGTGAGTCAGAGAATAGTGCTGAGTGATCAACCCACTTTTTTTCTGTGCCTTCAGCCAAGAGCAGATGATTAACATTATGCCAAAGCAATATTGGGAAGAGGAGCTTGGGGTCTGCACTTCCTGCACAATGTCCTCCCTGTATTAAATGCATTTACCTGCATTTACTATTTACCTAAGCTGATGTGAAGTCTTTAGGTCCTTTAGGGGTGCAGAACGTTATTTGGAGAGCAAGATGCTGGGGGTGAAGAAACTTCAATACCCATGTCGATTTTGCTTATGAAATTATTATCTGCTGGTATTAAATGTAGAGTAATCTACAGTATCTATGGTGTGAAGATGTCCAGGAAGACTGGAGGGCATTTCTCTTCACAAGAGGTGACTGTGTCTCTAAATTTAAGCAGGAACTGTCATGGCAGATAAGGTCCACAGGGCCAGCAAGACTTTAGTTAGCAGGCGAAGCTCCCAGGCAGAGAGTGTCCTCAAGAGACAGAGCAGAAACACTGCAGAACCTTCTTTCCCCATCAAGGCAACAGCAGTGGTTCCTGCCTTTTCAGGAACAAATGCAGAACTCAAGTTTTTTCGCCTTAGCTTTCAAATTCTATGGGCACTTACTGTGAAAAACCTGTTTATTCTCAAGGCAAAATGAGTGTAATATAAGTAATTGACCAACCTATAAATTAATCAAGCTGGGAAAAGAAAAAAAGTAGGGAAGAAATTAAGAAATGCAATATTATTTCTGGTTTTAAATATATAGAAATTACTTAGGCATTGTTGTAGTAGGGAACCACATAGGTAGAAGATAGCTAGCTAGCTAGTTAGAAAGACAGGAAGAAAGATAGACAGCCTGTGGAAGAAAAATGAGTAAACACTGTAGTGTTTGCTAATCAGGTGTCTAGTATGAACATACAAGCTGATCAAATAGTGCATAATTATCAGTTTAGAAATTATTGCATAGAGCATTTGATTATTCACAGAAAGTTATGGGTTCATCTGAGTGTGAGATTTTATGCATGTCTGTTGGAACTGGTTGTTTATGATGTGACATTCTCTAATGGTAAAATGAAAAACAGCATGGTTCTGTGCCAGGACACGAGAGGGTCATAGGGGGAATGCATATTTATGAAGCAAAATAAATATGAAGATGGAACTTCCCTCTCCTTTTCCCATCCCCCGCTTCTGCTTTTTGACTATACAAAGTCCGTGACCTGTGATTTACACTGGCTTATATATGCTGTAGGACAGCTCATGTCTTTGCATTTAGCTCTGATTATGGCGTGGTGTTGCAGGTACCCTCTTTGAGAAGTGGGTGCTCTTGGAGGCATAATTTGTCCTTTATTGCTTTTAAAAGATTAATGTACTCCCAAAATGGTGCAATAAGCCAGTTTTGCAGAGCTATAGTTCTATTTTATCCATCTATTTTAAGGAAATGTAGATACTTCTTCCCATTCAACCCTCTTGCCATAGGATTTGTCTGTATTCCATATTTTCATCTGTAATGTACTCACTCTCAGACAGAGAGGCTTTACTCCTCATTTTACAAGTGAGGACCCAAGAAAGAGACAACTAAAGGTTTCAGAACCAGACTGCGTGGTGGAGTAAGAAATAAAAAAGAGATGACTTAAATCCTTAGCCTGCACCTAAAGTACCAAAATGACTTTCGTCTTCTTAATGTTCTGTAATATCCACTCTTTGGTGCTCCTCATCCACTTGCCAGCATAGCCGGTACTTGGCATCTTCCCTCAGTTTTTCAGGCTCTAATTTGTGTAGATTCTATGCCCCAGGATCCTGATCTGTAACTGTAGGCACATAACTGAAGTGCTTCGGCTACCTTAGTGCCCTGAGATCCTGTCCTTAGAAAATGGAGAGAAACACATACCTCTGCAAAATGATTAATCCCTCTTAAGTTTTGATTTACCCATGGAGATGGCAGTCTCCCTTTCACTTGAGGAGGGTCTAGAGTGAGGAGCCCCCCGAGGAGCAGCTTCCATTAGATGACTGAAGCTGGATGGGACGCATGTGAGCTGAGTGTCTTGAAAGTGAGACAAAGCCTCGACGTCCTGCAGAGCCTGATCACGACGCGTTCTAGCAGTAATTATCAAAGGGAGCTGCTTTTAAGAGATGCGGGTAAATTGAATGCAGGGAGGCTGCTAGCACTTATCTTTACTCATTCATTGAGCAGGAATTGTGTAATTTTGCCAGAAACACCTCTTTCCCCAAAAGCCTGTTTTTCAGTTCTGGGCACAGACAGTTGCCAACCTATCAAATAATGAGGTGTTTTTTGTAGTGTGCACAAATGAAGATGAGAAAAGTGCATTCCTTGTAAATACACTCTCAGAGGAAAAAGGAAACTAGAGTTCTGGATGAGACATGACACATGAAAGCCTTCAGTCTGACTCATATTACCACTAACTCATCATCACCTTTCCCAATAAAACCAAGCTGCTTAAAAATTGTGTTGAATATTTTTTTCCCAGGGAGGAACAATATTTCAGGTGACAGAGAGAGAACACAGTAGACAGCAAAGAGTTCAATATAGATAAAATACTATGTTTTTGCTCTAGTTTTTTTTTCTTCACTGCAATTTGGTTTCTTCTGAATTCTTTATGGGCTGCGTTCTACAGGGGAAAAATGCCCAAAACAAAACAAGCCCTAAGAAGAAAAGTGAATTTCAAAGACAACCTGAAATGAAGAGTGAACATTCAAACAACTGAGAGGAAGCATATCCCTCCTTTGAACTCAGGAGGTTAGTATGAGCTGGCAATACTTTCTTTCAGACCGTTCCTCACAATTAAGTACGGCACTGATGAAAACTCAGAGGGGAGATCAATGATGTGTCCTGGAAAGAGCTTGAACCCATAATGGAGCAATCAAGAGCAAATGCTTTCTAAACATGGGGCTCTCACAGGGATCAAAAGAATCGCTTCAACAGTCTGTTTACTAGCAAAGGTACTTGCATTTATTATGCTACTAAGAACAAAGAACCAGTGCTGGTACCTGGTGGTTTTATTTCCACAACTCTGTTATCGCCATCAGTAGCTGAGACAAGTTCCTCAACAAACACAAAAAATGGACTTGCCCACAGCTAAAGGGCTTGAAACAAGAGTGTTGTGGTGTAATTTTTTCTTCTTATCTCCAGCTCTCCACCGTGGAAGAGAGGAGCCTGCCTACCCGCCGTGGTGCTTGCCTGCACTGCCCACTCGCACGTGGCGTCTCAGGTCCCGGCCAGGAGCCTCTGCTCTACCTTCCTCAGAAAGAGCACCAGAAATCCTGCTTTGAGATGTCACAGGACAGGACCTCAGTTTGTGTGATCTCAGTGGGGAAAACTGTAGCTGAGTGCTTTCAAAAGGCAAGGTAGTTTAGCTATGTCACACAGGTGAGTTTTATTGTCAGGAGACAGGTTGTTAATGGAAAGATTTGATTCCATTTCATATGTTCTGCATTATTTTCCTTCTTGGGAATGAGCAGGGGTAATACATAGCTGGCTCTGTTTCCCTGTGCAATTTACAGACTATCGTTCATCTTCTGACCTAAAACTGAGATGACACAACTGTCCATCTAATTCTGTGCTTGGATGCTTGTGAGTAATGGGCTTGAGGCGCAGGGACACAAGGACTCGAATCTCTAATCCAAGAGACCATTTAAGGACTTTTTTTTTTAACATGGGAACAAATCCATTAGAATTAAGAGATTTGCTTGACTGGGGTCAGAGCTCATCAACTTGTTTTGAACCAACACAGGGGGACTTAAGGATGCATCCACTCACTACAGCAGCACCAGGCAGCCAGGGCCTCCTGGTGAATATTGCTCATTGTTATACATGCTATTTATATATTTAAAAGTGTAACAAATGGAAGGATTGCTATACATCGTAAAATCATGGTGAATTTTAATAGAATTTAGGGAAAACAAAATAAGCAGTCACAGACCCTCAGTTAAAAGAATGAAAAAAAGCAAGAAAATTCCCAATTTCTCTCCAACGAGAGATGTATTCCCATGATGTGCATTCTTAGTATAATTCATATCATGCAAAATGGGTAAACAGAAGGAAAAGCCACAATGTGAACAAAAAAGAGGAAGATGAACTTTGATTATTCTTTTTGGCAAAGAATGATCTTAAGAAAAATTAGTATCTGCAGGTCCTGTCTGCAGACCCTCTTCTACTGCTTGGATGCCATAGACAAAGATCCTAGCTTTTAAAATAATTTTTTTTAATAATGAAAAATGTTCTCAGAGATCACCCATGACTTATTAGGGCTTTATCTAGATAGCACAATTAATACTAGAGGTGTGTGTCAAGGCAAATATTAGGTTACCCTTGTAGCTTACACTTATTCTGCATCTTTCACAGTTTAATGACCTACTCGGATTACTCTGTGCAACTCAATCAGCTCTGTAAGTCCCTGATATTTGGAATGAGCTTTAGGCCACCATCCAACATAGAAGCCAGTCTTAGATAGCATGTGAATGGACACAAAGATGCCATGGTAAGTGTGGGGTATTTTGTCATTGTTCTGCCTGTTCTAGGACATCCACACAGCAACTGGGCACCTTTGTGTTAAATCAGCTAAAACTAGTGAAGTTGTTCTTCTTTGTCATGGGGTCTTCAGCCATTCTTTGACTGTGGGAGGGGTTATATGTTTTATTTATTTGTCTTTTATTTCTCTGGGTTCCCTCTTCAAGCAGCTCTTGTCTCAGAGGGTCCTAACGGCTCTTGGAGATCCTTCTGGCGGTGAGTTGTTATCAGGCCAATCATCCATGTTGTTTCAGAGACTTGCTGTGTTCCCTCTGATGTGGCTGAACAGGTATGTTAGTCAGTCCGTGTTAGTAGTGACTGGTTTTTTAGGACAAAAGAGATGCAGACCCTGTGTCCTTGTTCTTGCTGTAAGAATAGGTGTATGCTTGGGCATGGCCAGCTGACAGCAGACCCCATGAACAGGTTCTTGAGGGTCTCTCTGATATTTACCCATGCCCAGGGAATGTGCCCTGGTATATTTATTTGCGCTTCGACAAGGTACAGTGGGACCAAATCTCCAGATCTCTAGTGATACCGTTATGAACAATGATAGAAAAACTGTTCATAGCTCGGTGTTCGCCACATAACCAGACTTTTAGCAAAGTAGTCAACTTTGTCTCCACTATTAGTGGACACAAACAATAACATTTTTTCCTAGAATCAATGGAGTGAGCTACTGAAACAAAGAAATTGTATTCAGATGAAGGTGATGGGTAATTTTGACCTCTGACAACATAGTATTTTTCATATCTACTGTGATCTTATCTATTATGGTCTCTGTGATGTTCAGGAGTCTATGTAAGGAGAGGAATCACCTAGGAAGGACATTCCAGAGAAAGCGGGAATGCACTCTTTCCTAAGTGCTTCAAATATTCAAGAACATCTCTAATATATAATATGGAAGTTATTATTTTGGATATTTTCAGAGAGAGAACATTTGTAATGTATCATACACACCTTTGGTATCTGAGAAAACTAATAATGTGAAGAGTAAGAACACATGACATAATCACAGTTCCAGCCCTGTTCTGTTTCCATATTTTTGCGTCTCCATGGGATACTTATGTTGCAGTCTTGAATGCATTAAGTGTTATGCATGAAGTCACATGACTTGAACTCTGGGGCAGACACAGATTAATTGATTTCTAATGGAAAAATGCATGCCTGATTCTATTTTCATTGCAACACATCCTTTCTTGTGTAGTGGGTAGTAATCATTTATCTATCTGAAAGTTAAATCTGCAGCAATTTTTACCCTCATTGATAGAAACCGTGCAAATACAATGCTTCTTTTTCACCTTAATCACAGGGTAATATTGCCAACCCCTTTGGTTTGGTTCCTGGTGCATCCCTTCTGTGCACAACTTCTAATTTTGAAAATCAGTCTTGTGCAGAGCTGTCTCTCTTGCAGACACGCTCCTGCGCTGCTGCTGCTGCCTTTTCTACTCGGGTACGTACCGGAGGTGCCTGCATCTAGCTAGTAAACAGAATAAACATCTTAGGTTTGTTAGGAACAGGCTGATTAGAGTAGAGTGTGTGTCTGCTTTGGGAGCTGGTTGTGAGTGTGCTGGATGGTCGGTCATCAGCTTACCCCACTGATGCTGTGCGTCTCCTTCCTCCCTCACAATGCCACTTAGAAGTGGGCTGAGTCCACCCCTGGTCTTTTCTCACGCCTTTCCCCAGCACATTTACAATGCGCTTGTCTGGTGTATTGCTATTCTCGCTTTTCAGTGTATAACTGGCTAGACTGAACTGAGCTGCAGTGGGATAATGTTTTGATCCAGTATGACAGTGTTCCATTGAAATACCTTCATCACGATGTGGATTTGACAGATAAATGTCCTGACTTTGTCCTGCTGGACCACTTCTCACAACCTTAACAAGTTGTGTAACAAATAGCCATATCTTCACTTTGCTTTTCATTTTCATTTTGGCCTTTTGCTGCTTTTTGGTATGTTTAGACAATCAACTCTTCAGGGCAGGAGCCTGCTGTTCTCACACATCTGTAGAGTACAGTTCCTGATAGTGCCATATACATCAAAATAACAAATGAAAAGTGCCTCACTTCTGATTGTACTCACAGAGCATGCCTTCGTCTGGGGATAGACACGGCTTATCTGCGTCACTTCTGCTGACATTCAGCGCATGTAATCCTTGAAGGTTAGGCCAAGTCCCTCTGATGTGTGCTTGGACAAAATATTGCTTCTTTGTTAGTGACAGAAAGAATGGGTGGTTTTGGCCTCCCTGCTGCTGTTCTCCTGATGCATATCTTCTGCCCGTCAGCAAAATAAACATCTCCCCTCCGTCTTTGGTGGTAAAAACACTAATCCTCAGACTTGACTTTCCAAGGTCGTCTTGTGATTCTAGAGAAACTAAAACTGCACTTTACTTCCAAGAAAATTGTGACTCCATTTCTTGAAAAGATGTGGTCATAGTATTTAGCTGAAGAGTCAGGGATTTGCTTTGAGGAAGCAATCTGCTTTCAAAAAATGTCTGCCATGCAAGACGAAAAGAAAGTGCCATGCCTTTTAGTGCATTCCTCCCAACCTGGATCACTGTTGCCTGTACCTACGTGTAAGGGTCCAAATCCTGGAATGGTGTATGCTCCTTCTCCAGCTTTCCTCACACTGGGTACAATCCCAGTCCTAAAGCTCTCACTTTTCTTGTGAAAGATGATCCAACTTTTTTAAAAGCTAGAGTTCAAAAGATGCTTCTGTCCCTCCGACTTATTAGTAATTGCCCTACCCCATTTACAGAGATGTCAAGCACAGTCCTGAGGCGGATTCTAAAGAAGTATTCTGCCATCATCATTCCTAGTAAATTCAGAGATTTGATTTAAGCTATCTTTAGAACACACATTTTGTTTCCCAATAAAGTATTCTTTTTGTGACCTCCTAATTAATAAGATTAAGGGAATTTAGCCTGGGAATCTGACAAAAGGCAGCGTTCTAGGACCCTCACTGAATATTAATATCCATCTTGTAGCAAAAGCAGAACACTTGTTTGTGTATATTGGAGCCCCACTGGTTTAGGTCTTTACTAGGAAAACAACAAAGAAGAGAAAAAAAATAACAAATTACAGCTGAAACAAATCATCAGCATTGCTGTTTTCAAATTACTATATTTCTGGGGAATTTCAGTCAGTTACATGAAAAAGAAGACACCAGTTTCAATGGAGCTTTGATAGTCAGGTTATGTTAATAATGGGGACTCATGTAAAATGCATAAGGTATACCTTACAGATGAAGAAGATTGCTAATAATTATTCTGTATGCTAAGAGTGTAGCTCTTTCTGAACTGATACATAAAGACTCCTTTACATCCCAGTCTAATTACTTATAGACAGTTGAGCACAAAATTACTTTCATCTGTTTGAACATGTGGAAGGAAAGAGATTAGAGATATACCTTTCAAAACAGCTGGTTGGCATGTTAAAGAAGAAAACCTACTGGTTCTTCGGTTCTGATTGAAAAGTGCATTTCTTTATAATTAGACCTATTAAAGTAAATGTTGTGCAGGGGGATTCTCAGAGGGGGTGACTGGGGTGCACAGCAGGAAAGTCAGTTGCTCTCTTATGGCTGCTCTAGAAACTGGAAGAGTTTTCAAAGCTGAGGAAAGATAGGACTAGGTGTTTTGACACCTTGTGTTTTTCCCTACCCATTTTAGGGTTTCTTTTGGTGCGCTGGCTCCCATGCAATAGGAGTGGGAGATCCTGGGGCTGGCAAATGGCTGTGGCTGGCCACCACTCTGACCCTTCTTGATGTCTTTCTCTTGCTGTCCTTCAGGAAGAAGTCAATGTGAGTTGTGTGGAAAACAATGACTTACATAGGAAAAAACATATGGAGTGTCATAAAGGGGCAGATGAGTGATAAATGTCTTGAATTTCTATTTGTTTGCTTTAGCTGATTTCAGGGCAAGTGCTGTAGGAAAAGAACGTGTATTCAAAGGGCCTAATCCTGTACTGACTTCATAGCATCTAAACGGAATAATATGCATTTGTAGCAACACCAACAAGCAAAACATCTCTCCTTCTTCAGGTTTCCAAAGCCTTTTAGTGTGTCCTGAGAGAATAGCAGTAGTAGTGAGTTTTTAGGAGTGCTCTCATCCAGACTTCTCTGAGCATTTAATGAAACAGAGACATATTGCTGTCTTCCTTGTGCTGAGAGAGGACTCAAGACTATACAAGGTGAAGGTGCTACCTCAAGAGTTACACACAAGAATTCCAGGCTGAGGATGAACAGACTGGGCACCTCCTAATTTTTCAGATATAGAGCAAATAAACAGCCTCTGAGGCTCCTTAGGGAGGGAACTACACAGTGCTCTCCAGATCACCAGAAAGAGAACCATGTACCTTGTGTAACTTCTCTGTGTCTTTACCACGATATAACTTGCTGTCTTCTGTTTGGTCTCTGCTCTCTGTGAAATCACGCAGAGCAGCTGGAATCGGTTTAGGATGTATAGGTTGGTGTAGAAGCCAAGATTCTCCAGTTTAAAACACTGTGGAGATTGTTTCCCTTCACTCAGGGAAGGGACAACATCTAGATATTGTGTCCAGTTTTGGTCCCCCAATACAGGAAACCCAGGGACAAACTGGCATGTTGGAACACTTGCCCTTTGAGGACAGGCTAGGGAAGCTAGTCTGAGTCAGCCTGGAGAATGGATGGCACCTAACAGCTCCCCAGTGCCTAGAAGGGGTCATTGAGGAGACAGCGCGGGGCTCTTCAGAGCAGTGCATGGTGGGAGGGCAAGAGACAATGGGCAGAAATTGAAACAAGAGTTCAGACTGGGTATAAGGAGAAACTTTTTCCCAACAAGGATGGCCAGGAAGCAGAGCAGTTTGTCCTGGGGGGTTGTGCAGTCTCTTGTTCCCTGAAGGTTTTCAAGACCTGACTGGACAAGGTCCTGGGCAACCAGGTTTGACCTCAGAGCTGTCACTGCTTTGAACAGGAAGTTGGACTAGAGACCTAGGATCTCTTCCAAGCTAAATTATCCGGTGGTCCTGTGTATGAATGGTATAGGTCACAGAACTAACACTAGCTCCAGAATTGCCTGTTGAGTGCTCGATTCAGAGTGGCCTTATGCCTGCTTGGACAATGCAGATAAGAAGCAGCAAATAAGAGGACGGGACATAATATTATGTAGAACTGAATGATGATTCTGGGGTCATGGTACTAGGCTGTGTTGTAGGTGTCCCAAGGGGCTGGAGTCTGGTTCAGGGATCCAAACCCAGTGTGCAATGGACACATGCTTAAGGCATTCCCCTTCATCTCTAGGAGAAGTTGCATTTCTCACACTTGCCTCTTAACATGTCTGTGGAGCAAGCTGATGTGGCTTATGATGCAACTCCATTTCGTGTAACCCCTGAGGCCTCTGGAGGTCTCCTCATTTATAGCTCAATCCCTTCCCTATGTTCCCTTGTTACAGCCTCTCACCTACACCAGGCACTATTGGCACCACAGTCTGATAGCAAGTTTTCTCTTTCTTTCTTTCTTTCTTTCTTTCTTTCTTTCTTTCTTTCTTTCTTTCTTTCTTTCTTTCTTTCTTTCTTTCTTTCTTTCTTTCTTTCTTTCTTTCCTTCCTTCCTTCCTTCCTTCCTTCCTTCCTTCCTTCCTTCCTTCCTTCCTTCCTTCCTTCCTTCTTTTCTTTCTTTCTTTCTTTCTTTCTTTCTTTCTTTCTTTCTTTCTTTCTTTCTTTCTTTCTTTCTTTCTTTCTTTCTTTCTTTCTTTCTTTCTTTCTTTCTTTCTTTCTTTCTTTCTTTCTCCTCAATTTTCCCTAGCCCCTCACTTAATGATTCTGCTGCTTTCTATTATGTCTTCTTTGAACGCAATACTGTCTGTAGAGCAGTTAACGAGTGGTCAGTGTGTGACTCTATCTGAGCCTGGTGGAGAAATTTTGTCAGACATGACTACTTTAGGAGCTCTTGGCTGAATGTGGATCTGCCTTTGTGAAAAGCTGAAAATCCATACTGAATGGCCAGCCCTAAGCGCAACACCTTCTTGCGGCACCTACCCTGATGATGCTTTGGAACTGGGCTAAACTGCTTGTTTTGGAAGCCCAAGTAATGGTTAACCGGGCACAGGCTGCAGCACATAAAACCCTCCTGTGTCCATGTAGGATGTGGGAAAAGTCTGCATTGAAGTCTGTTTTCCAGCCCCGAAGTGGCATTCTATCACGTTTCATGACTGTAGTTCTTTATGCAAAAATGCTCCAGACATCAGAATCATAGAATAATTTTTGTTGGAGACTCTGAAGGAGTTCTGGTCCGGATCTCCTGCCCAAAAAGGTTGTCCTCCTTGTTCAGGGCCTTGTCCTGTCAAGTCTTGAACATCTCTGGGAATATCTTAAGATCAAATCTCAAGAACATGGGAACGGTTAAAGTAACCACCAGTTTAATCTGGTATCCTGTCTTTGACAGTCACAAGTCGATGGTATTTAGGGGATGATTAGTAAGTCTACAGTAGTCCTTCTTATTGCACACCTAAAATTGGTGAGTTTTGGGTTTGCTTAATGCATATCTGGGATGTGTGGGATGTGTTTTTCAGATGACAGGGATCAACTGTTCATAATAAGCATTACAAAGAGGGTGCATAGGCAGATCCTGGATTCAGACCAGGTTCTCTTGTATCTCTTCTCTAGATGAATTTTCCCATGCATAAAGACAGAAAATGATAGATAACGCTTTACCAAAGATTACATCTAATAAACAAGAGGTCCATGACTTTAATATGTACTATTGCCCTTTTTCATTAGACCAGCTCCTGTTTATGTCAAGACAGAAGCCTGCCCTTTGTGTCCATCTGGATATGCTGGCAGTCAGATACTGCGTGCCTGTGTGGCAGTACTTGCGTCAGTCCTAATGAAGCTGCCCTCATATGGTGGCTCACAAATCCCAGCTCCTCCTGAATTCACCCGGCTCCCCACAAAGGCCTTCGGTGAGCTGTTTTGCTGCTGTGTGAGGAAGGGTCTCCTGGCTCCTCCTGAGTTCATATCAAGAGGCTCAACCCCTTCTTTGAGAAAGTAAAAGAGAGTGTGGTGCAGCGCTGCAAAAGATGATTGACCCTTTCCTTAATGAAATTAGTGAAGAGGACACTGTGGTGCACCGAGCTTGCTGGATGCTTCCTGACAAACCTCTAGGGCAGCAGAGGGGAATGACTGCCCTGCAGAGCCCCGAGCCTACCCCAGCTCCTGCCTCACACCACGACTGCTAAGTGCTTTTCCAGCATGCATAGAAATAAAAATAACTGTAACAGCACCAGTCATGCTAACTCATGAATAAGTTGGCTTTTCTCTTTATTTCTTGCTCATTTTGGACTTGCACCAACTTTGAATTCTTTATGGATAGAAGATACTTCTGATTAAAAGATACATCTTGATTTAAAGGACAGCTAGTGTGTTGTACACATAATACATGGCTACCAGGAGCGCTACTGATTGCTGATAATTTAATTCCTATAACAGACTAGAGAAAGCTTATTACCTGGCAGCCAGTATTCAATCACTATTTTCTGAAATAAATAGCCTATCAGACAGCTAACAATAAAAAAGCAAACGTGATGTCCTTAATTTTGTGTATTTTTAAATGTAATATACTGTGCTATCACAGACATCCTAAAAGCTGTCTCCCTGTTAATCCTTCTCAATGGCTTTTTCCTGTATTTGTGGCATGGTTTATTTAAGTAAATGGTATTGTTACATTAATTTTAAAATCTGATGTATGGGCTAAATAAGATTGTATAATAGAACATGAAATGCACTAAAATACTGTCTTCTATGTTATACTCATGAGGTTCGCGGCTAGTTTTTAGTGTTCTGTAGAAAAAGAAGCATTTTTAAATAAGTAGTGTACAACTCATTGTGTATTTCCTTTCATTATCATTGTTCTTGGAACCAGAGAAACAACTAGAGGGGCAAAGACTATAGAAACACTTAGGCATCTGCGCCACAGAGAACTAAATACTGTAAAATAAAATAATTCTTCCCACCTCCCCAACAACCCAAAACTTCATTTTACCTCCACAGAAAACTTGGTGTTGTAGTATGGCAAAATATAATAAATGGCTAAGCAGTGAAGGTGGATAATGGAAGTAAGAGGGGAGAATTTAATTCATTTTAATTAAACCATAAACCAAATGATAGCAAATCTACGGAAAAGACATCAGTCCATTCAGTTATCTTTTACCAATGTAGAATCAAGTCTGATGTGACATTGGTTATAGATCAAATATAGAGCTGGCTGTGAATTTTCCATGTTATTTTTTAAAGAAACAATTTTTTTTTAACAATCAAAACATAATTTTCAAAAAAGTTTGGAATTGTTCAATATGCTGTAAGTAAAAATCGACATATTAAGATACTTAGTTGGGGAATCAGAACAGCCTGAATCAAAGCATTTTATTTGCCTAAGAGATGCAAGGCATTGTATTTCAGATTAGCTGAGCGTAAACCTGTGTCTGCCTAAAATACCCCACGGAACCAGAGAAGCTGCTCTTTGGTGTAGCTCACTCTCCTATACTCTTCTGGTTGAAGATGACGTTTCCACAATATGTCCATGTTCTTTATCATTGAATAAGCAATAGGTTCAGTTGAAACATCGGATAAGTTAGTCCATAGGTCAGCCCAGGATTCCTTGTTAAAGATTTAGAGGAAACAAACTTTCCAAGGGAAACCAGAATGAGTTTCAATTTTGAATGTCCTACATTCAATTCTAGGTGTCCTCACTTTGATGTATACTTTGATGGTATAAATTTCTCCCACTGCAATATGTGTAGTATGGAAACAGGCAAATTTTTCTCTATTATTCTTGAAACTACTGCAGTTGAAAACTAGGACTGAAATAAACTTCTAGCATATTTCTACCCTGTTTAAAAAAGGCAATGAGAGAAAAGAGAGGAAAAACTAGTGAAAATTGGCTCAAAGATGGGAGTATAATGTTGGACGAAACTCACACGCAGAGATAATATTGGCAAAATAGTGGGGTGCTTCCTCATAGATACGCTGGGATTGTGGAGATTAAGGAATCCTCCACTTTCCTTTACAAAACCTGTTTGGCTATATCCTAAATGTACTAATAAACACTAAAGGCAGTTGAGAATAAATCAGGTCATAGATTCTGCTTCCTCTTGAGTGTCCATCTGAAATGATTAGTTGTAGAAAAGTATATACATAAATATATATATATAACACTTTTGGAAGAAGTGGCACAGCTGCTGCCAGCTATGCCCTCTGGCACTCCGAGAGGCAGAAGCTCCTCTTGGGTTTTGCAGCATGCTCTGAAGTGGAGCTGTGTTTTAATTGCTCCATCCATCGCTATTAAGGGACAGGCAGAAAAGGGAAAAAAAAAAATCTAATGAGAAAACAGATATTGTATGTACATTACACTAAATACCTGTGGTTAAAAGAATATTAAGGTTGGTAAATGAAGCACTGAAAAACCAGGAAATATTGTATTTATGACTCCTGGTGTAACCTTAATTTAGCTTCTGCAGCCAACAACATTATGCTACAGTTCCAGAGACTCCCTCTTCACCTAATGAACGACTGGCTGGTCCTTCATGACTGTTCTACTCTTCACAGGTGGTATGGAGTCCCAAGTCTTATTTATCATATAAAATACAAACCCTGTTCTAAGTACAGGGTTATTAATTTCCTCACAATTTTTCATTTAGTTCCTCTACTGCATTCTCTTAATGGTACTCATGGTACTCATCATTATAATATTCAATGTCTTCAAGAACATTCAATAATGCATTTCTGCAAAATCCTGGAATGTTGCGGGTGATTGCTATTATTTTTTTTATATGTTCTTATGATTACAATATTATTTACGGGCAAAGAGGAAACACGCTTTATATATAAAGCCAAGAATTTATTGTTGTCCTGACTAAAATCTTTACAGTATAACCCAAGAATAGTTTATCCAAATTTAATTACTTCAGAAAAGAATATTTTCATACAGAAAGTCTCATTAATAGTAATATTATAGTTAAAATTTTTATACACATGCTTGATTTCTACCCCTTTTTCTGTTATTATGCTCAACCTTTCCCTGCTCCTCTGGGTCCAAAGGCTGGTGGTTTCATTCTGCTGTTGAGGGTGCTGGGGGTGCAATGCAGACTTGTCAGCATCTAGAGTCCTTCACTGGGGGAAATATGATGTTCATCTTGATGGTTTCCTCTTCCTCACTGTAGGATCTCCTTGAGGTCTTTTTTTTAATACGATTGCTAACATGTATTTATATATTTGCTCTTTCCTCATGGATCTGCAGCTTTAGGTTACATGCACATTTACTATATATGGTGCCCTTTTGGTGTGCTAAATAATACACCTTTATTTGCTGTTACACCTAAGCCTGGTTTTGTCCAGCCCCAGGTCTGCATTTCTTTAACTGACCGTTGATGAGTTGCTTATAGCTGTGGGTCTGGGGTGCCAAGCCTGTGCCACATTTTTTATCACCCCATGGAGAGATTCTTCTACGCCGCATCCTCTCTCTCCACTTCCCTGCTGTAATACCAGGCCTGTATTTCTCTACATTGCATCATTATGAGTTAGAGTTGTAAAATCATGGAGGTACCATATGAAGATAAACGCAAGTAAAGCAAATTAGCCAGAGATACCTGGTCAATTAGAAAAATTGGTGTTAAAGACAAACCAAGAAGAACAAAGTTACCAGCAGGTTAAGAAAATTCCAGACAGAGCAAACCTGGCAAGCTTCAGTCCTGAGGCCTTGCAAACTCAGTGCAAAGCTTATAGCCTGCTACGAGAATGACAGCACCATATTACAGGGCTCGCAATTACAGTGTGCATCCTGGGAAATAGATTAATTAGAAAGAAAATGCTACATTTCTTTACAAAACAGTTACTTGAACTCATTGAAAGTTGTTTTTTCTTTTTTAAAACCTTAGGATTCAAGGAGTGGTAACTGACTGAAAGTACTGTTAATTCTTAATTAGTTCATTACAATAGCGTTATAAACAAAGGGAATGATGAACAGACACATGCTGAGTTAGAATGTTATGTCTAGTAGGAATGGACACATTCAAGAATTTTGGAGTTACGTTGCAGTTCAGCTCAAAGCCCAGAAATTCAGAGTGAGTTCCACTGGTATTGGCTGCTTTGAGCTGCTCTGGGGATGCAAAGCAGTCATAAACCTGACTTAAATGGTCAGTAAAGTGGGTTTTACTGCTGCTTTGTGTCACTGGCTTGCTCCAAAGCAGCTGGAATATCCCATGAATCTGGCCCCAGATGTTTATGTGGAGCTTATTCAAACTGTTCTGACTTTTTTGACTATGAAATCTGCTGGAAACCTCATGAGAATAAGCTCGCTCTCCTCCTCCTGCTCTCAACCAGAAACACCAAAAGAACAGTCAGCCTTTCAGTTTCATCACACTTTTGATCTGGTAAAGACTGCAAATGGAAAATAAACCCACTAAAACTCACCCGAGTGTTTCAGAATTCCTCCTTACACATAATTGAATCCATTCTAAGAAGAACCACTGTGTTTTGGTGGTGGTGACATCACCTTATTTATACCTAAACTGATTACTCCTTTACTGTTCTTGAGCTATATATTGCAGGGCTCATCTTCTAGCATGTAGTCTTACACCTAATCATTCTGATTTTCAGTTGAGTTGCAAATAACTTCTGTGTTGCAAATTTGTTGTTATCTATTCCATTTTATTCCATTCTAGTTACTATGTTATCTATCGATATGTTCCAGCAGGTGGTCTCATGTGGGATTGATTTCACAGGAGCTCAGGTACCCGCAGCTGAATTAGTAAGCTTTCATTCTCTTTATAGGTGATGGTGCGAAAGACGATACTGCATCATCTCACTGATCTGGACACCTAATCTATGAGTTCCAACAAATGTTACAAGTATTTTATAACAATTTTGAATGGAAATGTCATGTAAAAATCATTTTTCTTTTGGTGAAAGTTTACAGTACCTTCATTCGTACTAAATACAGACTCATAAAGTTGTCCCACTCAAGTCAAGGAACATGCCTGTGGAGCAAGGTACTTCTTGGCGTGAGTAAGACTCTCAGTCTGTCCCATTCTGGTGCCAGTTCCAATCTGGGTCTGAACTGCTCTTATAATGAAATTCAAGTAGCAGGGAAGAGCTAGCTGGTCCGTATTCTGCACAAGGTCACAGATTTCTATGATGTTCAGGATAGTCTTTATCGTGACACCTATGTCATCTCTGGGACATTTCCCCCTACCAGAGGCAAGTCCAACTTTTCATAAGGTATAAATAGTGTAAAATTATATAAAAATATTTCTGGCTTGAGTCACTTGAAGCACAGCCAAGCAAAACACTGGGGACTGCATTGGAAGGAGCGTTTTTTATTTTTGGCAGGACAGATGAGCTAGCTGACCTAATAGAAAATAACTATCTCTAATATCTTTGATTAAAATTCCTGAATTTCTGGCATACATTTGTAAAAATATTGAACTTAAAGTTTACACTTTACAACATCCTTGAAGAAAAGTCCTGCAAACATGACTTTTCTCTTAATTAGAGATGCACTAACAGATAGAGAAAGGACTGTCTTTTGTGGCCAAGATGAAGGCTACAGTAAATATTGATTAGAGAGAAGGTTTTATGCACCAATACTCAAATGTAGTTAAACAGGTATTTTCTTCAATGGGGATATTCAATCTATACTTCTTTTTATGCTGTGATTAGTTGCTACATTTTATTTAATGTGTTTTACAATAACAAGGTTTTTATATAAGTTGCATAGCAATGCTTTTAAATATCTACATGAAAAGTATGACCTTAAAAAGGAGGCAGGAGGGACAGAATGGTTTAATTGTTAACAGATGAATAATTGGTTTTGAGAAATGTCAACAGAGCCTGCTTGTCTACACTACAGCCGTTCCAGGAGAGGTAAACAGAAGTAGTCTTTTTGCTGCAATTCCATGTGCAACATTCAGAGGGATTCTTCTAATGACTCACATGCCTGAAATTACTTGGTCTACAGTGGGTTGGGGCCAAATCTGAATCCAGTAGCACACTGCATGGTGACCACATTGCTAGTCAAGAATATGTCTATTTAAAATAAAGGTAGCCCCAAATTAGGTGACAGTTCTTTTCTCAGACTGTATGTTGGACCAGTAGCTAAGCCCATCAAATACAGAGAAAAACAGCAGCATGTTCACAGACAGTTTCATGAATACTTATCACCTAGCTGATAATAGAAAGTTTTAGGACATTCATAATTTGAAAAATTGAATTTGGAGGATCTTGTTTTGTGGAGGTTCTCAGCATCCCTGTACTGAAGACTTCACTGTGTAAGCAGACAGGGTGGACAGAGAGTAGGGGATGAAGTGGAGTGATCTGTACATGTTCACACAGAAGAAGGCGTGTTAGGACCCATGGTGTCCTTCATGCAGTCATGGCCTGACCCTGAAGTCCACTCTGCTCTGTCTCTCAGACTGAGCAGCACAGCTTTTCTGCTCTGCAAAGTCCTTCTATGTAATAAACTTTTTACATATCCCTGAAACAATAACCCAGTGGGTCATCACTCTATTAGTATTGCATCAATTACTGTTTTACTGAGAAGCCAGATATAATTATTAGGGCATCTGGCCTATCTTATTACTTGAAGATTAACTTGTGACCTAAAATGAATCACTCAGTCATACTGCAAACTGCAGAGATCATCTTATCCAGCTGAAGTACCTGTCATATTCTTTTTAGATGAGAGGTTTTGTTTTAAAACAAACACGAGGAGAAATTGTTTGACAAGTGCTTTCAAAGGCTTCCAGTGCTCCCTGATAATTTCCCCAAAGTGTCACTAATACCTGAGTTCAGAGAAAAGAGTCTAACGTTACAGACTCAGTTGCTGCACCGTGTCTTCATTTACCAAATATCCTCACAGCCACTAGCCTGCTGTGCTCCGTGCTTATGTTTGCTCCTTTCCTGTCATCACTGCCTGTTCAACTGCCTCAGCAACCTCAGACTCCTCCAATGTCCCACGTATCCCTCTCCTACATCTGCACTAGGCAAAGCAGAGATACTTTAAAAATCTCTTTGGACTAGCAAATTAGGCCTTGAATCTCATGAGAACTTCAATTCCAAGATTACACATGTTCAATATAAGGCCCCACTTGTAGGATTAAACTGTCTAAAAAGCAAAAGTCAAACAGCACTGTGTTAGAGATTTTCCTCACCCAGGACATGTGGGCCATATGTCAGCACCATGACCTACATGTCTACTTTTATTTGTATGCCTTCCTCCTGTACAAGTGGGGAGATATGACTGGTCACAACCGTGTCTGTATACAGCAACTACTGTCTGTATAGCAATAGGAACATCCCATTATTTTTACATAGTACTCGATACGGGATCTTTCAGTCTCTTCTGTACCTCTGTCCCTCTGTTAGGAATTACCACTTGGTATGTACAAGCAAAAAAATGACAGCTTTCATTGACAGCTTTCATTGTGATCATGAAGATTTTACAAGCTGTGCAATAAATGCAAGCTACGTATGTACTGAAGTTCTTGGAAATTATTTGACTACTCACGAAAGTGTAGACTTTATCCTATTTCCTTTTGCCTTTTCACCAAAATGTTTCTGTCTGAAAGCACTATAGGATGGGTATTTTAACTGATATGAAGTGTGAGCTTTGCTTTTTAATTTCTAATTGATCACAGTCTTACTGTGGTACGTACTTTATATTGGGTTACATTAGCTGGTGCAGTGTAACAGTCCAGTTAGAGAAAACAGAGTTCAACGAAGAATCTTATCTGTCTAGTCCTAAAGATAAGATGCTGTCTACTTCTGACGAATATGCAGTTTTGGATCTTGCCATTACCTTCAATTAATTCATTGATGCTTCTTGCTGATTCATGCCCCAAGATCCTCTATTACTGTTGCTTAACTACGCTAGACACATAATGTTTTTCCTGGTATGTTGCCTTTTTGCTTTTGAAAGACATCTCTTTGCTTGATGTTGGCAGTGTGAACTGTTTGATGGGGTAGAATTTATAAACATTATCCTTCAGAAGTTGCACATCTGGCTGAAACCAATCGTTCATTACTCTAGTTCTTATAGAAGTGTTTCCAAGGCTAAAACACTTTCATGGAGTTTCCAGTTTTCTGTCTCCTAGAAAAAAAATGACTGAAAATATTGGATATGACTGCAACAGCTTTTATTCTACTTCTCTTTCACGAATATTTATTATTTATCATTGTCTTCACAAAATTAGGCCAACATATTGTCATATTTGGACACAATTTTAAAGTAGCACTGCATGTTAAAAAGAGAGGCATTATAAAACAAACCACATCTGAAACTATGTCCTTATGGCATCTGTAAAAAATTAAAAAAAAAAAAAAAAAGAAAAAATAATGGTGGTCAGAATATCTTTGGAAATAGGTTGAAGATTCTGGATTATTAGGTACTTCTAGGTAAAACAGACATTTTTATATTCAGCTTACGCTTCTCCAAATAATCAAGCCATATCTTGTGTTTAAATTGGACATTATCTGTATTTTTTTAAAAGGAAACAAGTGCAATTGCATATAAATAGAGAGACACATCTGGAAGACGTATTCAGGTATATATGTAAATTTACTCATGTTGGTAAGTAGACTGACTGTGATGTGGGCAAAGTTACACAAGTGTCTAGGGATATGTCTTACTACATTGGGGGTCTCTCTGTGAGTCAACCTGACTCCACACCAATGTCAAACCCAGGTGCACACCAGCTCTTTCTCACACATCTCTGTCATCCCATTTTTGATGGGAAATGAAGTGAGGTGTTCAACCAAGAGAATGCCCAGTGAAAAAAACCAGAAACACAGATAACGTCAGCGTGGTATATTGTCTGTATAACAAGACTGAGCACTTCCTGGCACTTAATCATTTGATATTAACCAGTTTATTCCCCATGGAGTGACACAAGAGTGTTATCACAGAGTCAGTAGAGCACAGATGTGTTTTAGCCCTGAGCTAAAGTCTTGAGCAACAAACAGAACTCAAGGGCTCTCGAGTTTTCCATGGTTGTTATCACTGCTGTCCATTCAGAGGGTTATGGAAATCTGAGCTGCGCTATCTTTCGGTATCCTTGTACGGCACAGTTGTAGTTGGTACAGTTGTATAAAAGATTCTGTTTAAATTACAGTGAACCTCAAAAGTCGTCACAGATAATGGACTGATTGTCCCCCAGGCGCTCCTGGAAATATCATTAGGGAACTGTCCAGCAAAAACGCCTCCCTTGAAGAGTGTTCCGGTAGCGTGTCCCTCGCAGGGGTGACACCTGCTGCGGACAGGAATGGGCAGGCTGCGAACTGGCCATAGGTGTGCTGAGGGGGGAGAGTGTAACTGCCTGCTCTGGGCTACGCCTTCCCATCTCTGACCGATCCTGCAGCAAACATTTGTGCTTTAGGTCAAGCAATAAGGGTAGATCCAGTTCCTCAAGGTGACTAAGATGATAGTGGCTACATGAGGAGAAACGAACCTCTCTCCCATTTAACTGACTAATGCAACCCACTGTCTGCCTACGAAATGCAAAACCTGGGTGTGGATGTGTGCTGGGCGGGAAGTAGGAAAGATGGGCAGGCTGTAAGCTTGGCACTAATCTCAAATATTCAAGGTCCCTCTGTCCATGATTTCTTCTGGTCTTCCTTGGTCAGAGATTTCTCTCTTTGCTTTCAAAATCTTTTCATAACCTGCTAGTGAATGCTTTTTTGACAAGGGCCTACCTGTGTGTCTATGAAAACATGAGAAGTTTGAAGACAGATTTTCAGTCTTATATGTAGAGTTCTTTCCATGCAGTTGAACATTTTGCTACAAAACATATTTTCTTTCTTTCTTAGACAGTAGGGGTATATATGAAGTGGAAAATGTTTTTTTTTATCCTTTGAGCCTTCTTTTGATATCACTTCTACTCTTCCATTCTTTTGCCATTTTATTTCTAACCCTTTTTGACCCTGTGTGTGCTCCCCTGCTTAATAATGTGCTAAAGTTTCTGCCTACCCCATCACCTACAATGAGTTCCTTCATTAACATCCTGTTAGACACCTTGCATGGATACCTAGAGATGAGCAACAGAGGTAGCTCGAAGAGTGCACAGGCAGTTCCAAGGCAGAAGTGATATATGACAAAGTGTCTCCACTCTGCTTACGTAATTGTCTGGATCTTGATTTAAGATTCCCCTGCTGCCAGAAATGAATTATGCCACAGAATCTGTGTTCTTCCCATTTGAACTCCGGAATGCCATTAGTGATGATTTGTGCCAGATATTATTAAAATTATGCACGGAAAATATAAATGATCTGCAAAGCAATTACAAGCTTACAGTCCCAGACCACTTTTTGGTCACCCTAAGCTCTCTCTCTTTTGAAAGCGAGTTCCACAGTGGGAAAAAAAAAAAAAAGCTGTCTCGGGTCCTTGAAGCTGCTTTCAGGATTTTTTTTCTTTTTTTTTATTTCAAAAACAAGCAAGTGATTTAGGAGCTCAGGTCTTATTTAAAAGCCAAGTGAATTTTGTGCCCAAGGACCTTAGCATATCTGGGCCTGAGAGCACCTGAAGTTGAGCGTACTTCAAATACGTGACCCTTACTGGAAGTGGGAATAGCCAGTACTTCAGAGCACTGCGAACCTGAACTGCTTATTGGTATGTTTTATTTCTCTGATGTATTTAATTCAATAAAAATGCGAGTGCTAACCCTGATTTGAACCAGGTACAGTGTGGGCAGATATTATACAAATTTCCCTACACGAGATCTGCTAATGCATCTCAGTTTGAATTTGTAGATCTGCCAAGTTTCACTCATTTGGAGAGAGGCTTCCTCATTTGGGATTAATTTTAAGACTCTTTTAAAAAGTGTCTCCACTTGTGATGAAACATTTTGCTGTGTGTGAATGAGATGTATAAAATCTCATTCTAAAGGCCAAATTTGTCTCTGGTGTAACTTCTGGGGAATTCCCACGATGGTTTGAAATCTTCCTCATTCAGATGATCACAGCTCAAGGAGCCTGAACACTCCTTCAATTTGATCCCTGTGCATTTTGCACCGAGTGCCAGTCATATATTGGTTTTCTGATACGTTCATATGGAGTGAGAGATGAGGTAGTCACAGATCATTTTCATTTTAGCCTAAGCCAGGATGAAAACTCTACTGATGAAGTGAATGTGATATACAGCTTAACTACTAATATGTAAGAATAATAGACATTTTACAACATATATAAATACATATAGAATAGTAACACTTCCCTTTTTTCCTTCTTCTGCTCTCCAAAATAAACATATTAAGAAAGTAGCTAGTGAAAGAAGCTGACACTGTTGTAAAGCTGTTCTATATATTATAACTAAGACATCCACCTGCCTTTTTGAACACAATAAATGACCAGCAACAGAACCAAACAGAAAACAAAAACCTGAAACCAAGCCCCAAACAGTTCACGTTAGCTGATAATATCATTCAGGACTAAAGATTCCTTTTGTCTTCCGTGTGATACTAAAAAACTCTCAGGCTGATAAAATTAGCAAGGACAGGGCAATTGTCATTGCTCATTTTATGACCTCGGGCATTGCTCCAGTGCCTCAGACTGCCTTGGCACCATTAGTCCCTAGACTGCTTCTGCTGATCTTAAAGAGGCTTTTGTTGGTAATCAGTACAGACTCTGGAATCCCAGGACACCACTGCTAGTTATGCTGAGCTAAAATCATAAGGAGTGCAAGCAATAACAAGCACCAAGGCCCATGCTGACCCTTAGCAGCTGTTTATATGCAATCATAACTGAGCAAATGACTTTCCAAATGAAAAGGCATGTTTTTGGAACTGATAATAAATCAATCTTTAAAGAACGAGAAATACTTATTAGTTTTATTCTCTGCTAGGTTGTAAAAAAACCAAATAAGAACCCCTGCCTTAGAGCCAGACGGCTTTCACGTATATAAGGAGATTTAAAGGGGTTGCACATCAAAAGGGGGCATTTTTAATAGTCCTCACATGACAGAAGAACACTACTGCATTTCTGAAAGTGATACACTCCAGCTTAATGAAAGGTAACTTTCAGAAAACCAACTAAATTCCCACCAAATCTCTGGCAATTAGTAAAAATAAAGCATATAAATTCTTAACGGGGAAAAGGAATAATAAACAATGTAATTCCGATAGTGTGAATTTCAGCGTTGTGGATAACGTGGTAAGGCTGTTCTTACTTCAAAAAGCAAGAAGGTAATTAATAACAGAAGAGATTCTTACAGATGCAGGCGAGAGAAGGCAGCAGCGCCCTGCATGAAGGCGGAGAGGAGGGTGCTGCTCCTGCGTGGTCCCGCTCCCGGGAAGTCAGTGTCTGTGCCGGGCCCCGGCAGCACGGCTGCTGGCAAGATCCACCGCCTCCTTCCCTAGCCGATGTGCCAAGGATGACGTTGGTCCATGAGGAAGTGGGGGACAGTCACCTGTGCCACCCTGATGGTGGTCACCTATTCCTGCCAAGACCATATATTTCATTGTACAAATGTGCAGAAGTAGCTACTTTTCTTCACTCTCTCCTGCTCTGTATCGCCTTTGTAAATAATGGAGTTGATGAGGAACAGGCAGGAGGCAGGATTCATCTGGCTGAATTAGGGGTTTACTTCTGAGCTGGCCAGCTTTTCTGAGAACAGTTTGTCTCACCCTCAAGAAGATGACCTGTAAAACAGTTCAAATGAGGTACACCATGGAAGTACAGTCCTTTCGCTGACCTTGGAGGGAGCTGATGATGACTCTTCCAGGTATAGATGTCTGTATGGCAGACATCTTAAGCTTAGGTGAAACAAAACCCCTCCAAGAGCCATCCTCATGTTTTCCTTTTGTTGGTTATGAATCCTGGGTCAAGAAAAGGTTGGGAATATTAGACCAAGATGAGCAATATCAATTTTGTAGCCGTGGTGTTGTTTTGAACTTTTGCAGAGAGCTACCACACCCCTCTGATGTTTTCTTCGTAACATACCGACTGCTGCGAGATTGGCACAACAATGTAATATTAATAGAAGAAATCTGGTTTGAATTCCCTTAAAGTCAATGTTCTTGTAAATCTAATAAGTACTTGGATATTGACGTGCTAGTCATCATCTGCAGAATTTAAAAATCTGAAATTCATTTAAGTCTTATAATTAATAAACAAAATTCCTCAGACTTAAAAATGTCAAGGACATCATTAGTTACACTGTATTTTTATGGTGCTATCCCTCAAAGGATATTAAAGTGCTTCGGAAGCGGCCCGATCCCTTACTAAATGCTGTAAGAGGAATGCTTTTTATTGCCATTCCACAGAGAAACCGAAGAAATTACTGATGTAAGCCAAACCTTGAAATGCTTGGCTGTTTGCTAAGGACCATTCCTATGCTGATTGTAGGACGCGAGAAGATGAGAGATACACCACGGCAGCCTGTAGGCTGCTACAAAACAGTAGCCGGTCAGTGGGTCCTCTGTCAGGGACAAGCATGCATGGCCCATCCCGCAACTGAAGTCAGTCTGGGCATGCAAAACCCGCGTCCGGGATGGATTAGCAGGTGTTTTCTGAGGGTCATTTAGCCAAGTGGCCATCAAAAGATGTGCTTGTGTTCGGTGGCTGGTGAGAGGAAGAGGTAAGGCGGAGGCAGGGACCACCACTGGAGACTCCAGGGGAGTCAGCCGGGCGGGTGGGCACATTTGCCCTCTTCCTGGCACAATTTGTTATGGGCGCTGTCGGGTGCCCAGTAACAATTAGGATATGCTAATTGGCAAATGAATTATGCTAATGATCAGATGAAGCAGATGCTAATAAGATTGGCAGGGGTATGGTTACCCTGACAGCCGAGTAGCAAAATGATGTTTTGAGCAAAGAACAATAAGAAGGTAAGGGTATGGGGAGGTGCCCAGCTGACCTCTCTGAAGGCCTTTGTTCCCAACAGCAAGATTGTAATTTAGAGGGACGCGTGTGGGAGGTGCTTGTGCTGCTCTCTCTGGTAACCTGAATCCCTCTCATCTGGAGTCTGCCTGCAGAATAAACATATTTTCTTTGACGGGGATGAGCTGCCCTCATCTGCCCAGTGTGACTGTCTAGGAAAAGTCAGACATGTGGTGTCCATAGGAATATTTGGTTTTACAATTAAACTATTCAGGAAACACAAGGGGCCATGTGGCTTATTCCAACCATTGGTGCTATTATACATGTGCAATGAAGGGACTGGTCTCTCCCACCATAAAAAAATATTGATGGTCACGAATGGGTATTCTCTGTGAACTTTCCAAATATTTATGGACAGCTAGACTGGAGGCTATTGCTGGTGGCCAAAGACAGATTTGACAGATACAAATAGTTAAGGCAAATGAGAAGTATTATGATACTGACCTTTAACTTTGATGTTACCTGTTGATATTTTCTTCCTTAAAAAATGCCAACCAACCAAAAAAGTCTATAAGCCCTGACAGCTTACGTTTGGGTGTATTAAAAAAACCCCATAACATTTTTTTACTTTGGATATTTTGCTACATTTTATCTGCAAAATTATAGGTTTAATGTAGGACCTGTGAAGTGAGACCATTTTTTAGGATCAGTGGGGATTCAGGAGGGTGACATTGGGGTTCATGTTCTAAATCTCTCTTACACCTTATGAAGGCATCTGCGTATTATGCTCTACGGAATTTCTGTTCACACCTTCTTATTTCACTTTCAGAAATTTCTAAGGTCTTAGTAGAGAATGTAGTGCTTGGTTAGGTCATTCAGGCAGAACAGAAGGATTTTTCGAAAGTGCATGCATACATTCCTGCCTAATCCCAGAACCTCTGTGAACTTCCCTGTTTGACTGGAGAGGTTCCCAGAGCCCAGAATTCTGCCTTTACACGTGTTCAGACCTGTCTTATTCTTGTCAGGCTTATCAGTTACTTTCACGCTTCTGTTTCACCCCAGTGAGCTGCTAGAAACCAGCATTTCCCTCCGTCAGTTCCCTTGAGCTGTTTGTTAGCTAGCTTACAGCTCTCTTGGAGAGAGCTTTTAACACGTGGTGGTGGAAGCTAAATTTTCTTTTAAAAACCAGCTGGAAGAGGAAATGGTAGGGATCTGATTTTGAAATGGTGTTTACCTGAGAACCAACAAAGTTTGACCAACCTCTTCTTCTGCCTCCAGGAGCATCTACTTCTCAGAAAAATACCCTAATCTCCAAATTATGCAGTTTGGGAAAGCAATCTCCTTTCCACCTCTTGAACAACATTTTCATTTTGAAAGTGAGAGGGAATACGACTGCACTGAAGACATTTTGCATCGAATGTCATAATTGCACAATGAAGCATCTGTGCATTGAAAGACACTCCAACGTGTTTCAACACCCTTGTGTGGACTTTACAGAAGGCACCCTACGGGACCTGTAGATACACTCATACATTCTGCATCCCGCCTCTTTAGTCAGGGCCTAAAGAATAAACATTGTGATGCCAAAAAGTTCATTACTGATTTTGGTCTCAAATATTTCAATAGCGCAAGATCTGTTGCAAACGGATATTGCTTTGGCCCTGAAATTTCCTTAGCTGTTCTAAAGTCCCACCTTCTGGGATAGAGTAGCATTTATCTCTCTTGCATGCTTCCCTCTGGGGTTTATGTCAGGTTTTAAACTATTCCTGGTGAGGACCATGAATGGATAAATGTTTGTGAAGTGCTTAGTCTGTTGAGGTTCTGCCAGAACGGCTGCTATCTAAATAAGATGACCCAAGGATGGGCGCTATCAGATACTGAATCTTGAAGGAGGAGCTGGTGACTTGCAATCTCCTTCCATTTGATAAGTTAGAGACTCTTGAAAGATATACAGGTTCGCTAATGGTCCAGGGGACAGTGACGACTTCAGTGGGATAAGCAGGATTTTGAATCTGTGGAGTAGAAGTGGGACTGCAGAATATGCATATTCCTACTTACCTTTCCCAAGGTGATTTTCGTTCGCCTACTAATGTTTGTCCTGTTTTCCCTCTATTTTACTTGTAGAAATTGAGCATTTGGGAAACTGCTCTCTGGGTGCTTCCAGTGAATGACACAAAGTGAGGCTCTCGGTGAAATAAATATAAAAATTCAGTGGTTTAGTGCTAATAAAAATATTAACAACTAAAATACACATGCCTGTCACTAGTACCTTGCTCTTGAATAGTGTGTTTCTTTTTGGGGAGTTGTGTAACAGTGATCGGTTTAAGTGATAGGGTGTTACCCGTGAGTTGCAATAACGCTCTTGGCTGGCACATGTTGGGTATGGGCTCACCCTCCTTGTGTGACATGGCTGAATGGCATGGTGAGGTGGCTTTGGAGGGGAGGAGAAGGGCTGAGCACTCCATCCCAGGACCAAGGCCAGGCTGCCCACACAAGGATGATGCCCCTGTGTTTTGTGACAAAACTGGCACCAGAAACAGTGCTGGAGGCTGCATCTTTCTCTCTTCAGACATTGAGCTTCCTTGCTACCTTTGGCAGTAGTGCTCACAAGCACGGACACTGAGGTGGATCAAGAGAGGTTAAACAGCTTTCAGGAAGTCAATGGCAAAGTGGAAAAGAACGTGATCTTTACAGACTACTTTACATTATGTTGGGTCTCTCTCTTCCCATTCCTGTTATATCTAGGTATTGAAGAATGTTCTTTACTGCATTCAGCTATGATCTTTTTCTTGTAAAGAAATGACCTATCTGAATAAGCTTGAAGACAAATTTTAAAATATTAAAAGCTGTCCTTCTCCTCAAATCTAACTCTTTGTGTTAGTTGTTTGCATACATAATTTAATAACTTGCATATATTTTTTTATGTATTAGTCTGACAGTTGTAAACTGGATTCAGGAAAAATATTCCAGTACGTGGAATCTGAAAAAACACATTTGCACTGGTAAGGTACTAGTGTATATTTTGGAGGGCTTATATTACTCCTCATTGTGGTTAGTGGTTAGTATGACTATCATGTTTTTGTAGTATTACGTATCCGAGAAAATGTAATTTTTTCTATTCCTTTTAAAATCAAATTACAATGTGACATTCAATAAAATATCTTTTGTGCAGCTAATAAAAATGAGATCCCATCTCACTGCTTTGACAAATAAACCACACAAGTCAAAATACTGCCTCTGATACAGTTTATAGCTTAAGCTTTCATGTCAGCCTTTCCTATAAAAAAGCCCCATTATTTATTAATAGCCTTCTATGTCTTAAAAGTTTCTTTTTCTTGTGTGGAGAAAAAATTATTTGCCTTTTAATGGGGTGTCAGATTTGTTTTCCAAACCTTCTAAAAGGTTATCGTTGTTACATATGGACAAGTGCTTTTTTCAGAATCAATGTAAACTCTGTTACCAGGGTAATTTACTGCAGTCCCCTGGTAGCTGTACGGAAAACTTAATTTCACCATTTTGCAAAGTGGAGGGGTGGGACTCTTTCCTTGTGGTTAACTATTTTCACATGGAGTGAAAAGAAAATGCATGCTTCTAGCACATACTAAATAACTGATGGGCTCTTACCCTCTGTTTGAGTTCAGGGCACACTGGCAGTCTGGTAGGGTTCATGGCATAGGAGGATGACTGGGCCAATTAGATATACCATAAAACCTTTTGGCAATTAACTCCCAACTAACAAAAAGATTCAGGCTAATGCTAACAGTGGATAATAAAAGCTTGTTAAATTTCCGTCCATTACCCACACACATACACACACAAGTAACTGAGCCACAGTTTTGATGACAGAGAAGTCTGTACAGAGGGAAGAATATTCTCTGAAAGATCCAGAGACGTCAGGTTTGAGTCTGTCTTGCAGTTTGAGCTAAAAAATTGCACGAGACACCAGCAAATATCAAATTCAGACTTGTGCATTTAATTAGAGCTTAACACTAGCAGCTACAGCACTTTATTTCGAAAAAGGTAATAATAATAGCAGTGTTTTTTCTCTAACAAACACTACTTAAAAAAATCTCTAAACCCAGAAACAGCTAGGACTGTTGACCTGAACAGCATTTGCAGATAAAATTAAGTACTTTTTACTAGTACTTTCTACTAACTTGTTTAATTACCTGATGTATTTGGGGGTGATGCCTACATCTGTGCAGTGAAGAGTGGGTTTCACAATAGGCATCAGCTCTTTAAATGCGGCCATTCATGTTCTTTCTGTCCACGTTGGTGGCTGTTCACCAGCCTGAAGACAGTTTACCACATCCGTGTTGTATGTAAGAGGAAGTAAGCTGGTGATGTCTGCTACCGAACTGGACCGAGGCACAGATGGTTGTAGACCTCCTAAATTTTGAACCTTGCACTTGTTCTGCATCGGGGAGGGGCACACGATGCAAGGCTCTTTCTGGATCTCAGCAAGAAAGATCTGAAAACAAATGGCATAATAAAATACTGATTTCATAAAGTAGAATAAAAAGGGGAATACAGATAACGAGTAAATCTTATGCCACTGCAGATGGTGGGAACCCCGTGTTTATGCAGCATTGATGGACCCTTTATGGATTTTCCCACGGCATGCTGCACAGCATGTCTCCATGGAGGGGTTTCTCCTTCCTCCTGTACTGTGGTGTTTGCGCAACAAACAAAACCATATATCTTCTCCTGGGAGGTAGGAATATTATACCAGTCATAACCCCGACCAGCGTGCAACACAGGCCAGCACGGGGCACTGCAGCAGATTCCCGTACAGCACCTACTCATGCTAATGTATGGGCTCCTCAAGCCCCAGGTATGAGGCCCAATACAGCAGATGTGGCTTGCCCAAGATCAATAGCTCCTTGAATACAATGTTTTCTGCAAGGCTCCAAATGCGGTACTGAGTTACTAATTTGCTCAGTGTATCTCCAAAAATCCCTGCAATGTAGGCCGAATCAGCCTCTTAACATTAGCTTGGGAATGTGTAAAACTCAAAAGCCCTAAATTCACTGACTTAAGTGAAAAGATGAGTTGTCATTTAATAAACCAAATTTTCTAGCCAACAAAGGGCAAAGTCAAATCCATGGTTCAAGAACCTCAATGATATCCCGAAAAACTGGGATTTTTAAGCGAGTCATGATTTTTAAAGCCCAGCTCATTATTTTTGAAACCTTGTTGTTGCCAATATTCTTCCTTTCTTGCTATGTATAAATGTGAATGGGAAGCGATAAAATTGTCTGCTGAAAATTTTGGAATATAAAATTTTCAGTCTTCTTTGTGTAGTAAAAAGCAAGCAGGACTCTGGAAAGACAGGACCCATTCTGATAAAAGATCCTTAGACCCTCCTTAGACAAAAATGTAGTGGTCAGGTCAGCTCCCTTGAAATGAAGGGAACCCTAACACAATGCTTTTCCTTGTTTAGACCAAGGACTTGCCTCCCTCATCAAGATCACAGACCAAGAGTCTTTACCTCCCACATCCGAACTTACTCATCAGTAAACTATTTGCTATCCTGGCAGAAATTTGATGAGAAATTCCAACCTGGAATCTGTGAAGCTTTTCTTGATGAAAGTTTCATTGAAATTATCATGATAATTCAAAGACTTCTATCCATCACTTAAATTTTAGCACAGTCTTCTAATAGGATGAGTAGGGAAAAAATCCTAAACCAAGCAACCTTAATTAATAGTGTGATGGACCTTGGTAAATTTTTGGATGAGGTTATGTTGCACCAGTTGCCTATGATAACAAGAGACTAAATTCAGTGACCCACTGTGTCCTGTGGCATGTGTTATATGGAGAGTTCTTCCATAGGAAGCTTTCAGTAAGGTGTCATTTTCATATTAAAGAAAGACTTTGTCAGAGTGTCCTGGACTATTTCCAAATATGAGCTTATACTGAGAGGGGGATCCAAGTTCCTCGGCACTTGTCTGGCTGTGCTCTCAGGAGAATTACCACCCACTTACATGCTGAGAGCTTCTGAAAAACCTCCTGATGTCCACTTCTTAGCAGGCTCAGCCTGTACCTCTTCTTCAGAAAATCCTAAATGTAAGGTGAATGTCTGTGTTTAGTGACTTTGGAGCTTTGATTTCCAAGATCAGGAACATATTTCAGGGATGTTTTTTCTCCCACCGTTTGCACACCCATGCATGGAAGAAACTATTATAGAGTATTTCTTAGTGCCATTGACTGCAGAAGGAACGGACATGTTGCACATCATTCATTCAGCTCATCTCTAGTAGTTTGGAATTTGAGCACTGTTTCTTTCCTGATGTCTATATGGCATACTGCAGAGCAGAGGTATTCAGTGTATTTAAAACTAATATAGGTAGACTAGCTGAATCAGTGTAGACACAGTAAGGCCAAAATTGAGCTATGCACATTCACAGATAAAATTCTACTTTATCTAGCTCATGTAGAGACACATGGGCATGTGTACCTTACATTATGTCCTGATGTGCTGTCAGAAGTACCTTTGACTGCGCAGATAAAGCATTAGGCCTCAGACGATGAAGCTATATTATAGTCAAGAAGCAGAATTTTTGGCATATGGAGTTTTTCTGACTCTACCTTTGTCTGTATCACTGGAGTAGCAAGGTGATGATGCAGCAGCATGTCCTGCAGCTGTTGGACAAAACACACAGAATGACCATGTGTACCTTGGGTCTTCCTTGCAGTAGATATCCAAAGTGTATGACAGCTTGGTATAAAATAAAAATAGATTAAATATGTTTTCACATGCTATCATTGCACCATTCAGTTACAATATGGACATGCTCATAGTTTCATTCCTAGAATAACTTTGTAAGTTAATTGTTGTTGGAGTCTGGACTTAACCAATGAACAAGCCTAGAAAACAGAAAGTGTTTGAACTTTCACCAATTTCCTCTTCTCCTCACGTCTCAGCTACTACTGAAAAAACAAAGGCCACCATCAAATGGAGATACTGAGGAGTAAGACCTTCTCTGGACCAGAGCTAGCATACAGCGTTCCTGCCCTACAGAGGAGCTGTGAGGGGATCAGTCGTCCCTGTGGCCCCTGAGTGTTGGCTCAGTCTCTTCAGGCTAATGAGACAGTAGGACAGGCTCTGTGCTGATGGAAATCTTCAGATAACAGTCTCTAAACCAAAACCATTTTCCAGTGAACATTAGCAAACAGAATATTTACAAAACTGAATAATTTCACCAAAACAGTGTAGATTTTTCAGAGGGTGGCAAAAGACAAGTTCCCAACTGAGATGGCACTCCCTGACATATATCGTATTGCTCTATCAAAGCAGAGGTCTTGTCTGTGATATTGTTGGAAGAATTATTTTAACACAGTGAACCCCAGGTTTTTTTTCTTTAGAAACTCTTCGTCTTTAGAAACTATCCTTAAAACTCAAGTTATTACTTCTACTTCTTTTGTCACACTGTGGCAGTCACACAACATGAAACATTTTTGCTCAGACAATTAGCATTTGGCAAAGTTACAACATCTGAAAATGAGGTCTTATAATGGGAAGTATTAAATAACTATAACTCACTAAGCAACTCTATCTACATAAGCTCAAAAATATAGCTGTAAAAGCAGTAAAGCTCTCCTCAAATACAGCACTGGGTTTCCATGTGACTGTACTTTTTATCTGAACTTACACTGGGGCAGTGAAGTCCGATGTGACCCACCCAAGGTCGTTGACTGGCAGTCAGTGACCGAGACACTATCACAGCCCATGGAAGTTTCTGGCTACGAGAGAAGTACAAGGTAAGTGACACTAAGGTACATCTTCTCTCAGTTTCCATTATGTTTCTAATCTCTCTTCACTACAGTAATGAATGATAATGAGTTGCAGTCTTTTCTCTGGGTTGTTCTTGCTGCTGCATCGGTGACACTTATTGTTACAATAATGATATAAGTGGAGAAAAAATTGTGCTAAGTGATATTATGAATAAGTAAACCTAAATAACTTACAAAAAGAACAGCAGTTGCAATAACTTGTTAGAAAGGACAGTCTTACTCAACATGTCCATGTCAGGTAGGTCACCGTCTAGTTCATCCAGAATTGAAAATGGGAAAAAAATGGACACGATTCAGTAACCACTACTTATCTGAGCAAGCTTTACTAATGCAAGGATGGGCAAGAACGGGTACATAATTTACTATGCAAAATCAGAAACTCAGTTATCCCAGCACTGAGGATCAATCTCCTGTTATGCACCTGCACTTAGGTGCTAGTGAATATTAAGCATTTCAGACTTACAGGGAACCAATTTTCAAAATTGCTCAGTGGTCATAGCTCAGGTCAGATTTTTTGAAAGGGTTCAGCGCTCAGCAAAACTTCTTCAAAAGGCAACAGATTTTCAACCCTGCTCTCCACTCAGTGGCTCCCACTGGGCAGACGGTGCTCTGTGGAAGCTGTTGGGTGCTGTATCCTTTATCAAAGTCTGATTCCTACATCGTGCACTTTGCCTGAGGAGGAAGGGAGTGAGGAAGAAGCAGGGAAGAGCCTTCAGCTGCTCCTGTCCCTTTTTCATCCCCTCCATCATTCTCATAGCCCCTGTCTCTTCTTCCCCTGCCACAACACTTGCAGCTGGGCCTGGAAGGTACCATGGCAGAAGAGTATGTGTTAGGGACAGTTTTGGGGAGAGGTGGGTAAAGTCTCTGCAGTCAGCAATGTTGATCCCCCTTGGTGCTAGTCTGAAAGCATGTCCCATCCATGTGTTCTCATAACAGTATTAGCAAAGTTGGCAGCTGGTGAAAATTCAATAGCAATGGAATCCTTTGTGTATTTTAGCATGAGAATATTCCATATGTTTCATTCTATCCCCTTAATTATTTTATGCAATGTTCATGATCTTGCTTTTCCTTGGTCTGCTGAAATACTATGTCTTGTTTTTTTTCAGCTAGCTGTAAATATATGTGTGTGTGTGTGTGTGTGTGTGTGTATGCAGTTCACTATAATTAGTTCATACTATATTCAGTTAATTTTTTTTTTCATCCCCAATTTGTGATTTCAGATGCCATCATTCCTCTAACATCTTGTTTTGGAAATTCAGCTACTGGTTTCCTTTCTATTTAAAATTAGCATTTGATTCCTACAAAGACACAAATACAAATTCACTCATCAACATAACAAGTCCTGGAGGGACTGATGATTCTAACTGGTTGCTTAGAAGTTCTGGGTCTAAAAGAAAGGAGTAGCCAAAAATTTATATGGTAGGGGAGCCTGCACTCTCTGTAACCCTTGCAACCCCCATAGTATGTGATGAGTGTCATGGGCTAAGGTGCAACTTGAGTCGCTTACGTTTATGCGACGCATCCCATCTATGCTGCGGCTAAATCCACCTTCTTCCTAAAAAACCACCACCTAACTTGTTTATTAACCTTTGCAGCTCTAACAAACCTTTTGCCATGACTTAGATTCAGCTGTTGTACTGATTCCTTCTGTGAATTGCCATTTCTACTGGAGAAGGGAGGGTTGAGGAATTATACTAAAATAATATTTTTTATATTTAGCTACTCGTTTCCCAGGTCTCATTTGGCAACATCAGTCAGAAAGCCTATTATCTGTTTAAAAGAACCATTTATTACAGTTATTATTTTTCTCCTACCCTTTGGGTTAAGAGAAAAAGCTTTAAATGACTGTGAGGTTTTTAACCTTTAGTTTGATAAAGTCCGGGTTATGAAGTAGGATTTTTCAGTGGCTCACTGAGGTAATTAAAGTTAGCACTTCCAGTTTAAAGCATGCTGAAAGCTTTGAAAAATCCATCCTCTCTCTAACCATTCATATGTTATAAAGCTTTAGCTCTTATAAAATCCGTTATAAAAGCTCTGTTGATGGTTTTGGTGGTGCTGATCTTGTCAGGGAGAGTCCCACCAAGTGTTTCAAACCTACAAGAAAGGGATCATGAAGGTTCTTCTTTCATGAAGAACAGTTTCTGCTCTACCATAGTAAGCAGCAAGCAGAACTGAGTAAATAATCCATTCACTGAATTTTTCTTGCTTTTTGTGAATAATCTGTAGATCAACTTTTGATTTTCTTGAACATATTTGTTATTCTAAGTAGTTTAATGCTACCCAGAAATATTTCTGGTCCTACAGATTTGTTTTGAGTATTTGACGCATGCAACTGGACCTTTGCTGGTTAATTTATCAGCTACATCACACAATATTGTCTCTGTTTCTATCTGGAATGAGCATAATTCTTCAAATTGCGTATCTGTTGGGAATACAGTGTTTCTGAATTCACAATTTGTATTCTATGAGTATACTGTAGTATTCACTTAACATTCATTTTCCATGAATGTTTCATGTACCTTGTACTGGTTAACAACATGAAGAGACTTCATGTTTCCAAAACTCTTCTTGTGGTGTATTCAGGGAATTTATAAAGCTGTTTTGACTACAGCCCACTAGTAGTTTGCAAACAGAATTTTTCGTGTCTCTTCCAAATTCTTCTCTCTTGAAAACTCTTCTGCATCTTCCACAGGCCACCATAATTCTGCTCTCAATATTTAAACTGAAATGTCTTCTGAAAATTAATGCAAAAAAAGCACAGAAAATCACAGAGTAGTGTTTCATCTGAGCCCAAATTCTCTCCTATTTTGGGAGGCACTGGCCCAGCTAGGGTCAGCAATTAGGAGGTTACTTGCCTGATCTAGAGAAACTTTATGAGAAAAAATAAACCATCAACTTTTATGAGAAACCTGCTTCCAGGCCCTTTCCAGACAGCTGGAGGACTCCTACTGCTTTTCTTCCAGCATATTGGGTATGTTCATTTTGCTTCTATGTACAAAGATTGTGAGCTATAAAGCAAGCAAATTCCTCTGTCTGCCTATGTGTCTGCATTTAAGACCCATTCCCACATTTTTGTCTCGCAGGAGCTCTCCCTCTCCTGTGGTCATACTGGTACATATGGCTTGAGAAGGGCAGTTTCCCTCTCCGATTAAATTTAAGCAACAACAGCTGTTGGATGTCGGGCTGGCAATGCTGGAAGTGGCTATCCATTGCCCTCCCTCCCCATCAGCCCTTGGTACCTGGCCAGTGCCTGGAGATGCTGCACACCTGTAGAGAAGGGACAGGTTGAACCACCACCCTATACATACCCCTGGGACCCCCAGCCATGGTTTTCAACTATATTCTGGGGGATATGGGGCATGCAGGACTACAGCTTTCCAGAAACATGGCTTTGATGGGGCTGTCATCAGCCATCTGAGACAGCCCTTCTGGGAATGTCATCAGAACCTGGCAGTCTGGCAGATGTACAGAGTCGCTGAAGTACCTGTGGAAGCGCAGTGCAGGGAGCTGGATAATCATAATGCTCACAACACTTCCACATTTTAATCATGATACACTTGCTTGTAAAGAGAATTTCAATAGGGCTGCACGTTATTCATTTTTAGGGAAGTCTGGCGGCTGCAGAAATCCTAAATCACAGCATTTGCTTTCTGCTTGATGCTAATTTGGGCCAGTTCCAGTCAACAGAGTTCCTTTTCCATTGTGTCATTTAATTACACATTTACCCACGCTTCTCAGCTAGTAAAAGCCTTAATATACGGCCTCTTAATCTAATACTGATCTATTAAAAACTACACTCAGTATTTTAAAGTGTTAGACAACAGATGGAATTGACAGTTTTAATAGGTAGCAACTAACATCATCTCCCAATCTACACCTCTGTATTGGATTTCAAGCAACTGATATCACTGTGGACATGTGCAGATATGGGGCTTGCATTTAAAGTCAGAAATTCAATCAATAGCCTGTCTCTCAACACAGTTTACTAGATTATATCAGTTAGAAGTGACCATCTGGCCTAATCTTGGGAGTTCTGAGATATCATGTAGATCTTTTTCACTAATGTCATTTTTATTTGGTTAACATTAATAAACTGTAGCAAACATTGCAAATCTTGCACTCTGAAGCTGTAACTCAATTTTTGCCTTTTACATGAGACAAGTCAAACATCTGCTTCTCTAGAGGGAACGTGTGCAAGAGTGAGTAAAAGAAAGATGCAATCGCTCTGAAGATTTTACTGTCTTTCTAGATGTTGTGAAATGATGGGAAGTGGCAGTCTTTTTTATTTCCTAAAAGAAAAATGTGTTACTAAAAGGTATCCAACAACTAATGTGATTATTTCTGTGAATACAAAATATGGAGGGAAATATGTAGATAGCATTCTGGGGGTTAAAGTTTGAGGGTATTCTATGACCGCGATAAAAGAAGAATGTACATTAGAAATTCATCTACCAGATTTATGCTACAAATAAAGTCTGGCTTTTAATCTGGTACAGTCAATATATATCACAAATCTGTGATCAGCCGTTTAACTCTGTCACAGCCAGAATGGTTTTTTAATACCAGAGTCAAGAACATTCTTTTTACTTGTGCTTCTTTGCTCCTTAAAATTTAATTTCAAATTGTATTTTGTGTTTGGCTGAACTCCAGCACTATTAGAAGTTCAGAAATGCCCTGTTCACAAAAAAGGAAAATTAAGGTCAGTGTCCCAGGTCTAATTATAACTTTGTACACATAAGTGGTACAACAGTGATTCAATTATGCAAATTATTGTCATTGGATTTTGATCTTGCAAAATAAAAACAAAGAGTGATTTAGAAATGAATCCGCTGTGATCAGAACCCTTGAAATTCTGGACATTATTCTTTTTGGCTTTGACCCATTTCTGATCCACCGAAATTTTTAAAATTTCAGACAGTGAAGGAGACCGTCATAAAAGCCTGTAGGTGGGGAGGGGGAGAAGCAAGAGAGTTGACACTGATAAACAGAAACAATGTGGGAAGAAACTGTAGGAAAAAAACCCCAAAAGAATATTTGGTTACTTCATTAAAGTATTACCTCTCATGGAGGTCCTGTTGCATGATGCAGGGGACAGGGACTGGGTTAGAAATCAAAGATGTATATCCTTCTCTTAACCTTGGTACTCAGAACTGTAAGAGGCTGGGCAACCCGTTTCAGCCCCATGTGCCCTCATTTCTCCATCCAAAAATGATGAGAATGATTTCTACCTGTGTTTTTTTTAAAGGCACTAAGTTCTATCATTAAATGCATTCTAAATAACCAAGCTGTGTTGCTATTATGGTGTATTTCACTTACAAAATGGAGCTAGCTGACTTTGACGTGAAAAAACCCCACTCTGCCTCCCACAAAACAAAATCTGGAATACAGACAAGCCCCTTATATTCTCAAAACAATAAGAAAGGATAGAGTTTTAGTGGTGTTATTGTAAGAAGAAAATTTCAATGCTGGAAGGAAAATAGAACCTGGAAAAACCGCAAAATCGGGCAATAGTACCCCTGACAAGTTAAGTACTTTTTCTGGAAAAACAAAATTTTGGTAAAGACTGCGCTTTAAATATCTTGGGTTTTTTTTATACTTTATTTTCCTGTTTTAAGTGGACTTCAATCTCTGATATTTTTTGGTCAGCCCTCCCTCTCAGAGTTCTCATTCAAAGTATGTAAAAAATATTGTTTCTTTTAAAATACATCACAGGCGATGCTACAATTTTTCATTCAGATCTAGCAAGGGAATGGAATTTTGCATAGCAAAGGCAGTCTGAAAAATATAATTTTTTTTTTTTTTGCTACCTGTGAATCCAGCAGAATCCTGAAGTTGTCACTGGCCAGCTCTGCTCTTGAGCAAACATGAACGTTTTGCAACATTTGTTTACAATAAAAACCCTAAACACATTTGCCAGAAGAAAACCCCTAAATGTATCCGTTCCTAGCAGTTTATTGACTAGTAACAAAACACAGCTAATGGCTTCCTCCGTGCTAGCAGGCTATGCACATACAGTATATTTTTTAACTTTCTGTTTCTCACTGTAGTTAATAAATCAGGATGCAGATGAGAGATTCATAGTTAATTTTCAGTAGCTAGCACAGCATGTCTCAGCCTATAAAGTCCTGGAAGTCTTGGGCTGTGAATTCCTTGATACTGACAAGCCAAACAGCTTAGAAATTATAATTATAAGTTACAAGTGTCTTAAGGGTTGTTCTTCTGACATAAAACTAATTTCATGTTTTTATTCATAATGTGAAAGAGACGAGAGGATAGGGCCTTATTTAGATTGAGCTCCCAGAGATATCACAGCCTCTGTGTCCTGATTATAATCGGAAGAGATCACTTACTTCGTTCCTTGTAGCTAGTTGATTCTTTCTGTCTGCCTTTTTTTGACAATCAGGCTAAAGTAAAGTGGGATTTCTTCCACTTTTCATCCCAGCTTCATTCATAGGCAGACATCTACTGGTGCCTGCTGTTTTTTCCCTTTAAAAAATGGTGGTCATAACAGAGTGTGTTGGGTTCCCTCCTCATGAACTGGTTCCAGCTTGAAACCTCCTTTTGCATGAGCGATGCACACCAGTGAGCACTTTCACCCGTACCATTTTCTTTGGCCAAGAAACTCTGAGTAGAGAAGTGAGGAGGTGAGACCTGGGAAGGAGTGGAGGAGAAAGCAGCTTCAGAGGGTGAGGAGAGTCCCCGTTGCCCCTTCCCTGAGAGGAAACATGGCATTCTGGAGCTGACAACTCACTACCCAAAACTCCTCCGGGTCTTCAAAGTCTGGGGGTGTCTAAGGGGTGTCTTAGGGGTGTTCTGGCACCCCGAAGCCCATGAGAGCTGTGTCACCAAAGCCAATACTGGTCAGGTTTTGGCACACACTCTGCGATTGGCAGCAGCTAGGAGGCCCAGGGCGAACCACAGCATGAGCATGGGACCAAAGCTGATTCCTTCCACAAGCCTCTATGTACATCTGAGAAGGTCAAGGTAAATGGAGGAGGGCAGGCCAAGGGCTGTAAGACAATAGGGAGAGAGAAAATGGGTTTCCATTTGCTGACTGAGGTCTGCCAAAGCCTTCCCTCCCTGCTTCAGAAAAGGGATTTGGCTCAGGTTTGCTGCTGGGGATTAGGAGTGACTCTGCTGCGGTAGTTGAGTTGTGCTGGACTCTAAATGCTTAAATGAGCTGCTATAGTTTCATTGTCAATTTTGCACGTGTAACTGAGGGCTTGCATTACTTACAGCTTAAGTAATTCCCACATGGAAGTGCAATGTCAACATCAGCAAATCCAGACATTGAGCAGGTAATATAATTTTAGCTAAGAAAGGTGAAGGTCCTTAAATCCTGCTCAGAAAATTCCATGCTTTTATATCTGCTGGACTTAGCCAGATCCTTCTTCAGAGACGTTTGAAGTGGGAGATATCTCACCTAGTTTTAGCCATCTAAAATTGGGGTGCTGAGTCTAATCAGGCTGTCTAGACTTCATTTACAGTCCACAGAGGAGGAGCACTCATCTAGGAGATAATTAATTTTACCTGTCTTTGTTACCCCCCTTAAAATGAGGTGATTCAGCAGGTAGTTCTTGCCTCTTTTCTCTGGTTACAGGCAGAGGCCAGAGTATGTGTTAGACACTTAGTTTTAGGGTGAGTAAACAGACATGGGACCACAGTCTATGGCTGGAATATTTGCTTTTACTATACTTGCCATTAGAATAGCTTAGTCTTTGTCTATGATCTCAAGTCCTTGCTATGCTTATCTTCCAGCCTTTTCATTTGCTCATCTCTTTCCCGTCAAAATATAGAGACAGAGACAATATTAGTAATCCTGGAGGGCATCACCATCATCACCATCATCACTGTTTGAGAGATATGGTTGCAAATGTTGCACTTCTGTTTTTCTTTTTTCTTGCTTTCTAATTGTGTATGTTCTTGTCACTATGTCCACAAGAAAATGGTTGCAAGCTGGAATAATTCGGTTGTGACTTGGTCTTTCTGTAGAAAAAGCATTGAATCTCATATTCTATGCTTAAAGAATGGTAAATTAAATGAAAGTTATGCATTTTGAACAATTTTTTAGGATTTCAGAAATGGTTTATTACTAAAAGACTCAAACAAATATCCATTTTCTGGGTATAAGGAAGGGGACTAACATAAGTTAGTCCAAAGTCTTCTTGTGTTGGCAAAGGTCTAAGAACTGAAGAATCAGAGAGAAAATATTTTCTTTGCCTCTACTCCTCCTCAAATATAGTTTCACAAGGTCAGGATTGCAATATAGAGGCAGCAAAGAAGGACTCAGTGTACATGTTGGCTTTCTTATTCTGTGAGGGCTTAGTGGGAAATTCCATTTTTCGTAGTCAGTTCTCACATTTCTACAGCACTATTTTGCTTGAAAAATAGGAATCTTTTCTCTTTTTGTCTTTCAACATGGAATAAGTAGTTTAAAGAACCTCAGCTGAATTTCTATGTTCATCCAAGATTAAAGAGGACCTCTGGGCATGGATTTTTCTAACATAAGGTCTACATCACAGAGAAATAGAGAATTGTATGGCGTTATTTACAATATTTACTTGCATGGCATGTATGAAATGGATGCTCTTTCCAGTTTTTATCACTGACCTCCTGGCAGTCTTGGGGAATTTACTTCAGCTCTTTGTCTATAGCTGTGGATCAGACCACATGGCTCCACCCCAAAACCACCTTGCACCTTGTGTATGAATGCAGATCTGTGTAGAGGTCCATGCTAGATCTCAATCCAAATCCAGTCTGTGGTTATAACAGAGAAGATGAAACTTGACCTTGGCTTTCTTGGGGAATGTATGGGACACTGAGTGGCCTGAGCTATGCTAGGCCACCTTCTGCAGGTATCCTGCAGTTAGCTATGGATGTGCACAGAGCTGGGCCAGGGTTTCAGCCTCTGCTGAGTAAGAGAAGTGCAAGTGTGAACTTTCACTTCCTGCCAGCTTGTCTACACTCGTCTATTTGAACGAGAAATCCTTGGGGAGCAGCTGCCCTCTCTTGCTATTCCTTTATACTGTGCTAAATTATCGTGATTATTATTAATTATATTATTAATATATAATAGCTATTACTATATGAAAGCTTTCCTATTATTATAAATATTATTATTATTTTTATAATAATAACAATACTACTACTACTGCTACTACTACTATTACTACTTATTATTATTATTGTTGTTATTATTATTTTGCTTTGCCACACCATTCAAAGTTGTCCATTTTCTTGGGTTGTCATCTTCTGCTTTGCCTTTCACTTTCTTGTTCAGTTTTGCCGATGTTCTTTTGTACTTGTGAATCTTGTTTGGATTAGACTGTGATGCTTGTCTTGCTGGGTTGAGGCAGACTGTGAATGATGAATATCAAAGGAAAACAACCTGCAGCTGCTGGAAAATGCACCGCAATCTTTGTGCTTGGAAAGACAAAACCCTGGGAGGTCAACTGATAGAAGGGTTTTCAGGATATTCATGAGATAGACTTGTGTGAGGGAAATGCAAATAAGGTGTAGGATATGTTTAAAAGGTGGGATTTGGTTATTTCATTACATAGAGAGACCAGTTCGAGGAGAGTTCTCCTCGGTTCAGATTAGTTTTTGCTCACAGAATCTTGATTTCATACCTTGAACTGTTGGTCCTTGCTGAGCCTATTTTCATTAATACATCTGGAACTTCTTCTTAACAATAACAGCTGAAAAATCTCTGGGAATCTTATACTGATCCCCACCTCCTTGAAGAATATGTTTTCTAAATATGAAATAATTATTCTTATTATTTGCATTCCAAGAGAGAGAAAAGTTTAATTTGTTCAAAAGAAAGTGTGCCAAGCTGATGGACAAAATTAATTTCATTTAATTATATTAATGGCTTACATGATTCTGTAGTAGGAAAGCTTTGAAAAAAAAACNTGTTCAGTTCTTCCAATAGAGGGAGTTCACAGCTCCTGCAGGTATCCTACCTCAGCGTTCATATTTGAAAGGAAGGGAAGGGAAGGGAAGGGAAGGGAAGGGAAGGGAAAAACTGATTGAGAGCTGGGAACACAGGTTTCTGTGTTGGGTGGAAGAGGCAGCTGGGAAGGAAAAGTGTTACACAGAGGGAAATGGAAATAGAAAAACAGAGGAGAGGACAGGAAGGAACTGCAATAAGAACATGAGGAAGAGAGGGAAACAAAGGACAGGAAGACAAGTGATGAGAGACTGTGGTTCTGAAAACCTTATAATTAAGAAATTTGCTGACAGATTCAGGCACCACGTGAAAGGCCTATCTTCACTTTGGTATAGATCACTCTCCCATATCTCTAGGGTGTCCCACAATGGATCCATAGGTGTGCTTATTCTTTAGACTATATTCAGCCAAATCTGGTCATAACTAAAGTGGAATTTAATGTTCCCCACAATAACGTGTCTGACAGCCAAACTTGATATATAGGAATGAAACAAGATCGCTGTCTCCACTGCTAATAAATGTTCAAAGTGTAGGATTTTTGGTAGAGGTTAAGGAGAAATACACACTGTATCGCATTAATTGCATATCTCTCAAGCATGAAATGGTGATATATTATGACTTTTAAAAAATATATGACAATAATATATTGCATACATTGCAGAAGAAAATTATGCCTTTACCTTGAAAATCTACTTTCCCTGACAAGCTGATGTAATCATTTTAGTGAAGGAAGAGGGCTGCAGAGAGGAAACCTGCAAAGATTTGAAGGTTCGAAATGTTGAACAAAAGGCTGAGGGTTTACTTTGCATGCAAATAAGTAATTCATCACAAATCCATAAACCAATTAGTAATGAACTAATGATATTGCTTAACAACTGTATTTTTGATTAACATATAAATAATTCAGGTGAGTATTTCTTTAGTCATGCCAGTTTCTGCTATTATTTACTAGCCTTGTCATGGCTGCTCTTAGATCACATGCCCCTTATAAAACATTTCCCAATCTATCACAAGGACCAGTTTGTTTTAATGCGCTCAGTTAACACCACTAGAGCTATTAACAAGCTTATTAGCATAATCCATTGTGATATATCATTGTATAAAAGTTCAGGTCCGCAACTGAATGGGACTGGGAAATGGCTTTGAAGATTTTATGATACAATAACTATCCATTTGATAAGCAATTAAAAAGATACTCTGAGACACCAAGAGTGAAGACAATGGCAACACGAGGAGAAGAGGAGGGGTTTGAGAGCAGAAGCTGCTGTCTGGTGCGGGAACCATGTGAGTGAGTTGTGTTGCTCCTGCTCCTTAGTCACAAATTGCTTGCTGCTGCGGGGCTCTAAAGCTCCAGTAACAAGTTGGGTCTGACTTTGTCTTCTTAAGCAAGGAAAAAAAAGCAGTTTAAGGCTCAATATCTTCTGCTAGCTCACCCTTGATCAATTTCTCGACCTCTCAAAAGAATGTTTTAATACACAGCTGAACCTCTGATTTTATGCTGGCTTTTTGCTTCTCTTAAATTTCCAATTCCTTTTCTTAGCTGTATGCATTATCCTTAGTGAACTTCCGCAGAGAGAAACAGAATAAAGGTTACTGGACACATTACCACACATTATTGTTGGAAACTCACTCTGTATAATATGGCTGTATTGTGCTTTTAAAAATGAACATGCAATGAAAAGAGTAGCATCTTTATTGTGAAAAAAGTAGCTTTTCAAAAAAGTGGTGCTTTCTCTGATACGCAATAGCTCTGATATGCTAATACTTCTGTTCAGCTCAGTCCTGATTCTCCAGAGATTATTTGACCAAAATGTCCATTGTCCATATAATAGAAAATATTCATGACAGCGTGCACTCACACAGAATTTTTCTACTGGCTTACTTCCATATCTTACACACATCAATTAATTCTTCTTCCTGATGAGGAAAGGAATGGAAAGCTGATTTCTGAGGATAGCATGATCTAGTGGTTTACACAGAAAACGGAGATTAAGTTTCTAATCTTACTGTTATTGCCAGGCACTGTGATCATAGTCAAAACTTGCCACTTTTCTAAGACTCAGTTTCCCTGTTTTAAAAACTGGTACCAAAATTTCCAGCTTTTCAGAGTCCTTTTTAATTTTTGCATGAAAATCCTTTACATCTTAAATGAAAGGTATTACATGGAATGTGCTACCTCAGGCAACAAGGTTTAAATAATTTATCTTAAGTCCCAAACCCAGTTGGATTGAGGAAAGCATTATATTTTTAAGTGTTTCAAATCTGATACCTTGGTGAACAGTCTTGAGAGTTGTATGGCAACTGAAAGAGTACCCAAACTGAAACATTTCCTGATACATAATTCTCCCTGCAAACAGAGTTTTGGAGGTAGACACATGACAAAGAGTCCAGCATCTTTGGGAAAACAGGTCCAAGAGATGCTCCCGCCCGCTGCAGAGGCACGTGCATGTGTCACTCTCATGACAAATCACAGTAACAAGCTACCTTAGAATAGGAAGGATGAGAATGTTTTTCTTTGAATTTACTTTACACTCATCTTACTGAGACACACTTTTAAAGCTACTTTTGTGGTTGAGAATGTAAATTTCTGTGAGCGAAAAATTAGACCAGAAATTAGCAGGTTTTTGTGGCTATATTTCTGTTGGCTGAAGAACGAACACCATAGCAAAGTGTTCTTACTGTCCAGCTGTGATCATCAGGCACATTTCCTCATAAGGACAAAATTATACATGGTGGATGGAATAGTGTTTTGCATTTGCTGAATACAGAGAACACACAAGGAAAAAAGATCCAACAAGTAATGTAACATACTCTGAATAAGCTAAAGAATTAGTCCAGAAAATGCACTGCTTTGGAGCACTATGCTGTATATATATTTAATATCAATGTAGAAATCATGCTGTACTAGTTAGAGGTGTGAGTTAGTGCATTTTAAGAAATTATTTGTCCAAGCAGAAGTTGTGGACCAAGGTCAGCACAGCCACTCTGATCAGTAGATACATCCACCTGTAGGTTCCCGAGGCACCAGGAGAAATTGGGACAGCTTTGACCTGACAGGGTTGCTCCATGGTGCTTCCCCTCCTGATAGGGGTGGATAGAGCTGCTGAAGGAAAGGAGAATTAGCTGAATCTTTTCTGGGTTGTGGTTATTGATAGGGAGCTCCCGGGGGAGCTCCTTAGAGGTGCTCGGAGGTTGTTGAAGAGGAGCTGGCCTGAGATTGCCCCACCCTCATTGTTTGCTGCACCACTTCTGCATCACCTGAAAATTAGGAAGCCACAATGGTGGAGGCAACCCACCTTTGTCTCCTGGTCTGAAGTCCAGCATCATCTGAGCCTCCCTGAAACCTGAGGACCCAGGCCTTATATATCTATTTGTTTGCCGAGAGATTGGGTGATATATAGGGTGTCATAATTTTAAAGCCGGTTCAAACTCCAAGCTGTGGGCTTCATTTTAGTGCGTTGTGAAGTATCATGTACCTCTGGCCAAGGAACTGCAGCTCATTTAATAGACAAATTGAGATGACAAAAATGGCACAATTTAAATATCAGCAATCAACAGGAACAGGGGAGGGGGGGAGACAGAAAGAGAGAGAGAGAGAGAGAGAAGGAGCCCAGCTTCTTTTATTACAGCCATCTTAGTGCTTCAACAACAGGTAGCAGTATTACATATTCCCTTTCCACTTTAAAGCTCTTGTAATTTCCTTCCTCGTGTCGGGGCGATTTTATTCATTGTTTCCTTGCAGCAGTGATTGATGTTCTGAGCTGCTAATCTCTCTGAGTGATAACTATTTTCATGTAAGTCCATGAGTCTATGACACAGGCAGCTCGGCCAGGGCTACTGCTGACTACTTATTTTGTGCCTCATTTACATTTCAATCTTGGCCTCATGAATGTAAAACCTAGGCTGCAAATTAATAACAGGAAGAATATTAGACCGCTCCAGAGTGGGGGAACAATGCAAATCCACCAGAGCACAAGGCTTTACCATTGTGTTCCGGGAGGGACTCATTTATTGGCCGGCAGTGAATGACATTACAGAGAATGGCATATCCAGAGTGACACAAATTTATTTCTGTCCCCAGCGCTCCAGTATATTTTCATAGAATCAGGGGGCTATTTGTCTAGGGACAATTTAGTTTCCATGAAAAATTTAAATGGTTTCTGTGGAGATAGTGGAGTGAAATTTAATTTGTTTCTCATTTACTACAGCAGGTATGAAAAGGAGAAAAATTGGATGTCTGATGGGCTGAAATTGGTGCTGTCCCTCCCCACTATCCCCAAAAGGCCTGTGGGCCTATATCATAGAGATTGAGCAAGACTACCTCATCCCTCCCCTTAGAGAATGGTAACCTTAAACCAACTTACAGAAAACCTTTGGGGAGGCTGCCAATCACCCTGAAAACAACATTTCCATCGATCCCCTGTCTGTGTGATTTATGGCTTCATTTTACGGTAATTGAGAATTAGTGAGAAGATTAGCAAGGCTCAACACTTCACCTTGATATGCACACTAAGCACCGTAATTTGTCACTAAGGGATGTCGGACACTTTTTTAGTTACACGGGGTTCCCATCTAATTGAATTTGGGGATAACATGGAAATTAATTTGACACAGGAAAATTTTGAATACAGCCATTTCCTCTATTGTAATGCACAATACTGGGCTGCATTCAGGGGCAGCTATATTGATCCTGATCACTTTCAATTGTGGCCAGCTGAAGGATGGAATACACTAAATCTTATTTAAGCTCATATGAAAGCAGTTCATCTGCAGCAATCTGCGGCAGATAAAGAATATTACCTTTCATTTTGTCTGACTGCATCAAGATGAAGTTTTGAAAATTTACTTCTTGCAGCAAATATACCAAATGTTTAAAGTCAACAGTTACAATTCAATTACGGACCAGCTCTTGTGGGCTGTTTACAGGGTAATTTGCTACTTAGGCAGCAAATGAAAATACTAACTATACTCTCCATGCATAGAGAAGTTACAACACATGGAGAAGCCCCAAGGAAAGACAAAGAAAAAAGATTCCAAACTTCTCAGCAATTTAAAGCGCTGCCCATTGGATTAGTCTTGTTATAGCTTGAGTGGTTTCATACACAATCATTTTTTGTTTGTTACTGAGCCATCTTGTGGGAAGTTTATTTTATCTTGGTTGCTTAGCATCAGAGTCACAAAGACAGGACACGGTGCAGATCTTTTCATATCTGAGAGACACTGTACAAGAGGACTTACCTGCATTTACATTTCTATTTTATTCCACCTTTATTTCTTATAACCCCCCTTTATTCTGTACTTTACCCTTCAAATAAGGACTTTAGTTTCAGCAAACTGCTTAGAGAGATTATTTCCTGAGAAAGGTACTCCCTGCTGTGAACAGGGGAAGCAGATCTTGGCACTGTATGCCAGAGGGTGCGTGGCTGGGATATTTATGGACATTCTTTACCAGACCATCTGGCTTGCTTTGTTCATATCTGTTTTAGTGATAATTGGCCTGAGATGAGCTGTAATCAAGATATATTATTCATTACCTATTATTATTACATGATGGATTTTAATCCGATCAACATTGCATCGCTGTTTGGAAAGACTTTTGAAAGGTTTAATGGTAATAGTTTAAAGTTCTTATTTATGCAGAACTGCTCAGTAGGCATGGGTACACACCAGTTCCTCTGGATAGTGAGGACATTCCCCAGTGCACAGGCATCAAGAGATATGTATGTAGTGATCAGAGATAGGTAGATGTGGTGAATAGATCCAACCTGGAGCTCTCAAGATCTAGTCATGCAACTTGGAAGAAATGCTATGCTGAAAGCTGTCCTCATTCAAATGCCAAATTCCCTTGGATTACTGATGGCAAATGACAGTTGTCAGCACTTTTACATCCCTGAATACTTCGGTCTTCTGTGGCATATTATTCAGTCTCAAGAGTTTACCTGCAGGTAGACTTCTGCAGGAGATGATGAGTGGTAATACTGCAAGAGGTCAAGCTGTTAGAAATGACATTGTGATTTTTACTCATTTTATTGCTAGAAAAGTTGTTTCTCAAAGTAGTAATTTGATAAATCTTATTAACAATGTTCATACTGCATATGTAATTCTCTTGTCATGTTTTCATGCGTTCTTTTCACTAATGTAACATAAAAGGCTGCTAACATGACATAAATGTCACTAAAATAATAAGCTTAAAGGAATTTGGATCATGTTAGCCAGGGTTTGTTTTCATATTTGGATGCCTTCTGGACCATATTAGACAAATAGAGCTCTCCGATATAATGAGAAACATATTAATATAATAAAAAACCTACTTACTAATACAAGAAAATACCCATATTTGATTTATAGGCCAAGTTATGGCATCTAGAAAAAAAAAATGTAGACTTTTCTTCATTTCTGAAGAAAGTAAGTCATGATGTTTTCCATGCTTGTGTGTCTTCATAAAAAAAAGGATTGTTTTTACTCCACAGTTTCTTTTCATTGCTTGCAAATGTACTCACTTAAAGGTCTGTCCATTCCAAGGCAAATTAGAGGATTTGTATTACTAGGTCAAAGTCCCACAGATATTTGCATCTTTCCTATGCTGTGCTGAAAAGCTGTAGCCACTGTATCTTCTTTGGAGGAGAGGAGAGGAGAGGAGAGGAGAGGAGAGGAGAGGCGAGGTGAGGCGAGGCGAGGCGAGGCGAGGGAAGAGAAGAAAAAGAGGGAAAGGGATAAAAAGAGAGAAATGAAGAGAAAAGGAAAAAGAAAGAGTAAGAAAGAGCTAAAGTATGAAGGAATGAAAGAAAAAGATTGAGAAAGAAAATAAGGATGAAAGGGGAAAAAAAAAGAAAGAAGATGCAAAACCATGAGGACTATCGTAATTTTATCTGAAGTAAAAAATGTACTCCGTGCCTGAAGTTATAACACCTTAGGCTCTGATCTTGTTAGTTTTCAGAAACGGAGGGTTATATACAAAGGAATTCAAACCAACTGTAGGTATTTACTTTCAAAATTACTGGCCTCAACACCTTCACTCTGTTTTTTCCCTAAGACTGCCCTTGTTTCTATATCAGACACGCTGTGGTCTTTGACCATGATTTCCATGGGTTTTGAAGGTTATACTTCTGTGTCTTGATCTCAATACCAGTGAGCATTTTGGTCCCCAAGCCCCACCAAAGCAGAGGAAAGGGTCATTCTCTCATTTAGCTCCTTTGAGGGGTTTGATACAAGATTCAGCTCTTGAAATGCAATGGTAGTTCACACTTTCTTCTGAAATACAGCTTCTTAAAGTGATTGCTTAGTGGTCAGAACCTTCCCAGGAAGCAGGATTTCTGGTTCAATTTCTGCCTTTGCCTGAAGAAATTAAATCCCAAATCAGTCACCTTATCAGAAGAATACTGGCTGTTCTGTGCATGTGTCCCTGGACATATTGAATGCATTTTCCAGCCAAGAGAGAGCAAACCTGAGTGTTTCTATCAGCTGGACTGGAAATGGATCCATGGGTAAGGAGAAAAATGTCCACTTCCATGTGAAGTATTTCTGTTTTTTATACTAGATCCATTTGATTGGTCTCCATTTTTCACAGCAATGAAATAGTTTACATGTATTTGTCCAGCTCTGCTATAAAGCTTTTTATATTTGTAGTGTGACTTTAATCAATGTGGCTGTCATCTATTTTATTTTGACATCTTCTTCCCTAAAGGAGGGGGAAGTTTATTCAAAGATTTTAAAATGTGTACACTCACAAGTGTCTCTGATCGTTTATGTTAGTAAAGATGATGCCATTAAAATATGCCTTGCCCTTGGACTGGAAGGTGATGAGCTTTGCTATGGTGTTTAGGTCCCATAAGATATTATTCCACCAAGAGACTTATGGATAAGGACAAATTCTTTGAAACTGGTAAGCTAATTAAAACCCTTGGAAGAAGTAGAGCACAGGGACAAAACGGCCATGGTTGTCAGTCCTGCTCATAAGATATGGTGCTGTGTTCACTGTCAGTCAGTGTTTTCTGACCTGTGCGCTGAGTTACAGCGCTTTGCTGTAGTCTAGTTGTGGAGGGCCGTGACTCTTGTTGGCAATTTTCAGGATGAGATGGAGTTCAAATAAGTACTCATGAGTGCTCTGATTTGAAAGCCTGTTGTTGAGACGGAGTCTCAAAGTAATCCTATGCTGGTGGGTTTATGCGCACAACTGTAGTTGTATTATTTTCCACCGGAGGATATCAAACTATGGCTACAGGCTTTTCAAAATTATCTTCATGTACCTTTTCTATCTCTTATTTCTCAGCATCACCTGGCGGATCCTAGAGTATGAGCTGAGATGAGCTCTCTTGTTCAGGCACTGGACCATCCAGGTGACTGTTGTGTTATTTGTGATGAAGGAAAGGTAGATCTGGATATCAAATATAATGATATATAACGCTGTAAGATGTTTTAAGGTTCATCTTGAGCTTTGAGTACAGATTTAAGTACAATTAAGTACATTAAAGTACAGATTCTGTGCTAGTTTGGGGCTCAATTCAATCTACATCTAGCTAGGCAAAATCATTTTTACATATTTCAAATATTCAATGTATTTGAATTGCTGAAGGCCCACTATTTTTTCAAGACTCTTTTCCGATTGTCAGTGTTTCATCTCTGTCTTGAACAGGCATTCACAGAGGACTAAAATTAACAAAGTAACCACAACTGTGGCTGACTTTATTCCAGTTCTAGAATAAAGTGGCCTAGGTTTCTTTGCTGCTTCTCCTTTGTTTAGGGCTTTGATTGCTCAAATTAAAATGGAAGAGGTCAGATATGTGTCATGATCAAAAATGCTGAAGATTCTGGTGGAACTGGAATTCTAATAGCCATATTGGTCTTCCAACGTCAAAGCTCAACTGAAAGTAATAAAACTATTGTCTCCACTCCCCCTTTTCCCTAACAGTCCTTTGTAAGATGTATGTTCTTGAAAAGATCTTCAGATTCCCAGACACTCTTGCATACCTGAGTGTCTCCAGGCATCCCTGAATGTCCCTGTTTGCTGGGTAGTATTTAGCACAATCCAACCGAAAACAAGAGAGTAGAAGCACCTGAGCCATTCCTTGCCAATGCAAATTGTTGAGAGTACAAGGACTGCAACTGAGTTGTGCTCTGCCTTCGCCTGGGGAGAAATTAGCTGTCATTAAAAATAGCTCAGCAACACTAGACCAAACAGATGACAGTCTGTGGGTCAGAATGAAACAACAAAAGGTGCAGCAGCAGCAGGAAGTCATGGTAATTAGAAGCAAGAACAAAACTAACTTAGGACGCCTCAGAGCTACAATGGAGTTAATGCAAAAAAACCCAAACAAACAAAAAAATCAAATGCTTTAAACAGAAGAAATTTGCATAAGATGCTCCTTAAATGTAATTATGGAATGGGATGTAATTTATCATCATCACCGGGGTTTCCTCTATCTGTGCTAAAATGTGTGGAAGGGCCGTACTTCTTTAATTACTATTGCACCTGCCCAGGAACAAGCACTCCTAGGAGGGACATTGGTTTGAAAGTAGAAATGATCTATGGTACTTGAGAGGATTTGGTCTCCATCTGTTTCACTCCATTTCACTAGATCAGGCTTTGATGCCTCTTCCAAGCTCCAGCCTCACATCATGGCAAAGACACGCAGACCTGCTTCCCACACACACCTTGCTTCCCATGGGGCACCAAGGGGAGAGTCTCAGCCACCGTGGGCAGCAGGCAAGCTGCAACTCTTTGAGGGACCCTCTCTAAAGCGGCGGCTGCCCTTCCCTCACATGGCTGAAGTGCCACTTGCCAGAGAAGCTGGGTATGGCTTTGCTCTGAAGGGGAGGGATCAGTGGGAAGCGAACGTCCTGGGTAATCTCCGTCTGCCATTCCCAGTTTCTGCTGTGGAGAATCTGGGTCAGTTATCTCTCTGCCCTACTTGAGAGAAAAAGCTAAAAAGAGCCCTTGTCCCCTTTCAAAGAGTTTCTCAGATGAGTAAGATACTTCAAGCAAGAGCTCAGATAACCAGGTTTCCAGTACTTTGGATGAAGACAAGAGTTAGCTTGAAAACCTATTATTAACAATTAGCTTTCTGTAGGTATCCCGATTACGTGAACTTGAACAATGACTCAAGTCTATAAACCACCAAACCTTTACACCTCTTGAGATGACTTCCAGTGCTCCTCAGGTTCACAGCAGGTGTTGCTGCTTTGTTTCCCTGTGCTTTGCACCTCGAGTTTCTCGGGGGCTATAAAGCCACCATGTGCTTGATGGGAGCAGGCAGAGGGGGATGGGGTTGAGCAGCAGGAGAAAGCGTAACTGAGAGACTGATAGAGACATCCTGACAGCTGCAATGGATCATCAATAGATCCATCACGCCAGTAATTTGCAACAAATTTAACATACATCACTTTAGTCAGGCCACGCTGTATCTGTCTTGTCACAGCATCAGAGTGAATAACGCTTAAATCGGGTGTCACTGCTGACCTTTCTGACCCTCGAATTGACACTGCTGTTCGAGCTTGGCCTAGCTGGCAGCAGATGTAGGGAAGATTAGTACAAAAGTTGGGGGGGTGCAAAAGGAGGACAGAGCATAACAATACAGCTTAACCAGGCAAACAAATGGGATCTCTGGATTTTCTCCTAGTACTGCTTTGCTTGATGAAGTGCTGGCATTTATTTAGACCTACTTCCAGCATTCTTTAGTGACAATTTTAACTATGTATATATTTTCCATTCTGATTGATTTAATATATATGCATGTATGCATGCATATATGTATGTAATAAAATTTGTAGGCTTCAGGGTGACCACCATGGATCCTAAAGTCCTATAGAAGGTGTTGAACACAAACAATAGTAAACTAAACTGCCCTCTTCCCTGTTTGAAACATGAGACACAGCCTGAGACATGAATGGCTGCTTTGGTTTTGTTGCCACTTTCAGAGTGTCGGTGCAGACCTAGCCCTATAGGAAAAGATGAAGCCTCACAAAAAAGTGTGTCTTCGTAAGTGAGCAGGAGAGATCAAGAGCTTCATCAAACACTGAAATCCTGTTGTGACTCAGGGCATGTTAAAAAAAACCCCTAGATGACTGCAGGAAGAATGAAGAGCTGCCCAGCAAGCACAGACAGTCTGGAGCTTGGGGAAATCTTCTCCTGACCTCAAATCTGAAGACTGATTTAACTTAGAACCTGTGAACAAGACTCATGAACCAGCTAGACGACATATTTTCGTACAACCGAGAGAAGCCATTTCCTCCGTTTTCAATCTTAATGAATACCTTCCATAGACGTCTATAGTTGTTTCTACAGACTAGCGTGGAAACGACTACAAACCTGTTAAGTCTCCCTGGCGCTAGAAACGAGACACCCTCCACAGCCAGGCAGAGCCAACTGAGTCTGTTCAGCATTTATTTTTGAATCAGCACACGATAGAATTACACGATTTGTTTGCTCACCCGACAGGCGCTTTGGAGCCATTCATGGTATGTGTGAGACTGGATGCTGGGTGGGCTTTTCCCCTTCAGTCATTCATCCTTCTAAACAAATATGCGGCTATTGGCTGAATTTGGATTTTTTTCTCGAGCTATTGTTCTTAAACGTGTGATTTTTAATTAATGGATTTTGAATGGTAATAAAGGAAGAAGCTGTCTTTGAGCAGGTAATTGGAAGTTACGAAATTAATATGCATATGACTTGTATAATAGCTTGTCCTTTTTTTTCTGACAGTCTGCTTGATGTTTGATATCTTGGTTAAACTGATTTATCACATCACTAAATATCCCTCCACTGGAAGAGTAAGAAGCTCTTTGGTTATTCTGTATGTCCTATAATGAGTATTTGAAGGTGGAAACATATCAAAAGTGACAGAAATAATAGGAAAATTAGAAAAGATTAGAGAAATTACTGCCTTATGCAAGGGAAAACAACGGGGTTTTTTTGTTTGGTTGGTTTGGTTTTTTTTGGTTTGTTTTCATTACAGCTGCTTTTTAGGAAAGGCTGGTAGAAAAGCAGAAGGTATGCTTTACTTAGTCATCAAGGATGTTAATCAGATTCTACATGTCTTTATTGTTTTCTGAGTATGAAGTTGACACCCAAGACACCCATTGACACCATTGCGAGCATTTCCCTTGTCCTTCCCAGGAGCAGAACTGGGCTTCAAAGGATCTGGGTTAGGCGGTCTTATTCACAGCAAATGCTACTGAGGGCAGTTTATAACATGTGTAGTATCTTTACAAGGAATCATGGGCCAAATTTACTCGTGTTTGTAGCCTTTTTATAATTAACAACTGAATTGGTGTACACTGTGTATGAATTTCTGTCTTGCTTGGGCAAAGAGAGAGACAAAATTTGAGGCAAATCAGCACCTGGAAGACCATGTTTCAGTCAGAAGTCATGTGACTGGAGAGCTGAATGGAAGCTCAATTGCACTGGGAAGGTGAAAACCTCTGCCCCATTGCCCAGCTGTCCCATGGTGCGCTGTGGAGATGTGTCTCAGAGAAACTGAGGGTCATACAAAGGTGGGCACAGGGCACAAGTGAGTTCATCCACATACAGCTCATAACCATGTATGAACGGGGTTAGCCCTGTTAGGGAGTCCTGGTTCTTGGGATAAAGTAGCTCTTTCCATTTTCCATATGTATTTTCTCCCCTTCCTTCAACTTGCCCTTTAAAAAAAGTTTTGTTCATAGTGATCTGTTTGCGTTCCGCTTAAAGTTGTTTCTTCCCTCATTAATTTTGATGTGAAAGGAATGAAAAGAATGTGTTTGACAAAGGACCTTTAATGTATATCTGTGATGGTTTTGGGGTTTGCTGGCGGATACAGCAGGGAGTCATGCTATGGATCTGAAGGCAAGTTTGAGACTTTCTTTGGACTCTTGCTATAGGTTGCTGTTGGGAGTATGTGACAGTTGGTCAGGATAGGAGGTCAGAGATAGCCAGAAAGGGTGCTAACCATCTCCTTGGGTGCTATGAGCTGCAGGAACTGGCCTAACTTGGATGTGTGAGCTCAGTGGCTCTTTGATAAATACTTTCTGACTGTGCAATTGCCATATTTGTATTACTGGGAGATAAAGTATTCATTAAGTTAGTTGTGACTACCCCTAGGTTTGGAATGTATCAGCACCTGGATTTTTTTTTTTTTTTGTCTCCAAGGAAAAACAAACTTTGGCCTGAAAATTTAAAATTCAAATATGGGAATACTGTCAGATTATGTTGTGAAAATTACAATTTGCTTGCTTTATGGCTCTATTTATTCCTTTGGTCCAGTGTCCCTCACTGGACAAAATTTTCTGTAACAGACCAAGAGTTCTCCTCAAAATGTACTACTTCACCACCAGGCCTTCTGGTTATTGTGCATAGGGTCATGCAATAGCCAGGGAGCCTCCTCCAGATGAAAGTGATGGTATGAAGCATTTGCCTTCTAACCCCTATGATACACTCCTATGGCACTACCTCAAAGAAGCTATTCACTTTGGGAGGAAGGGTATGTATGATAATATTTTTGCTTTTCAAATGTGTTATTAAATAGCAAGTTATTAAATAAATAAGCTAGCTCTTGTGGTAGCTCTACTCTTCTGGTCCTAATGTGGGTGCTAAGGTATTGCCCATCACCTTATTTCTTCTGGTAGGTGTTAATACCCACACCCTTTACTGTTTTCACAGGAAATTAAGCTGAAAAATTATGGAGGGGAATGATACAGGGGAATGAAACTTTTGATGGAGAATGATCTGTCTGTGGCTACACCTCCTTCCATTCTCAAAATACTTTACAGATAAATTTTTGGCTCCAAATTTGCTCCTGTGAGGTAATCACATCCTTTATTTTCACACTTTACAAATAAAAGAGACTGGGACTCTATCCCAGTCTCTTCCTCTCCCTTGCCCCATATAAAAACAGAGCCTCTGTATCTAGAGCCCTCTTCTGCTTAGAAACCTGAGAAGTTTAATAGCAGTACTTAGCAGAAAAGGAAGCCAACTTCACTTTCATGAATGTGGCTTGTAGTAATGGTCATGGCAATGCAGTTGTGCATATCTGTAAGGACACAGCCCATGAGGGGAAGCACTTTCTCTCTGAAGCCTGGCACCCTGGCATCCCTCCTCTCCTCCAGGGGAAAGAACAAGGAGTATGGGCTGGTCCTGGTGATGGCTCCCCCTTGGACAGCCCTTCAGCCCCTTGCTGCTGTCGGCAGAAGAGGCACTCATGCCATCCACACACATCCCCACCATCCTGAGGGGCTGTATGTGGTGACTGGGGTGGGGCACAGCAGTGCAGGCCCCTGCCAAGGAGGCAGGGACAGTGTGCACTCACTTTTCCTCCTGCTCCTGAGGGAGTGCTAATCCCACCATTGGGGAGGGTTGCCAGTGGGCATGGTGTGGCTGCTGAGGTGCTGGCACCAGCGATAGCCCCATTCCAGCCACAAGAGGCACTGACACATCTACTCAGCCCTCAGGAGGGAAGGATGACCGCTCAATCGCATGCATCTACTTAAAGCCTCATGGGTGTTAGGCTGTTCCCACTGGCTTGAGCTTGCTTAAGCAAATGTCTCTGTTCTCCTGTTTTCTTATCAGTTGATTAACCATTCATCTGCTGACTTTCAATTTTTTTAATTTCAAATTTTTAGCTACATACTGTTTAAAACCAGAAGCATGGAAACCGCTTCCAAGTGTCAATCTCCTAGGGTTCTCTGCAGGCCCTGTTTGGTCTTTGCTGCCACGTGGACGAACAAGGTGAAGTGAAAATAATCATTTGGTCCAGCTTTATGTAACTGCTTAAACCTAAAATTAAAAGATGCATAAATAAATTTCTCATGTCAAAGTCATAAAAATTTTATGTTTTAGTTTTCGGGAGTTTTAGATTTGTGGTTGTTAAGTCACCCTGACATATACTGAATACTTCCATATTAAAAAATAATAAAGGTGTGCTAAAACTCTTTCCCAACAATAAGTTTTATTAGGTACATCAGGTGCTACTGTAGCATAAATATACGGTAGTGTAGATACATTGCAAACAGCATCTTATAGTATCAGACAAAGAGAACCTTTTACAAACCCCATGTCTCTAATTTCATTTTAGAAAATTAGATACTCAGAATTTTGCATAAGATAACTGTATTACTGGGATGCAATTTGGCCCAGGTTTCTAGCTTTAGTGCATGTGGCTCCTTAATAAAAAGTGTCAGTTAAAATGAAAATACAGCTTGGGTAATTAAATTTAATTGGATCTTGTCACTTTAAATCCTCTTCGTTTTTGAGTGTTTCTACAGAATTGCAGCTTCTGGTTTGCTAATTTCTTTATTGCAAGCTGTGCGCTGAACCTGACTGTCCTATAATAAAGTGGGACCTTGTTTTTGTAGAGGGCTTTGAACCATGACTGTAATAACAAACAAAAGGAGGGTGGGAGCTGATTTATCACCAAAAGAAAACCTCTCTTTTATTTCCTACATGTTCAGTTAGTGAAAAATAATGGGTCTGAATTTATTAACTCTTTAATTTTCTTGCCAGTTGAGCACCATTTTGCACAGGTTCTCATGAATACTATAGTATGATGCTGCACCTGTGACAGGTAGCAGCAGCAATTACCATACTTTTTTATATAGGAGTTGTTTGGGCAAGCAATAGGGATTAGGTGAACTGCAGTATTCATATGTAGGTCAAGCAGGGTGCAGGCAGCCACGATGCAAATGATGTGTACTGCCTGCCAATAGCCACCGTGCTGATTCGGAGGGATCACCTTCTCCAGGGGTGAGAGGTAATTCAGTTTCTTTATTGCACATTGCACATGCACAGCATCCAAAGGCAAGGAAGATTTAAGTGCAGGTGATGAAGAGAGAAAATATTGGCCATACCAACAGACACATCATAAAAATGATCAGTCTGTCACAAATTGTACAGCTGCTAATGCTCATATTTCAAATTAAAGCCAGTTGAATGAATTTGTACACTCAGGTTTTATACCTGAAATGCAGTATCATTGCATCCTTGATTAGAAGACAGGTCACTTAGTGCCGACATCACAGAACGATTAAAGATGTAAGACTGTCCTTCACAGCGCAGTAGTGGTCCCTTGATTCTGTGCTAAAGCAGATGGATATGATGTAATTACATTTTGCAAAGTGCTGGCAATACAAGTATCTCAAACAGGAGCATTATGCCAATGTAGTCAGTCCTGCTTATAACCTCTTCAGTTCCAGAGGTGTGCCTCACATCTTGACAGTACACCTGGGAGAGGATCCCTGCAACCAGACACAGAAGGATCTGTTCAGTTGTCCACACATGGGCGTTCGAGGCTATTTGAGGTGCCTGAGGTTACGTGAAATATCTGCACAGGGCTGATGGACCCGGGGCCCTTAGAGTGAAATTCAGAGCACAGATGAAGATGTGTCTTCACGCATTGGTGTCTACATGGGAGCTAGGTGCCTGAGTGCCTATTTTAACTAATGAAGCTCTAGTGTTTGGTTCAGCTGCCCATAAAAAAGCATCCAGTGGCAGATGGGATGTCCTAGCTTACCCCACCTGCCTCCTTGTCCAGAAGATCATAACTATCATGTGTTCCTGTCTTACACCTATTATACGTGTCTTGATACTCCAGGCACTAGTTACCTACCTATGATTAGGTGACTAAATCTAGGCCTAAAGATCCATTTGTTCCATAAAAGGAGCTCACATACAATGAACTATAGGTGGATACTTAAATGTGTCTATAGCCTGATGCTATACAGCTATTATTTTTGCAGACCAGCTTCTCATTCAGGCAAAGCTCACACTTACCCCAAGAGCAACCTGGAAGCACCTGGAGCATGGATATGTGGCTCTTCATGCTCAGTTCTGTCTCCCTCTCTGCTGTGTGTTGACCAGCTTGCTCCCCTGAGCAACATCTTGTGGGGCCCAGTGCTCCACCATTCTCTTCTCACTCGTCTGCTTCTTGTTCCCAAGGCAAGGCATCTCATACCAGCCCATTGTGATTTTCTGAGGAGGTAACACTTGCCTTACCTGCATGTGTGGCTGCATTAGGACACAAGATGAGAAGGAGGCACCTGGAGGGAGGAGCAACCCATCCTTTCTGAAATAGGTGGAAAGCACCATGTTTGGAAGATCTGCTTTTTCCATTCACTATAGCTGGAACCTAGATAACTTGGATAACTAGCTTGTAGTATTCATTTAAATTTTAGATGTCTAAATTGATGCTTCTAAGATGAGGTGAATCCTATATCTTCTGTGTTTCTATATTTTATTAATGAAGCCACAAAAATTCCATCTGCTTGAAATAGTACAGTTAGATGAAGGTAGGAAAAAAAAAAACCCAGTAATTAATTATAAGGATCAGACTCACTATAAGAAAATGTCCTGTCTTGCTCTCACTGAAAATACTGGCCAAACATCCCATCGATTTCAAAGAACTGAGAACAAATCCTTTCATTCTGCTTTGTGGATTTTTACAGTGTTTTATAATTTTGTTAGGGGAGCATGTAAGTAAAGACGGTGTTATTTTCATACTTACTGGTTTTTATCGATTTTTTTAGAGCCTCTGGAAAGTACTAGACTACAAAGATCTATTTAAAGAGACTACCTGCTTTATTTTTATACAGAGCAGATGAATAGATGGGTAAAGTAGTATATGATTCTTTACAGCCATCACTTAGCCAACATGATTCATGAGACTGTAGTAAGTCTGGCTACTTTTTTATTTTTTTTGCACGTTTGAACCTCAGGATCCAGACTGAAACTGCAATTCATTTTGCAGATGAACTCTCAATTCTTACTTTATGAGAATGATACATGGATACAACGGGTCTCGTGTTCAGTGTATGACATGAGACACAGAGGACAGACTGCACAAACACTTCTTGTGTTGTTGAGTCATTTTGACATAATTTTTTGCATTTTTTTCTGATATCCAAGGTATGGAATCTCATTCACATTGGAATAGCATTTTAAAAAATATTTAAATTTCTGATGTAAATCTTGGTAAGGTATTAATTCCTGCACTTTTTATTTCCCTTCCTCAAAAAAGAGACAGACACATGAATTCCAGTTGACTTTCATCAGGTTTTAAGCTCCAAGGTTATTTGGCACCGCTTGGAAAATGCTATCATGTATTTTTAAGCTTTGGAAGACAATTAAGCTAGCTCCACTTCCTTTGCTGGTGTAAGAAATTTTATCAGACCTCACTGACCCTCTATGAGGACCTGATCCAGGTGGTTTGTGGTTTAATATGTAGTCTTCATTGAATCCAGTACTAGCAAATTGGCCTCTAAAAAAGGGAAAAATACTGTGCCCCATAACCAAAAGTATAACTATAGAGATTAAACTGCATTAGCAGCTCTAGTACTAGAATTAATACTGTCTGATTAATTTGCATTTTAGTGAGCAATGTCTTTTTTTCTGTAGTGATATATGGCTCCATAAGGATATACAATTACAAAATTACAGATTTTTTTTTTGTGTGTCCTTATCTCTACCTCTTTGATCTTTGAGGGTTTACAGCAATCTGCTGTTAAATTTTTGTATCATAGTGAGAGTTAGATTTATGGATGATTTCCGATTCGATCACTTCTGTCCTAAATTAGAAAGCATCTGAATGACAGTTTAAAAATCACGATAACAAGTCTTACTTGACCTCTGCATCATCATCATTTAATACAGACGCTTAAATGAACATTTTTAGTATCTGATTGTTCAGCACTTACACACATTATCATGAAACATTCAATTTCAGGAACAGCCTTCTGTTGGGAGTAGGGGGAGCTCAATACATATATGCAAGAGATTATACAATGCACTGCCCAGGATCTCAGGGGACAGTCTCGGTGACCCAGGTGTTTCCTTCTGTCCTTATGTTTTCATTTGAGCAAGCATCCTCTTTGGGATCCAGCAATGCCGGATGTTACTATCTGTTAGCCCTTGTAACCGCTTTTCTGCGGAACAACTCCTGACTTCTGCCAAGGAGGAATTCATGTGAACATCCCCATTTTGCTGCAGGTTGGATTCACTTGGACAGGCAGTTATATCATTTGAGCTTGTCAGTCTGACCTTGCCTACAGTGAATGAGGGAGGGCAGGCAGCTTGCTGGAAGTGCTAACTGTCTTCAGGATGGGCAGAGATGAGTGGCCACCAGCACAACTGAGGTGTGAGTCCTGAACAGGATTTTTGAAACTTCTGAATTAAATTAGTGAACTCTCATTCATGCAATTAGTTCCACTGACTTCCATGAGACTTTTGCCACCTGTAAGAGTACTGCTTACGTGATCTTACAATTTTCTTTCCAAAACTTTCACGTGTTTGAGACACACTGGACCGGGTACTAGTTACCTCATGATCTCCCTGGTATCTCTCAGGAAGAGAAAGAAAGTGTCTCTCTGCGGGTCCCCACTGCTCCATTGCAGCTCAAAGTAAATTTGCTGTATGGCTCCCACGGCTCGCGTTTTTTCACAGCTTGAGCATCGGCATACCTAGCAACCTCCATGCCAGCACAACCCTGTTGCTGGCTGTGTAATACCATCCAGACTGAGAACTATACTTGAATAGCTCATGAGCTGCATGTTGCTCAAGTGCGACAGGCTGTCCCCCCTTTTGTGCGCCAACAAGAGACTAAACTGTAGACCTGTTTTGCTCAGGTCACCTAAAGGCAAAAGTCATTATATCCCATCAGCAATTCCCTGAGCCAGGTTGTCTGTTATTCTTTATGCAGGTTGAATTCAGTGACAGCTGCCAAATGTAACTGGCAGGACACTCTTGCTGCATTGCCAAAAGGACTAAGTGCCCTACAGTCTTATATCAGCATCGCTGGTGGAGACATGGAACCCAGCTGGTTCTGCGCTGCATATGACTACGTCTGATAAGGATAATTTTGCATGAAAAACATACTCCTTAAATATTATCCTCTATCCACTGGGACAGGAAACCATCTACCCATTCTGGGTCATGATTATTATGTTTGGTTTCCTTCATGCAGCAGCTTACGCAATTACCGTGTTTGTGCCCCTCTCTCTTTCTATGCATGTCTCCTTAATAACTTTGGAAGCCCCAGCCAGTCTCAGCCATAGCTGGCAGAAGAGAAAATATCTCAGAGATATTGATTTCCTATAAGTATTATAAAATAGCTGTATACAGAAGAGAAACCTTCCTATAGAGACCACTGAGGGAAAAGCTCGGTCCTTGTTAGACACCAGAGACTCTGAGCAAGAGAGAAATATTGTGAATATCCCAGCTGTAGGAAAAGCTTGACTCAGCCTTTGCCCCTTATAGTCAACTAATAGATCAGTTAGGTCACAAATCTGCAGGAACTCAAACTCTATTAGCTGTGTTGTTCATTAAAATATCTGTCTGCATCACCCTTCACCATCCACCACAAGAAACTTGTGTGGCAGTCCGTCAGTGACGGACAGTGTGGCAGTCACAAGTGACAGACATAGATATTTTTGCAACCCATTTTCTTTAAAAAAATCTGCCTTTATTGGGTTTATTTTTGCACATTGGATGCCTCTTTTGTAGCCCTTTTCTACTTCTAACTAGCTAAAAGACTTTGATTAGGTTAATAACCTGGTGGTGAGCCATTTGGAGTCATTTCACAGGTCTTCTGTGCTGCTTCCTTAGCCCAACGGTATTGTGTCAGGTAGTGTTACAGATGATGTGTGTATGGAGAGATGGCTCCATGCAATTCTCAAGTGACCAAGTAAATCCAACAACAAAGAGCAGCGTTCATCCTTTCACCCCTAAAGTCGAAGACCGTTAGCAAAGAAAAGGGGTTCCAATGCAGGAATCTGGGAAGTAAGGAGGAAATCCTTGAAGAAAAAGGAGGTTTAATGCTACCTAGAATTGCCAATAGCTTCAAAACTAAGGTGCAGAACATGGTACACAGAAGGAGTGGCTTTAGACTGATCTACCTGGGTGGACCTCCACAGCCCAGTACAGCAGCTTAACAGGCACTGACACAAACCCCAAGTCAAGCTTGCACCTCCTTGGCCGCGAGTGTGAGTAAAGGGCCATGTAAAGGGCCTGGTCCCTCCTAGGGGAGCTCCAGAGAAACAGACAATTCACCGGACTGTCCCACAGGAGGAGTCACTACATAGATGTTTCCTGTGCTGGCCAAGGCCACCCACATCTCTGAGCTCCCTGCTGAGGTCTACCAGTATGGATGGGGCTGTTCTTATGCAGCTTTACCAAACAGATGGCTTTTCTCAGGGAGGGATTCATCAGCCCCTTTTAAAATAAGGCCAACACACAGCAGCACTAAAGGTTTTGTCTTCTAAGTGACTTGCACCCCTTGATAAGATAATGTACTGGAAATGTATGTCACTGTGATATTTCGGAATGGATAAATAATGCATGACTCTGGCAAATGAAAGTTTTGAACTCAAGAGGAATCACTGGCATTTTTTAAATAATTTAGGAAGTGTTCATAAAAGAGAAAAATGAGGAAAAGGCCTTTAATAAATGTCACTTATTTGGCATCATAACCTCTTTAGAATGACTGGTATTTTTTATTAACTTCATGTGGATATAAATCTATTTAAATGTGGAAGTATCTGCTTTCTTTGCAAAACTTGAAACCATTTCTTACAAGAGAAGAAATTCTTATTGAAGTTTAAAGTGTAGATATTCAGTGGCTACTAGGTAATTAATGACCAATCCTGACAATTATTATTTACTTATTCAGAAACACAAGAATCTGCTAGTTTACTGAGAGCAATTAGTAGAACCCATGACAGAACTAAGTGACTTCTCAGTTTTACACTTCCTTCTTTGTTCTTTCATTCATGCCATACTTGTTCCCATGTCAAAAAGTGACCATGCTGGTTAACGTTTTGTAGAGAAAATTCAATATCCTTTGATAACTTTAGCAAAAACTGTTCACATGGGATAAGTCAGATGGTTAAAGAGACTAGAATACTTACATAAAACCCCCATGGAGTCTCTTGTTAATAAGATAAATCCCTTGAATATAGTTTTATAGCAGTTGTCTATCTCTTGTTCTGAAAGTGTTCCTCTGGAGTGCCTATGCTTAGTGGCTTCTTCCTCACCCAACACCTTTGTTTGCAAATGACTTGTGACTGAAAGAGGGTATAGTTTAAGGGTCAATGGGAGAATTCATACAAGGAGAGCTACTAGATGCTCCACAGAGATTCTAGTTTAGTTTTGTTTCATTTAATTTTATTTTGTTGAGTTTATAGTTCCTTTTAGTATTAAGTCATAGCACTAATTTTGGCCTCAATCATATCACCCACAAAATCCAATAGCAGTTCTCCAGACTGTCTGATTCAGGTTAGCCTAAATTACTCTTCTTCCCCTTTTCTGGGAATTTCTGGATACACTGTAGTTAGAAATCAATGCGTTTGGTTCATGTGGCTTCTGTAAATGCAGGATGGCAAAAAGAGGGTACGTGCACTATTTTCTCTAGTAATTTTAGTCTTTTGGTGCCTGGTGAGGTATTCGAGGTGTAGGGACATTTTTTCCAGAACACCTTTTTTGGACTAATGTCACTGCAGTAAGTGAAATATGTAGGGAGTCTCATTTTGTTGTTGATGCCAATAGTCGATGCCTGTCTTTTTTCAAGAAGTAATTTCTTGATGTTCTGTAATTGTTTTACAGTCCTCTTTTTGTTAAGATTATTGAAAGGTTGAGATGTGGCCCCTCTCATCTCTTTGACCTTGGTCAGGAAATGTTAGAAACGTGGCTAAAGTTTGGGAATTGAGGACATTTTCTCCAAGTGATGGCTGAAGAACTTCTGTGTCTGCCTGGGGTGTCAGTGATCGTGACAGATTAGTGATTTGTCCGAGATCTGCTAGGATTGCATTTGAGTCATCTCACGTGAAGGTACTGAGCAGTGCTCCCCAGAAATGCTGTTGTAGACCCGCATTCAGTCTTGTCTTCCTCTTCAATGCACATGCACGTTAGGGTGGAAGGTAGATGTCTTGATTGTGGGGTTTACTGTATGCTAAAGACATCTCACTCCAAATCAGTGTTTGAATTGAAGATGCCAGTTCTGTCAAATGTCTTAAGCACTGTCTGGATGAAACTGGAGCATGGGACAAGAGTTACCTGGCATGATTTTGTCATAACATATCACTTGTCTCAAGAAAACCCCCAAACATTATGAATATGAGTAATGTCTTGACATTTTTATTGATGCTTTTTGTAATGTAAATTTAGATATATTGATTAAAGAATTCAGCTTTGATCCAACATCTTTTGAATTCAATAGAAAGATTCCCAATGGTTTAAAAGACTTCCCACTGGTTTAAATAACTACCAAACCCTGTTTAAAATCCCATCCTATTGATTTCAGTCACTGTTGCATAGTATCTTCTATCTCGTTCAAAATGATGTTTGAAGAGATCCTTTATTAGAAGTATTTCAGAGAGGCAATGTAATAATTTTCTGATTTTTTTTAAAGAAAGGAGTTAAGGGGTTTAGAAAATTTTGTGAACATACAAGTAATGACTTAAGAGAGGGAAATATTTTAATTTCATACTTTACAGATCTAATTTACAGGAGTCAGACCATTAGATTTTCTACAACTGATGTCTGAAAGACATTACATACACTTTTTATACATATACAAACATTTAGGCACGTACAGCTGTGTGTATGTATATGTGTGTGCAAATGAAACTTTCAACAGTAACAGTCATTTAAGTGCACTTCCTCATAAATCAAACTTACATGTAAATGACGTTTTGATCCATGACATCACAATTTTTCATTTTATTCAATACCATTCAAGTCTACTGATGTAAACTCTGTTGAAGTCAGGATATTGTCAGGATGTGTCCCACTGACTTGAGTTTAATTTTATTTCCTTTAACATAACCTATACAGCACTAAATATTCACTGTCTTCCACTTTGCTAAGTAGAAAACTTACTTTCAAAAACAAATAATGAGCACTGCATGAACACTTTGACTTTAAATCTCATTAAATACCCCATAGCTAAATAATAGAAAAAATGGTGTTACTACTCTAATCTAAATACATAAATCATGTGTGCAAAAATTATTTCTCATGAAACATATTTGTCTTCATTTTTTTTCTCTTTTTTTTTTTCCAAACCTACATGCATATACACACATCTATTACTGATGCAGGTAAGTTACAACTCTTTTTGAATGTGAAATTGAACTAGCAGCCTTTGATCTGAACTACAGGCTGATCTGAATTCAAGAAAAGGCTGCTGCTAAACCACATTCCCATTCAATCCATTAAACCATTCACTTCTGTGCTCCTCATCACACTGACTCCTAATTTGACAATGACAAAGAGCTCCACGGTGATTTTAAATTTCATAATTTTAATCTGTCAAGTCTGACATTTAATTAGTGCCCTTCTAACCTGTGCCCACTCACTTGAAGGTTACTGTTGGTTTTCCTTTAGAAATTTTTCCTCTGGAAGAGTGGATTAATAAATATGTACATAACTGGCAGGGATAAAGACAATACACACACAATGGTCTATTAGTTCCAAATCTAGACAGATGAGGTTAATAATATTTTAAAGTGCTGCTTTATTGTATTAAGAGTGATTAAGCCCTTGGCTCAACCCTGTATGAGTTGTTCATTGAAAACATAAAATATAAGGTCTATTAAGCAAAGTCTAGTGAGAATGGTTATCCAAACTATAGTAGTACTGTGTTCATAAGGCATACTACAGGAGTGCATAATTTCTGAGATATAATTTCTTGATTTAGCAAACACAATGGAACATGCTAGGCTCACTAAACAGACTAATTAGATTTTGATCACTAGTCATTCTATGAGAACCTGTCTTTTAGACTAAAATCTGGCGCAATTTAACACTCTGGTATTTTGTTTTCTGGAGGACTGAATTCAAATGTAACTTAGGTCACTTGTTAAAAATGAGTGTGCTGTTCTTAGATCAGCCCCACAAGGACATAAATCCCAATCACAAAAATATGCCACCATTCGTTAGTGCTGTGAGAGTGGTCAGTCGAATTCCTCAGGGAACAAACCTCAGCTGAGGTTTCCAGCACCATGCCTGACTGCAGTCAGTAATGTATGATGTTCATTATATTGTCACTAAATATTGAACATCTATAAGTGAAGATAGGAATAAAAGATTATCCTTTCCTAAAACAGGCATTACAGGAAGAACACCTGTCAGAATACAGGGATGTCACAAGCCCCTAGTTCTCAGCTTTTCTTCACTCTGTGCCCCAGTGCCTACTTTTCAGAAAATAATGATTCTACATAAATACTGTTATTTTTTTAATTAAAGAACATACCACCATGATACAGTAGCCTAACCGGCAACTCAGACTCCTTCAGGTGCAATATAACATTACTGAGTCTTCTCCAGATTTTTTTCCAGAAGACCCAGAAGAAGAAACAAATAATATAAAGTTGTTGTCTATAAACACTAGAAGTCTCAAAAACAAATTGGCTACAGGTTTATTTCCTACCACTTTCACCCCGATTCCTCTCTCAGAGTAGCCTTGCTATGGTTAACTGTTGCTGAAGTTAAGCAAGAGTTGCCAAATATGGCTCTGAGCAACCTTTAAAAAATCAAAATGACAAGAAAAGTAATTCACCTTTGGCTTTATTTAATGTATTGTTTTTGGTGTACAGGCTGATACACAACAGTATCTCAGGATTAACCTCTCCCTCTGGATATTGTTCTTCCATTGTAGCAATTACAGAAAACATAACATTTCTGAAAAGTTTCTGTACATTTCCTGAATTTATCATTATTTAGTTAAACAGAAACAGAAATGTGTAATAAATCCCAGTATATTATGCCTAAACATTTTCAGAGAAAATCTGTGGGAGATCAACTTTGGATTTGAAATAAAAGGATAAGTGGTGTGCACTTCAGCACAAACATATATGACATAAGTCTGGAATTTGCTGTCATCCATTTCTTGTCATCTTCTTCTTGGCTCACTAGTTCCTTTAAGAACATTCCTGGCCTCTTCTAGGTACCAGAATATATGCTGTTGCACCCCAGTGCAAATCTGCAGTTTTCTCTGGGTCTCTCAATGCTGCTGCAGAATGGAAGGGTTAATTGTTTTTCACTAATGCCCTATTGCCCTGCAAGGTAAACACTGGAAGGAGATGAAAAAAAGTTAGTGAAAATGGACTGCAACCTCCTTATTAGTAATTGCAGATTCCCTTATCCTACTAGTCTTAGCAAATTTTTCATGTCTTTATGGAACTTTCCTGAAGAATAAGATGGCAATGGTGTATAAAGTATTGTGTTCTTCTCTGTTAACGCTGTCTTCTTCATCAGGATAAAACACTGAGACTCTTACATGCTTTTTGCATGTCAGCAGTAAAGGCGCTTTTCTATTGTGCTCAGGGATTCAGGCTCAGCATGAATGAAGCCATTTTTTTTGTTTCAGAGGTGCTGAGAAGTGCGGTCAAGTTTTTCAATGGATGTACAAGTGGTTCAGCTGAACTTTTGTCAGGAAATGTTTCTCAGCTTCAAAAACTCTAGAGAGTTAGGTGCTTCCTCACAATAGCTTTTAAGGGACCTTATCTCCTGTGTGTGAGAAGCGAGTTCAAATCTCTCTGAATCAGCACCTTGCAACCTTTACTGACAACTCTTCATTTCATTTCTTTGCTGGGCACAGATTTTCAAATGCTTCTGCTTTCTGTCCTGTTGTGGAAAATAAGCATTTTTAAAATCTTTAAAATGTTTCACTGGGTAAGTATTTTACACGGAATTCTCGTGGCATCTCTTTCTCAAATTTTTTTTTTTCCCAATTTCAAATTTTCTAAATTAGGGTGGTATTTTAAGGAAACAGTTCATCTGTGCTTACTGTTCCCAGATGTGACAGCTTATAAGAACAAATCTACGCTTCTGGTGTCCAAGTCAGGAGTTATCCATTTTGTCTGCAACCAAAATATGTCTTTAAGTCAGGTAAGGCTCCTTTCTATCTCCATTTCTGCTGTAACGACTGTAGTAACTTATTATGTGAGCTGGTATGACCAATTATATAACATTATTAAGGGAACAACATTTAATATAATATGGCATAGGGATGGATTTGTTCCCAAAAATTGTGGCACATAGGCTATTACAAAGATCTTAATGTGTCCCTTACAGTTAGGGCTGAGAGAACACACACACATCTACTAAATTATTTGTGACAAATGACTGTCATGAAATGGTGATAGCAATGACTAAAAATGGAGACCAATGCATTCAAATAAATTCACTTGGTATATGTACATTTTTGTATGTGAGACAGCACAATGAAGACTACAGTTATTTTCACACCATTGGCCAGACGCCAGTTTAACTCAATGCTTGTGAATAATAAAAGAGTGGCAACTTTTTGCTTGAATGACTTTAAAGTGAACAGAGATATTCCCGCTCAGCACATGAGTCCTGACTACTTCTCACTTCCATGCGGTATTATATGAAGTGCTGGGGGAGATGGTCTTCACCAGACTCATTTTTTAAAAGAACCAGAGATTTTAGGTGTGTATTCAAAGTGGTTTAGACTCACTCTGAGAGCAGGCAAACCTGTCAAAGATCTAGCCAGGTTTTGAGAAGGTTGGACTCTTGTTAAACCAATGGAGGTGGGGTCCACAGTTCAGACCTTCCTACTTGCCCTCTGCCCTGTGATTTTGAACCAACTGCTACCCACCCATTTCCAAGAGCAGATAGGGTTGAGGTCTTGGGGGGATATCCCAGAGTCTTTTGTCTAGGGCATTTTTTTAGGAGCAAAGGCATGAATGAATTAAAGACCTGAATGCATGAATTTGCTTAGCTGAGAAGGCAATTAGAGCTGCGTCTCCCACTTAAGCAGCTTCTGGCTTACTTCAGAAAAGAAAAAAAAACCTTTTCACTCTGCTGTCAAATAATAATGGCAGGTGCTTATTCTTGAAAAAGGATCCTGGGGTTGGGATTTTAGTGGAGAAGCTTTTTGTCTTTCCTACTTCAGAACGGGATCTCTGAAGAATGGTGGAAATTTGGTTGCCTTTCCCTGCTTATTGACTGGCTCTAGCTCTCTCCCTGCTTTAGTTTTCCAGTCATCAAGCACCATGTTCTGCTTAGGGCTGAACTTTGGGTATCTTTTCTGGTGTCACATGAGGCAGGTGTAGGTGGATGGGCACTAATAACAAGCAACATCCCGGACCATTTCAGTCATACAAGATACATCGATTTATTGGCAGGTTAAATGAAATGGAGTAGTAAAACAATACAGATTTCGTACGGGAAGAGTGATGTCTTGCTCATGACCTCTCTGTCGCAGCTTTCGGCTGCAAGGCAAGGGTGGTTTCTGTCCCTTGCTCAGATTCATGCCATCTCGCTTCTGCTCAGCCTCTTGGTCTGCTCAGTTTTTGCTTACTAATTATAGTAGTCAGTATCCAGTTGACTATATTTATGTGTCCTTGCCATGGGAGAATCCAAGAAACATTAGCTTCTGCTTACTTTCTAAGTTTTTTTCCTGAGAAGTTTTGGATCTATCTTTCTTTGGTCATCATAACATCACCTGGGCTTTTGTTTTATCTTGTCTCACTTCTGTTTGTTTTACAGTGTCCCATCTGTGATAATTAAGGATCTGACTAAATTTACATCCCTTTATATTAATATTGGAGGATAAGAAAGACGAAGGAGGGCACAATATGTAACCTGCTCACTTACACAAAAAAAATATCCACATACAAAATAGTGTTTCTCTGAAGTGGTAACTGTGGCCATGTGGCAGTCTGTGGGTATCACTGTGGAGAACTTTTATTTTTTCAGAGATATCTAAAATTACTATAGCTGGGAAAAATAATATAACTTATGACTGGGCACAGTCTGTTTAGTATAGCATGGGTAACTAACTGCTCACTGATCCTTGCATAACTTTTATTTTTTTATGTATTTTTTTTTTTTATTTTGTCTACAGACTACATTTTATGCAGAGGAAAGCTTTATATAAAGTCACTTGGAAACGTGGGTATTGTTTATTTTGGTGTTTCCAAATCTGTGGTACATCGACTATGTCTGAGAGATGTCAGTACACAGTTCACAAAATACCTCAGAAAACTAGTTTTAAAATCATAGATATGAATTCCCATGTGCAATCAAGGCTACAAACAAAATAATTAAAGATTAAAGTAATAAAGAGACTCAAAATTTAGCATAATTTTTATTTGTCCATGGAAGAGCAGTGGGTAACATTGCACAAGACATCCTGTGGGTGTCTTCCAGGATGCTCACGTTGGCTTTTGCTCTTCTAAGACTATTTGCATGGAAAACTACCTACACATATTTCCTCTGGAATAGAAAGAAAAGAGAGTATTTAAATCAGGCACTCAGATTAGATCAGTTCAGAGTTATGCCGAGGCTGACGCTCAGATGTATGTAAGAAGCTAAAATCCAAATAAAATACCACCGTATCCCTGTTACCAACCTTTAGTTTGTACTGTGTCCTAATGAACACATTATATAAACAAACACTGTAAGAATTTTAAGTTTCAGAATCACTGTGGCCCATTAAAAGCTGGCAAAGAAAAATAAATACATTAAATTTCTTATAAAAATTCACAACTTCGTTTTCTTCATGGTGAAAGCTTTTCAGTGCCATCACGATGCTGCAGAAACATTGCTTAAATGGGCAGTTAATTCTCCTTCTGTTCATCTTTTTCCTTCTAAGATGTTCAGTGGTTGCTTGCCTGAAAAATAAATAGATAGAGCCCTGTTGAATCCACAAAGTTGAGGAGAGGATCAGAAAGCATTGCTTGCACGATTAAGAGAGTTTCCTACAGTCAGTCTTTATGATTTCATAGAAAGAGGAATACATGCTTCCCTCAGGCTTGTCTGGATTTGATAGGGATACTTTCTCTCTTATGCTTTCCCTGGCTCACCACTTTCCTGGGTTTGTCTCAAATATTCTGAATATGCAGAATGTCTAATGCATACACGGTGTACTCCAACTGCTTTTTTCATGTAGATGGAAAACCTCAGAAATATTTTTAAAGTTAGTTTTACCTCTTTCTATTAGCTGTTTTAACCAGACTCTTTCCTGTTACATCAATTTAGTTTCAGAGTTTAATAAGAAATAGAATTCTGGTTTAAATATCTAAACAGATTTGTTCTATATGAGTCAGCTAGATTTCAAAATATTATTTTCAGCTTAATTAAGCTCAAAGAGTTGCTGTAGGAACTGAAGAGTCATTGAAGATATTTTTTTAACAGTCTTTTTAAAAGTGGTTTTATATTTCTGAATTTGATAAGCTTAAAAATTGTTACATAAATATTTCTATGCTGTTATGAATATTTTTACAATTATTATGAAGCTTTTTTCCTCAAAAGACTTGTGTTAAGAGCCAACTGCAACACCATACAGGACCTTGTTGTACTGTACCTAAGACACACCATTACTGAAATTATAAAGGTATTAGGCAAACTTGTGAAGATTTGTACAAAGGATATAAAAGATTTGTAACTAGGAGTTTCAAAGAGAAGCTGCTAATTTCAATTTTTTAAGATACAGCCACAATTTGCATTCTTTCATGGAAACATCAGCTAGACCAAAGCAACCAACATCTTCTGTAGAATATTTTCCAGTCTTTGTTTTTTTTTCCTTGAAATCTTTGGTGTATGAATACAAAAAGTGTTTTCAGTAATAATTTTGTAAATGCTGAAGCTGTGGGTTTTCTGAGGAATGAAAGGAAGAAATCTGGCTTTTAAGACATGGTTTATGGCTCTGATAATACATCCATGCTTACCTTTTTACTTCTAAACAGAACATCCTTTCATTCTTTCAAAATTAGACCTCAGTAAACCAGGAATATCTTACAAAGTTCCTTTCCTGAAATATAGATCATAATTACACCACACGGGTTTCTTGTACAAGGGCCCTTATTCTTTGAGAATAAAGTCCTGTTGGCTGTCTAGGTCTCAAACGTGTGGCTCCTTGCTCTACAATACACCATATGAAGAATATTTACAACTTGCAGCTGAAGGCTCCTATCCAATGCTGTAGAAGAACAGCAAAACAATAATCAATACATACATTCATTTTCTAAAATAAAATAGAAAAGAAAACTAAAATACAAATGCTAAAAGCAGATTTTTAGACTCTGTAAGTGTTAGTAGCTATTTTATGGATAGGGGTGCTATCTTCTTTGGATCTTCTTCAGGGTCTGAATGCATTTTTGGGTAACAGAATGCAGAAAGATCCACATTTTCTTTCGTTAAAAACCACATCTAATTAATTAAAACAAACAGTCAACTTCTTCCCTCTCTTAGACCAAAAAGACAAGAGCACCATAAACGTATGTTAACACTATGTCCTCTTCATCATATGTATCATATGCAAAGGAAAAATTATTTTAGTTCCTGGATTCTGCAAAGATTTGTAAAGATTTGCCAATACAAGTTATAATAACTCTAGTACAACTATTATGATATCAATAATCAAGTTTTCTCTTCACAAAGTTTTCCCACCTGCAAAGGTATTCGTGATTTTGAAGAAAAAATTAAAGAATGCATGTCATGTGTTTTTGTTCTCTAGCCATATTTCAGGCAATCAAATCAAATGTTAGAGATTCCTGGATCCTTTGGAAGGCTATATTTATGCAGCCAAACCCTGGTTTATACTTTCCATGATTATAATTAGACTGTGAATGGAAAAACATACTGCGTAGTTGAAAATAATGTATATGGCTCTTACATCTTTCTGGAAATTAAAATATTTCACAGCTTTTTAATTTTTTTTTCCTTTGAGAATGCAGACAAATATGAAAACCCAACGAATCTGCAGTTCTACTTTACTCAGGTTATCTTCATCTTTTTGTCTTTTCCCACATGTTCCCTAGGAGAATGGTGAGACCCAGTGATTTTCTGAGGCACTGCTTCTGTCTATTCATGTTAGGTCATCCAGTTGGGGAAAAGAAACAACAATATCTTTCTAATTATCATTGTGGCATCTGAGTGCGTAAGTAGGTGAATGATTACAAACATCAAAACATGATTTGAGAATAATGAATTCCCTAAATGAGCATTCACAGCAAACNGAATTATAACCAAAAATATAAAAAAAAAAAAAAAAAAAAAAAAAAAAAAAAAAAAAAGAGAAGAGCTGTAGTTTGTTTGCACAAGTGTGTCAAACAGCAGCTCCAAATTGCAAACACGTACATAAGAATCTTTCAGCTTTTGGACAATTTTTATGGGGGGAAAAAAAAGAGTTGCACTGACATAGAAAAATATTAGTTATGAAATGTTTGTCCTTTATGCTTTGTATGCTTGGTCCTACTCAGAGAAGTGTATGTGTCTGTTGAGTTTTGTTTTTGGAGTTTGTCCTGGTTTTAATTCTCTGGAGGTTGAGGTGTTTCTAGGACTCCTTTCAGACATTCAGATAAAGTACTGACATCTGATGGGACTGCAAATGGCTATGAAACAGAGCTGCTCTGAGATGCCTAACCTTTCTCCCAGGGAATGTGGGTCCCTTCACTTCTGTAATCAGTGAGGAACGCAGGACCCAAAGTGGTGTCTCGAATCACCAGATCAATCCTTGTGTTGTTTCACGTACAGCACACAGTATTGTCTCCTCCCAAGGCAAGATGGTTCCTTCTTCTGATCCACTTGGGTAGCTCCAGTTCCTGCTGCCTCTTTCCTTGTTGGCTTATTCAGTCTTCTGCTTGGTCAAGGTTTTCTCCTTGTAGAACAGCTGAGTGATCCCAACAGAAGCTCTGCACAAAGCCCAAAGTTTGTTTCACCTAACATTAGCAACCCAAAACGTAAGCAGCTAGGACTGCGTCTAGTTTGTGTGGGTGCAGCAGAAAAGGAGAGCAGAGTCCAGAGGACAATTCATTGCACTCTAAGATACATGTCTGAGATGGACAGTGCGAACTGGTCTCTGAGGTTGCTTGCCTTTTTTGGTCACTGTAAAACAGGCCCAGAGAAATAGTTTGGGCAAGATGCTAACTTCTGGATGTCGAATATTAGGTTAGACTACCCTTTAAGGTCACATTTGACTCTGTAGTACTGCTTGGTTTCAAAGAGCAGGAGAAGAGTATTTTAATTCTGTTTTTACTTGTTCAGTGCATTTGACAAGGAGGGAGAGTCCTTTTCACACACTGGCGAGCAGGGGTGCTCATGAGTAGTCTCATTCCCATATTACTGTTTGTGTCCATTGTGGACTCAGGGATTGGGCCCCATACGCATAGTTGGTTTAGCCTTTTCTTGTTCTAAGAAGTCTTGTTTAAATCATAACAATTTAAATATAAAGATAGAAATATGAATAAAAACCAAGAAAAACCCTAGAAATATGTTTTGTCAATTCCCCTTGCAAAAGCATGAAATTCTCATATGAAACCAGATCCAGTTCCTCTTGAAGCGAGAGGAACCTTATATACAGATGGTTGATTAAGTTATACATTTATGTTAGAGCTCATTTAATGAAACCTTGCAATCATGGCTTCTGTTTGTTTGAGGGGTGAGCTAACAATACTTTTTTGTTAGTTTTTACTAACAGCTGGCAAACATGTTAAAAAATGTAACAGATGGATTAGCCAAAGTTTGCAGTAAAGGCCACATCAAATAAAGTCAGATCTGAATCAACAAAAATTAGACTGAAACTCTTGAAAAACAGACAGATATTTTGTCCCTTTTGTACCAGATGCAATACCATGCATAATGTGTCTTCTCATGTAGGACTCTGTGCCATACGTCTCACAGCAGATGCAGAAGGAATACAGATATCGCTGAAATAATAACAGCAATGATAAAACTCCTTCAAAAACTGTGTGAAATAGGGAAACATCTTCATTGTTCTTGTGCCAGAGTTCAGATTATGTGGTTGACCTCTAATCAGTATTTTCCGTATTACTTAATCGATATAACACATTTTGCATCTCCAGCACATTTTTTTTTAAATCTGTGGCTAACCTAATCTGTAGTCCAAATATGCTGCTGGATAAAAGCCCAACTCTTCAGCATTCTTACTGTGATTTCTAAGCAGTGGGACACTCAGCATCCTGAGGGCTTGTGTATAGATAGGTTCAGGCCTATGCCTACAGCCCCCCTTACCACACATTTGACGAATGCACAATGTAGTATGTGCATACAGGAGAGACTTGGTTCTGCTCCTACTATTTTGGGCTGCTCTGGAACAGCAGACTTGGGCACGGTGGCTCAGTAGGGAGCATGGGCAATGGTAAAGTCTCTTCTTCTGTGCCTGCTATGAATTCTCAGTGGTTAGGTAGACCCTTTTGGAGTCCTATTTCCCCAAATAAAATTAAGGCAAGGAGTAGGCAAGGCAGAATGAGGCTGTTCCAGCTCTGACTTGAGAGGAGGGAGGTCATAAATAACCCTGGTACACATTGCTCTTCCCTTCCAGGTCTGAGGATATAATCTTTTCATATAGTAGCAATATAAACATTTTTCTCCACGTAGTTCAGAGGAAACGAAGTCTTTGCACTTCCCAGCATCCCACAAGTTTAACAAATATTTGGTTTTTACAGCAAAGTCAAGACACTGAGCAATATTTTAGACCATGTCTCAAGAGTGGCAAAAAGCATTGCTGCGTGGAGCATGGACATTGGTGTCTAGAGGTGTGAGCACTCTCTTGCACATGGCTATAATACTGCTTTCTGGTATATACTGACTGACATTGCTGTCTCAGACCATTGTCGGCTTTTATTAATTGTCCCTTGCAGTGTTATTCTTTTTTTTGCTTGTAGAGAGGGAAATAACACACACTTTTTTCAAGGCTTATGTCTCTGTCCCTGTTAACTTGCAGCAACAAAACTAGGAAAAAACAGCTCTTTAGTGGACTACAAATTTGAAGATTCTGTGATTTGATTCTTGCACAGGTACCTATGGTTCCCCAGATGGTTCATCGGTTAATCTTGTTGCGTTTATGTGTATGTATGTGCATCTTCTCTGCAGGGCAGTGATTAACCCTCTTGTAGAGAAATATATTTATCAATAACAGATAAATCTGAAGCACATCAGTGGAAAGTAGCTTCAGTGTTAGCAACATCATTTGAAGCAATGTTCAAGGTGGTAGGAGAGTATGATAACATTCTCTGGCTTTCTTTGTACTAATGAAGACACAAGTTTGCACTTTGATGAAGATTTTTGAGTTTGGAAATTTCCTGTGAAGACAATGAAAAAAGAAAATGCTATTCTATTTGTTTCCTAACTGGAGGTTTTCAAATGTCTAAGTAGTGTGAATTTTTTCCATGGGCGAGTCCCTAAATCCAGCTCTGGCCAAGAGATTTTTATTTGGGCATGGAAGATATTTTGGAAGAAAAGAGAACATCATATCAGAGATTTTGCATTTCTTACAGCAATTAATTATTTCCAAATATATACAAAATATAAATATTTATGTCAGATACTAAATTTTCTGCATACCTTGGCATTGACTACACTTTCCGATTTGCAGGTATGATTTTCATTTGTCCACTATATATATCTGTATACGTCATGCAGCTATCTATAAAAGACAATTAAATGGATGAGCTATTGAAATCACTTTATAGATAACTTTGATTGATTTAAATATGTGATCATGCTGTATTAAGTTCTTCAAGCCTACTGCAGTTAGTTGACCCTGGCCAGCAACTAAGCACCCACCCACCTGCTCACTTGCTCCCCCACGGTAGGATGGGGGAGAGAATCAGAAAAGCAAAAGTGAGAAAACTCCTTGGTTGAGATGAATGTAGTTTAATAAGTGAAGCAAACCTGCATGTGCAGCAGAGCAAAATAAGGAATTTATTCATTCCTTCCCATCAGCAGGCAGATGTTTAGCCACTTCTTGGAAAGCAGGACCTCCATGTGTGTAACAGTCACTTGGGAAGACAAACCCCATATCCATGAACATTCTTGCTCCCTCCTCATTTCCCTGAGCCTTTATTGTTGAGGATGGTGTCGCATGGTACGGAATATCCCTTTGGTCACTTTGAGTCAGCTGTCCTGGCTGTGTTCCCTCCCAACCTGTTGCCCACTCCCAGCCTGCTTCTGAAGGGGGGAGCGTGGGAAAAAGAGAAACTTCCAATACTATGCGAGCACTGCTCCACAATGTTATGTTATCAACGCTCTTTTAGTCACAAATCCAAAATACAGCACCATAGGGACTGCTATGGAGAAAAATAACTCCAACCCAGCTAGAAACAATACACCTATTTAGCAGCATCATACTAAGAGTCTTTTTTCAGTATATTAAGTGATGGTTGATGATATACTAGCTTCTGTCTATCCTTCTCTTATCAAGAAAATCGCACATAGAATTTTTGGTTTTAAGTGGTTTTTATTTTTATTTTTAACAGTTGTGCTTCGCTTTCCATGCTCTGGTGATATAACTTACCTTTGGAATTTAAAAAGGTGCGAGTCTAGTGATTCTCTTATCTTTTGGCAGTGATATCAATAGTAATAGATTAGCAGCTCCCATAAAACCTCCATGAAAGTACTTAATATCTGTGTTATGGAGAGGGTCCTGATGCTAAGGGATAGAGTCCCAGAGGTGTCCTGCAGGTGTCCTGAGCCTGCGTCTCTACAGCCTTCCTAAAAACACGTCCTGAAGGAAGCCTGAAAATGAGGTGAATGCCTGACAGAATGTCAGCATAAAGGAAAAAATAAGCTAAGAGAGGATGTAATGCCCTTCCCTCCTCCTCCTCCCTGCAAAGAGTCTGGCATCTTTGCCCTCCCTTAGGGAGGCATTGGCAATCAGCTCCAATAATGAAGGAAGCATTGGCAATCAGTTCCAATAATGGCTCCATTATTAATGGGTATGTTTTCTTCCTACGATATGTTTCTTCCTTGATTCTGTCTGTAGGAGTCTTATTCTCCATACCCCTTTGGCTAGCATTAATTTGTTCAGGTTTTTTTTATTTTTTTAGCTGCCCTTTCTTTTCCCTGCAAACCTTAATTAATTCTGTATATTCTTGTTTAATAATACTTACCTACCTCAGAGGGACGTTTTGAAGTTAATTAATTATTGTACAGGTATTTTTTTCAGTTGCATCTTTGAGCAATCCCTCTTTGCAGCTATTCTGGCCACTTCTCGTTCTTTCCATTCTTCTTTTGTAGGCCTTGTAAATTCTTGCGCCTCAGTGAAGATAATTAAAATCTCTCTGCTTTTCTTCCACATTGAGGAACCCTTCTTCGCATTAAGGTCTGCTAGCTCCAGGTTGGACTAAAAGGGAACCTACATTACTCCTTCTTGTTTGCTTTCCCACATATTGAGTTTGAGAGCCATGTTCCTTGTCCTAAGCACCTGAAGAAGTGCTGTTCTGATGAGGATCCCCAAGGCTGGGCTGCCCTTGCAGATGGTACCTAAGCCATGAAGAAACACACAAACCATAGGCGAATGGAGGCACCATTGTTAACTTCTTCAGTGCTTGTGAAGTGGTGATTTTAACCAGATGAAACACACCTAAGGTGCTGCCTGTCCATTCTCATGGGCAGCCGAGGGTTCTGCAGCACCCTCAGCCCTCCCCTCCACAGCCTTCTCTGCCCCTCTGCAGCTGCTGAAACTGTTTCACCCACCATCCTGTAAGACTTTTACTGGCGGCTCCTGACGCATATTTTCAGATCCCTCTATATATTCATGTGCCATTTTCGCCTTCACAGAGATTATTTTGTCCCATCTGCATACACCACCACCCTATCAACACCCGTCCTCAAGATGAACCTGTAGGCAGTTTTATAGCAAACAAAATTTATTACCGTAGAGAAAGAGGATGTCTGAAGTGTTTCATAACCTTCCCAACCTACTCCCTCCAATTGTCCAATTACCTTAGCAGGAGCTTAATGACAAGGGTGTTGGAGCTTTGTGATAATTAGGGATGGGGGGGACTGCGACAGAGAAAGAAAAGACCACTAATCTAAGACTTTTTATGAAACTCTTAGTGAAACAACTTACAATGATTAAAAAGTTCTACTGACATTTATTTTTAAAATATTAGCTAATTCTACACCTCCAGTTTTCTTTGATCTAAGACATCAAACTTCCACAGAAACGCCCCAGTGGAAGGGGAGATAACTCCTCGAGATTATTATATTCAAGAAAAAGAGAAAGGAGGAAGAAATCTCTTCTAAAAGCTCTGGGTGACTTCACTAAATGCAGAATATTGTTTTTGTAGGCAGCATTGCTTTTCCATTTTTTTTCAGATTGGATTGAATTTTGAAAGCCAGCACTCCTTGCTTGCTCACCACTGCAGCAGCATCATGATCCGACCCTACCTTGGGTTTATCACTTGATACATTGTGAGGTCAGGAGGTCTAAGGACAGAGACTCAGACAACCATTGGAAGCAAACTACATTACTACTTACAAAAATCCTGGTTCTCGCATTAGCCTGGTGATTATGACAAATTTGGAATATGTAGGACAAGCCACAATTCTGAAATCATGACAGATTGTAAAAGCAATAAATTTTAACTGATGTTTTAAACCAAATACAATCTTTTTTGGCCTGTAGCGTATTCTGAATATTCTATACAGTTTCCATAGGCCATATTCCCTTTGAAATCAATAAGAGAAGTACCATGTAAATCCAAAGACTGAGTTTTGCCCTGCTTTTGATATTAAAATTGCTAGTTTTCTCTAAGAAGGTGTGGGTTTCAGATTGGCAAAAGAGTCTTTATAACATGGAGATGAGACACCTTGAAGCCTGTTTTGATTTTCTGTAGGTATCCTTCCCAAGCCAAGGATGGGGACAGTAAGGGAAGGCACAAAAGCGTCTTTGTGGTGTCATTGAAATCGATGGCCAAACACCCTCTGATTTGAGCTCCCACATCAGTTGATACGTAAATTCTTTGAACCAGATCCCATGTCACAACAGAGTCGATCTGTTTTGCAACAGCTCTTCTGTGGAGTTACTAAATGTTCGTAGCCATAAATGAAATCAGTAAGAAAGAATAGACAAATATATTAGTGCATGGTAAAATTATTAACCCCCCTCCCTTTCCCATTCCTCCCAGTGAGAAGCATGTGCTTTGCCAGGTCTACTGCTACTTGAAAGACATCTGCTAAAACAATAATTAAACAATAAGACTAGTTGACATGCTTAAAATTCCCCAAGAGTTGTGACAGAGCGCTCCCAACTCTGAAGTTGCCATCAAGGAAAATTTTTATTGTAGTCATCATCCATGCAACATGAGCTTCAGAACAGCTTTTTGTTTCTTGAGTGCTATCCTGAAATGTTCCAGATATCTCCTTCAACTCTTGCCCAGAGCTGGACTAAACTTCTGTCATCAATCCAGCACTCACCACTATGGCTCAATAAATGCAGTACTTGGGATAACTTGAAGAAAAAAAAAAAAGGAACGGATACTGACAGAAAATAATTTACCATCTACAGACAACATATTTCAATTGCAGATATACTACTAATCAACTTTTTTTCCGTCTCCTCTCTGGGACGTTGGTATCATTTTTCATCACAGTTTTTCTTCGGTTCTCCATGCACCCTGCTTTTATTAAGAAAAAAATGATCAATGATCTCAATGCAATGCTACCTACAATATTTTCACTGTGTTACTATTCAGCTTCTTTCACATGTAAAACAATTTTTAAAATTGCTAAAAGTAGTGACTTTTCCCTGCTTCATTTAGAATGTAGCAAAATTACATTAAAAGATGAAACCATGTGGACGACTTATTAAACTCCCCCACATTTGTGTAATTTAGACATTACTTAATGTATGAAGGAGCACATCTCATATATACGTATTTCTACAATAAACATTAATAACATGTTAATATCTTTATTTCTATGCTCTTCCTTTAATCTACCAAAGGAAGCTGGAAGCAAAGTTCATATCACAGTTATTTTCATTAAAGCTACCCTATTTTAAGAAAGGCCTAAGCTTTCTTCAGTGGGTTATGAATATTTTACCTTTCAGCATACACATAAATATACAAATATATGTATTTCATATACCTGCTACTTAACAAATGTTCTCCATCTGGACAAGAAGATATTTCCAGGACATTTGGACTCATTATGATGAATGGAGCCATTACCACAAGATCAGGTACAGGGTCATAGAAAACAATGGACAAAGTTGGTAGGAGACTGATTTGAATTCCGCAGAGATAGATATAATAGCTGTTTTCTCAGTTACAGTTATATTTATTGCTTATACATTCTATACTCCTACAGTTATTATTGCGGCTACAGTATATATTTTAGAATGTAAAACAATGCTGTGACTGCTGATAATAGGATTTGATGTTTATATTGCAATGAAGCCTAGAGACTATTCCACTTTGCCCTTGCAACAAGCGCTGGGCAAGTGCAAAAATGTCTATGGATTGGAATTTGGAGATAACTGGGATGTACCCAGCTTTGTAATCCGAACCCCTCTGAAATCACATCTTGTTTTCCTGAATGCAAAATGTAATTTAAAAGGAAGAAAAAAAAAAAAAGTCCAAAACCCTTGAGCCAGGGGTAAGGAGAGCAGAGAGTTTGTATTCCTGGTGCCAGGGAGTGGGGTTGCCCAGTAGGTCACCTACATGAGAATCCCACAGCTGCCGTCTGAAATGGTACCACTGGTAAAGGTTTATTCCCAACTGAGAAAAACCGGTAATGAAGGAGGGTCAGAGCAATGTCTGTTAGAAGAATCTGGAGTCCTTTTATATACAGCTGCAAAGGCAGTGTGAAAGCACAAGCTCTGTCCCAACCCCCAGAATAATCACTGAACAGACGGGGAAAGAAGCTGGCCAAAGTCACTGGTACACCAGGACACGGGCTAAGGCAACTTCCATCACTGGACATTTTTGAGAACGGGCTAGCAAAGTACCTATTAAGTGTGTTTTACATGTTGTTGATCCTATTTTGGAGCAGAGGAATGGGCTATTATGACGCTATTTCTTTGACAGTGTATTTAAAGGGTGACTCATAGTCCTTGGACCAAGTTGTACAAGCATGGCAAGATCATGCTGATCAAGATACAATAGTTTAAATAGCAGAAAACTCACTCCTAGCACCCGCAGCGTATGAGGCATGAGATCCAGTGGTTAATCCAGGACTGATGGACCCACCGGTGGGTGGCTGTTTGCAATACAGCTTGTTTTAATCAACCACTTGGGTTAATTAACCAGCTGTGGGACAGGATCTGCCTATGGAGGCTGGTATCTCTCTCCACGGACTTAGTGGAAGATCCCTTCCAACCTCAGCAATTCTGTGAAGTTACGCCTCCTTTACTTTAGGAGGGCAGTGATATCGAGGGGCAGTGCTAGTGTGGGTACAGGCTAGGTCTCCAGTGCTGACACTGGGCTGAAAGACACCTACAAAGAACTCTTTCATTGCCACCATCCTCAGAAGGCCAACTGGCCATAGAAGCTGGAGCACTGTCCATGATCTCAGCTACCTGCGTTGAACCAGTGATGTCCGTCTGCCTTTCTATGGGGAGAAAGCTGTCAGCCCTGCCAGGGGAGGGGTGCCTGTCTCCCTGGTCCTATCACCCATACCAGGCTCGGTGAGCCCCAAAGTGCAGTCTTCTGTGCCCAGGCAGGAGTCCCTTTGGTGGGTGCTGCAGGGATGCCACGTCATTATGTCCACACTCATGTTGTATGATTAAGGGCAACAGAGAAGGAACTAACCTAAGAGGCAGTTTTAGAGCTCAGTTTATTGTGCATCCACAGCTGGGAGTAGTGGAGAGCTGAGTACTGAGAAAACTCCCAGATTTTTCCTGCAGAATTGCAGTATCTGGCTAAGCATGTCGATCTGATCAGTTCTCATACTTTCTTGGGTGTGTGCCTGGAAAACACCCGCCATTAGAAACAGTAGTAACAAGCAAATAATGACATGACGTGCATTTAAAATCAGTGTCAATGCTGTCAGGAAATCAACTTGCTTAAGGAACAGATCATACCAGCTGGAAGACAGCAGCAGTTGTTCCCCTCATGGCAGAGTTAGAAGCAAATGCTATATACACGGACAACAAACATTTAAAAGAAATCATCAAGATTTACTTGCATGACTGAAAGTATCCCAGATCCACCAAGAGAGGAAAGAACTTATAAAAGTTTATTTATCTTAAGGAACGGATTAGTGAACATGAGAATCTCTATGAAGACCAATCAAAAACTCCAGAAATCAACATTTTTTCTAATCAGTCAAGGGTAGAATCATTATAGATAGCAGCATCTGACTCAACCACATCTAACTACTATAATGTGATATTCCTTAGCAATTGTATCATAACAAAATCAAGGTTAAATATGAAACCCCAACAATTAAGTGAATTCAGTTAGATAAGTATCAGTCATTCTAGATATTGTTACAAGTCGAAGACTGGGAATAAAGGAGAATGATGTTTCCAAATTAAAGGTCACATTCAAATTGTTTAAGGAATTTGTTTCTGCCAGACAGACCTGTATAAATATGGCAAGCAGACCATAGCTGGCTTTATGGATAAAGATGGCTAAACTACAATTTGGTTAACTAATGCTAAAAAAGGAGTTTAATTTTTTTTTAGCAGAGTGTCACTAAAATATTCGACTCCAGGTTTTGCATTCAGAAGCTTAACGTTAGCTGCTTTAATTATGTTCTCTGAATTATGCACTTTTTAAAATGTTTGTATAAAAATTATGCTCACATTAAAATTGTTAATTTAAATAAAATATTTGAAAATTATGTGAAAAGTATCAAATACTGCAATACAGGTTTTGAGGTAAAAGACCTATCAGCATGAATCATTACCACCCAAAAAGTTGTCTTGCGGCCAAGAACTCATAAAGCACCCAGCACAGAAAAGACCAGAAAGTGTAAACACATTTTGCAGAATTCATGGAAGCCTACTCACAGGCTTGCCTTAAGCACACGATTTCTCAGGACTGTCATGTGCAGCAGACAATGAGAAACTTTCTAATGAGAGAGTCCTCTTATTCTTCAAGAGACCTCCATCTGCTCCACTAATCCTGACATACACAAAAGCAGAAAAACACATTGTTCAGAGACGCTAATAGTACATTTTTTTGTAAAATTTAAATTGAGGAAAAGCAGGTTTTTCAAAGTTGGAACCTTATTTCAGTTTTTGAAATTTTGTACTTTTGAGTTTGCAAGTCAAAGCTCCTTAATAATCTTGACAATCAAGCTGAATTTAACTACAGATTCTGCAAGAAGTAATTTTCAAACTTGGGGAAAGTCTTGCACTATTTCACACCAAATATTAAGACTGTTTTTAAATTTGCAGATAGCTTTGTTGATTGGCCTGTGGCCCTTAAGGTACAGTGTCAGTTTCGTTCATGCTTCTCCACCTTTTACATCTTTTCCTGGAAGAGTGAATGTGGTGTCTTGAATAGCCAATGCTATGACTGCTTTTGAAATTACGGGAATAAGATTAGAAAAAATTAATATTTAATCTGAATTAACATTGAAAAGTGTGAGGCAAATCAGATTGTTCAACTGATTTATTCTCCTTATTTAGTAAATATGGCATTGCATTGTTATTGTGAATACCAACAGCTGTAGCTCTGAGCCTGTCCTTCTGAATCTTCAAAAGAGGGTGATCATACCTAAAATTTGGGCGTAGTTTTAAAAAAAAAATTCTAAACAACTCACAACATGTAATAACAGCTTGAGATTTCGGATGCTGATCTTTGAGAGGGAAAAATGGAATGTTTTGTAGTCATCATATTACCACAGACCTGTGATCCAAAACACTGACGACCCAGAAGTAATACTCTGTCGCTTCTAATACTGAATGCTGGGGCGTACATACATAAAACCCGACCACTCTTGATTTCTGAGGGGTGAAAAACACTGTGAAAAAACAACAGGACAGCCTACTGAAACCTGGCTTCTGAACATTTCTTGCATTAGGGAACCTCGACTTTCACATCACTCTGGCAGTGAACATTGCCATTTGTTTTTCCTACATGGAAAAGATGGCAAGTTTGATCTTGCCCAAATGCCTGTGTTAGATCCTGCCTGCAGTCCAGAGCTGGATAGGGGAGTCACTCCCAAATAACTTCTCTGAGAGCCTGATAACTGCTCCATCAGTCCTGCCTGGAGGCTGATCCTCCTTCCTTGTCCCTGAACTCCCCTGACTTTCAGGCTTTCATCTTGTTCTGAGTCACTGAACCAAATAAATACAAGATGAAGGAATAAACAAGTTAATTCAAGAGTGAAATCTTAGGATGTCTATTTATTACTCTCAAGACACACACGTGCCACGTGGGTCAAGGGAAGCGCACACAGTTGTACCACTGAATTGAACACAAAACTGAAGAAAAAGGCTACAGCTGATTCTGCTTGTCTCATTTTTTCATGCATCCTGCTCTGCTAAGCCTGTGTTCAAGTCTTTCCACCAGCCAGTCATCACTTGATGCCAGCTTTTGGTTCTAATCTCAGGCTTAATTTTCACAAGAATTTATGGAACAAACTGCAGCTAAAGTCAATTCCTGGAGTAGATCACAAAACCGAGGGTGGAGCATTTGAAGAAAAGGGATGGCATGTTACCCATTTCCAAGCTCTCATAAGAGAGGAGCCCAGGTGGATCCAGAACCTGTCTGCTTTAAGAAATGCTGTGAAGTGTCGGTATTTAGCTGAGACTTTTTTACAAAAAGCACTTGAAGAGCTCCAATATTCCCAGTGATTCCCACCAGCGTTGCCTAATCAGTCAACAAACACTCTTCTTTTCAAGCTGAATTTGGCTTCAAGGACAAAAGTCCATGGGGAAAGAGCCTTGAGGCTACTGTGCTTGATTTTATGTGAAACACACAGATATTCCAGGCATAAGTGACAAGGCAAATCACAAGATGGCGAGATTAGACAAAATAATCTTCCATTTGAAGTAACATTTGACTGTTATTTGTTTGGAATGTACCATAGACAGTGAGTCATTGGCCAAAGTAGCTGAAATTTAGGATATCGTGATGAATGCAGGCCCTCTTTATTTTTCCATGAAGCAGTCTTGTACTGTTTGGAGCTTTGGAGAAAGCTAGAAAATTTTCTGCTGGAATGGAAAGCAGCTTAATCTTACCCACCCCTCAGGTCCAAAGCCCTAATGTTATGTAAGCTAATATTGATAGCATAAACATTACTAGGGCATTAGAATCAAAGCTGCAGGAAATTCAGGCCTGCATAGTTGATGTTGAAATTTAATATATGGATTCCATATTTACCCAGTGTCAACAACAGCTACTCACATGTTTTCAATGCTTTCAGTCTATGCATGAGGCGAGTGTATAAAAGATAGGAACCATGTGGCAAACCATATACTAGCAATCTGTGCTGTATAATGGACAGAAAAAAACCACCATACAACCCTGATTATTCTATGATTAGACATAAAGATCTTACATATAAAACAACCATCAAATCTACAACAAACAGAAGATACATATTTAGCCAAGACCACCAGATCTTCTGGGGTATATTGCTTTTGGTACAAATAACATTCTCAGTTTTCTGTTGCATAAAAGTAGTGGAATATTATCACCTTAATCCAAACAAACCTCTGTCACTACAGTTAGGTAAGCAGATAGATAGTTAGTAAGATATGTCCATAGTATGTATGGATAGGTGCACACAAACTTAAATATATACACACCTCTATGTTTGCACGTACAGATATATATTATTTAGATCTACGTAGAGAAGGAGAGAGAGAAAGTGAGAATGAAGAAGAATACAAATATAGGAGGCAATTTAAGTTTTAATGTTTTTAAATACAGGCAGAATATTACCCATCCTCCTGAAAAGAGAAGGAAGGATTTGTTTGTGGGCACATCCACAGGGAGTACTCAAGACAGTGTTATTTCTGCCTTATTAAAATTTTCAAATTTTAAAAGCAAATTCAGGGGCAAAGTTCCAACTTGGAACAGAAATTTGCACAAACTATCAACTTTAGTTGTCCCTTTTCCTTTGCTGGTTGCTCTTATCTGTATTCATTATTTACTCTGAAACTTTGCCCCATCTTCTTGCTTGAGCAAGAGAAATGCTGGAGAAATGCTCAGATTTTCTACCTCCTGCTTGTACTTTTGTTTGCCCTAGATTGTACGTAACAGATCTTTTGCTCCTTTTCATGTAATGATGGATTAATTGTGTAGTGGTATCAAAGCTAACTGTAAAAATATGAGACTGTATTAGTTTTGAAGCTTTTAAGAGAAACCGGACTTTTAGAGTCATCCTGTTTGACAACATGTGTCAGACAGTGATAGGACCAAAACTAATTAATATTAACTAAGTAGTTGATATCCTGAATGTCAGAGACATAGCAAGACTAGAAATAATACCTTATAGACACACTTCCATTACTGTAATGTGAAGTGTACCTAGGGGTGAAACCTTTTAAAAATGAAAACTTCAAAGAACCTGATATCTGTTTAGGTACCTAAGGACATTGAATAATTTTCAAAGGTCTCATGAAATGATGGTTCGATGAAACATGCTGAAAATCTGAGAGAAAAGTAATTTCTAACATCATTAGAAAATGAAGACTTGGACCTATTTTTTTTAAACCTTGGAGAGAGTGTCCCATCACAGTTTTACAACATAACAAGATCATTATGAGTTGGACAGTGAGTGTAGGAAAATGGTACTTTCTCATGGTACTTTGCTCACTTGGCCACAGGAGATTTTCCTGTATCTTAGAGCCACATTGTATAGACAGAAGTAGTTGAACTGTGGAAATAATGATTCACAGATGTGTGAGAATTTGTTTCAGACACTGGGGAAGATACATAAAATGTGCATTTTGTGAGCTCGACTATCCTTTTCCCTAATGGCACGAGTTAAACTTCTGAGTGGCTAGCATTTTTTCCGAGCAATGCTCTTAGTATGGGTTATACACTACTATATTCTACCTTTTTTCATCTGCGACATGGGAAGAACACAAAGACTCCATTGTTGCTAAACTAAATCTTCCTTCCTATTACCACAGTACCTACAAACTGGGAGAAATCGCAGATAATCTGCAAGTCATATGTTTACGGACTGATTTTGTGCTGCCTCCTTCTTTTTATAATCCTGTTTTTTGTTCTAGTAGTGAGCAAGATGCTTCTTTATTTCTTTAATAGTTGGTGTGGTCAATTATTTTTTCAAGCCAGAATACATGAGTGGAAAAGTCACCCCAAGAGCGTGGTCTTTGCTGCTATTCTCCAAGGTCCATTATGCTGGTAGTCAAACTGGTAATCCATTACTTGTATATGCTAAAGCAATCAAAATCAGTGGGATACTTTTTCTTTCTTCTGTGCTGCATTGGGTTCTGGTGGTCCCCCAGGCTCCAGCTGCACCTCAGTCTTTTGGCTTGACAAATCTGCTTCAGGTTCTTTTCATTGCTGCTGATTTCAGTCTAGTATTGCAACTGGTGAGATCACACTGCAGCAGCACCAACAGTCCAGCTAGCATTGAACAGGGTTTTAATCTAGTAATGTGAGTGTTGACATAGCCATCGTTTGTGGCACTGCAGTGTAAATACATTCCTCCCCTCTTCTTGGTTTCAGGTCAGAAAACAACAGCAGTCTTCTTTTGCCCAAGCCCCCCTATCAGTCCATCACCTCAATTTTTCTGCAGTCACAAAACTCATCAAACACCTTTGTGAGCTGATACATTGTCTGGGGCATCCTCCTGGCAGTGCTCTCTTCTTGACTTTTTTTTTTTTTTTTCCCCCCACTGAGGTGACAAAACCTTTAGGTTTCTCATTTTTACCCCACCATGGTCAGTCCTTCATGCGTGTCCTGTCCTGTCCTTCCTTCCACTGCTTCCGTACTGCATAACAATTTTTTTTTTCTCCAGAAAAACTAACCTTCCTTGTAGATAAGGGTCTCTAGGAGGCTCTTTCTCTCTGCTGCTGTCTAGCTGCCGGTTTATTTTCCTGTTAATCACATTCTTCCCCTAGCTGTGGATCTCCCTGGGCTGACCATTGCCACCATAATTTATATAGTACCTGCAAGGAAAAAAACAGGTGAACTCTGCTGCTCTGAAACTAAATTGGCACTTTACTGGTTAGAGAGACACTGCGAGTGCAGCCACTATTTCCTCTAGGTGCTTCCTGCTGCCTCCACCAAGTTTCTTCCTCCTGGAATATACAGAATGGCATGTGGGGGGGGGGGGAATATGCGCCCAGGTTGCAATTTATTGCATCCAAATGCAACTATAAAAACCAGACCAGATGACTGGCAATCTATAAGCAGCTCTTTCTCACTGCTGACTAAAAAGCGGGGGTCGGTGGGGGGAGGCAATTAGATCAGATGAAGATGTCTACCCTGTCTAAAGTGAGGTGAGATAAACCCCATCAGTATGACTTGTGATGGGTGGTTTTTACTTCATAGCTACCATTAAATAGCATTTAAAGATATTTAAAAGAACCTTAATAAAAGGTGTTGTGAAGCAAAACACAACTACTCTAAACATGTTGTAATTGCACACTTCAGCGTGTCTGGCAGATAAGGCATCTATTGTTCCTTTAATGCGCGTGAGACGAATAGCGCATTTAATTACCCTGTATGTCAAAATTAATACAGATCCCAAAGCAGGCAGCGTCAATACATTTAGTTATATGGCAATTATAGTGCAGCCAGAGCCACTTAATGTACAGGATTGAAAACAGAAACTAAACAAACACGAAAAAAGGGGAAAAAAAGCGTGGATCAGTGCTTCAAAGAATAACCTTGTAACCTTAGGAAAGCAGGAGTTGTTCATTAGTACTAGTCTGCAAGTCCAAATAAATATGTAACCTCTCAAAAGTGTTCAGACCAACCCCAGAGCCTGTTAGGCCTTGTTGTTTTAGAGACCTCAGGAAGGTGAAGGTGAGCTCTTGACACAATGCTTTTCATTTGAATTCACTTCCTGCTCTCTCGTTTACTGGAGGTAACTTCCCTTGGTACCTCAGCTGGCTTTCTTCACACAGAATGATTCGCTATTTGCATTTTAGTTCTAATACTGAATTCGCCTAACATGATTCAATCTTATTTTCCCAGTGGTACCATTAATATTTTAATTTAATCAGAATTTCAGGAACTTGTTTGCCATCCAGAGCAACTTGGTTACCTGTCAGCCTCCATCAGCTTGTCATATTAGAGGTGATTGTTCCTTGAATCTAATCTACTTTAAATGATTTCATTGGGTAGAGGTCTATAAATCATTTCAGAATGGGTCTGACAGATGAAGGCTTAGGTAAGTAAACAAATCAGGCTTGCTTTACTTTAGGCAGCAATGAACTTGGCTTTATCAACTTCTCATTGATTTCTGCACTCCAAAAGGTCAAAAAAATCTCTTTAACATAAGAACATTATTAATATAAGTACAGTATTACAACCAACCATAATTAAGATAAGTCCCAACATTCAGTGATGAGGCTGACTTAAGAACATTGCAGACTGCATTTCAATAAAGCCTGTTATGCAGTTTGAATTGATAAATTCATTTCCAAAAGGTTTACTTTCGTCTTTCCAATCAAAACAGAAATTAACTGAATATTAAGCAGTCCAGAGTCCCTCTGGATTTTGAGCCAAGTTTATAAAGGATAATATGATAAAGCTGCAGCTGGGAGTCTAATGTACAGTATATTATTTGGACATTACAGTATGTTCACATTTACTTACCTAAATTGCAGTTAAAAGCAAAAATCTGGTCCCTGTGAAATGTTGCTGAGGAATCAGACATCACATTGTGATTCACTTCAGACACGTGCTGGGGCTGAGTTAATCAGTGATTGTCAGCGTGAAGCTGGCAATGACAAGGTGATACAGAGAACAAGGTATCTTACATAAGAGCGCATTTTGTCATAGTCTCTGGATTTCAAACAACAATGGCAGATGTGGCATGGAAGAACTATGTCTCCTTTGGCGTGGGAGAGTGGGAAAGCTCTGCTTCCCTGCAGATGATCTCAACCTGGGGAGTTAAGAACTCAGGGGGAAGAAGTAAAAAATAGGGGTAAATAATGAAAAAACCCCTCATTTACTTAATTAATTGTATACACACTTGACACAAATGCTAATAGGAAATGTGTAAGGAGAGATCCTGCAGCAATTTCAGATGCCCTTAAAGCGAAGGGTAAATCAACATCCAGAAACCATGGCCCGCATAACCCCCTCCTCCCCCAGATCTCTTCTACAAAAAGGAACAAATGTCTATTTCTGTTTCTAATTAGTTTACAAAACCACATTCAGAAAAAATATACATATAGTAATAAGTTTAAGGAATGTTTTCCTTGGAAAAGCAGTTTTGGCTGCACTGATACCTCCTGTCACATCACCAATCAATGGAAATTAGACAGTTATGCAGGCAAACTTGCCCATGGTGGTATGTAGCTACAAAGTTTGAACTCACCAAAAAGGGACTGACTCTCCACAAACCTACATGTCCCAAGGAGATGTGTGGGAGGTAAAAGGTTCAATAGTAATTAATATAGCTCTAGACGTGTTGAAATAAAATCCCTTCATGCTGATCCCTAAAACACTGCAGAGAATTTAGCTTCACATTAGGTTGACCCCTTCTTTTTTGTAGATTAATATCCACACTCAAAGCTGTTTGAAGATTGTCGCTAAGATTACAAAGTCCACGGGTCATACCAGGGTATGTAGCATATGAGATTAATGAGAGTTAGTGTCTGTAGCCAAAGAATTCTTAAGGCCGGTGTCACACCCACTTGCTCCGGCACCTCAGCACAAATTATGAAGTATCTATTTATGGCTGAGATTACTGGGCAAATTTGCAGGAGTTCTTGACATGGATTAAATGTACAGCTCTAGTTTGTAGCAATTGTCTTAAACACTCTGCTTCAATACCCTTAAAATCACTTAAAACTTAGGAAGTGTTGTGGCCTGGGAATGCTTCATTCTGTCTCAGGCAGCAGTATTGCATTACATTTTCTAGTTACATCATCGTGTATTGCTACAGGTCACCTTCCTGCAGAGCAGCAAACTGTTGTTGTGTAGTGAATTGGGTTGCAGCTGGTGATAACACTTCGTACTGCATTGGAGAATGTTGGTGAGTGAGGCTGACATGTGGAAAGAGAACAAGTATATTTGTATGAAAGAAGACTTTTCCTCTGCCTCACCTATCTAAAATCTGGTGTCTGGTGGAAAAGGCACCGTAGATGGTAATTTATCCCATTTAACCCATTGATGGGTATCTCAAGACTGTGTCCTAGAAATGCCCAGTTCCCCCTACCAGATATAGAGAGGGTCTGGACCATGTCTAGTCACTGAAGACTTACCCTTAGCCTGGATGGCTGAAATCGTTGAGAAAAATTCCATCCTGAATCTGTTGACTATCTCAAGCCCACAGACTCCTTCCTCTACTTGGGCTAAGGGAGCATGTCATCTGCTGGTAGATGGTCATTGTCGCTGGGGTCTGAATTGAGTCCATTTTCTGTCCCCCACAGCATTTCATGGGCATCATGAGGGGTCCCACGGATTAATCTTTTTTTTTTCTTTTATTTTGATAATTCCAAACAACACCAAATGATTTCCTCTGCAGAACTGCAAGATGAAGAGAGTTCTTTGAGTGCCTTTGGGTATAAAATCTCTTACCTTGGGTTGCATCCCAGTAACACAAGGAAAAAAAGAAAAGCCTTGCATATGGAGGATACTGCAATATTCAGGCTACACTGGACATATATAAAAACGTGATTTTGCTTTGGAGCAGCTTTTCAATTCCCCCCAAATGATCTTCAGGGATGACATTGTCAGTTTCTAATATGGATTTATTTATTTATAGCTTTGGTTATATTCAAATTTAGGAAAGATATATCATAGCCACTTAAATGTTTCCACCCCAGTTACATCTGCTTTAAGTTTTCAGTTATAATTTTAAGAGTTATTACTTGTAAAACACTATTTAATTTAATGTCACAGCTGCATTAACATCAGAAATAGTTTATTTAAATGAGATGCATATATGGTAGTAACTTCCAATACTTCTATATATTTTTAGTTCTTTTAGCTCATTTGAAAATGGCAATGACTTGAGAAGGGTTCAAGTTTTACATAATATTAAGCATTGAGAGCTACCATGACAGGTAATATATATGGGAAGGAAGAAAATATAACCCTCTAAGACTTATGTTGATAACGGGCTCAGCTTTAGCTGGTGGTGAGCCTGTCTTGGAGCTGGCCAAAACTGTCTCGGTCCGACATGGATGGCAGCTTCTGGTGTCTTCTCACAAAATCCATCCCTGCAACCTCCCTTCTACCAAAACCTTGCCGTGTAAACCCAATACAGCCAGGTTAAAAGGACACTAGCAGTATGCCCAGAAACTCCACTGGCAGAACCTCAGAGGAAAAAAACAATGGCTTTTCTCAAACAAGTGAATATCTTGCCAACAGCTCCTCCTGACTGAATCACCTTACCCAAGTAATCATTGATCTTTGCTATTTAGCAAAGACATTAAAGACTGACTAACAACTAATGTGAATCTTTGTGGTGAACGTACCAGCATGCTTTTTGTGTAGGCATATGATCACCATGAAGGTATTATTCTCAGAAAAGTGCACATTATGTGAAGTATATCTGCCTTTTCGAACCTCTGGTGAGTAATCTACCAAATTCATTGCCTTGCAAGCCTCCGTGCCCTGTAGAGCCAGTGCTTGAATTGGTAACCCTGAATTTGTAGGCCAAGAAAGTGTAACGTTCTACCATGACCTGCTTTCAGGTGGCAAAGCTGATTTTCCATCTCCTGACAATGGAAGGCAGGTGCAAATCTTCTTCAGCTTAATGAAATGTGCTTCTGGAGGAAAATATGTTGGAAGCACTATGGGTCGTATTAGACATGTGCAACTCTGCACTTTGGAGCCTGTCTACCTATGAAGAAGCTGAAGACATTGCAGTGTTTGGCAATTCTTCTCTGTCAGATTTTTATATGAATAGTGCCCCCTCTCACACCTACTGCTGTCTTCTGAGGGCTAGGCAGGGTAACAGGGCTCTCTTCCCTCATGCCTGGTACTGCAATAAGACTGCAGTAACATGCAGGAAGAGCTCATTCATGCATCAGATTGTGACTTGATATGAGATGGAAAGGTTAGGTACGAGGAATATATGGGGCTGAATGCCCAGCCAAAGGTGCCGTTGGGTGCACTTGTACGCAGAGGCCTTGAAGGACACACCACTCCGCGCTCATCTGACAACCAGTTCTTAGAGCTTCAGGCACCGACATTCCCCTGCGTGGATGTACTGACCGAAACCCTATCAACAACCAGAGCTTGGGCAAATGCAGCTCTGAGGGTATGAACTTGAGGTGACTTAATAAAGTGGGTGCTGAAAATGGGGTTAGCAGACCTGGGTGCACAAGCCTGAAAATGTGGACCAGGGTGCACTAATTGGAGGAGGCTGAGCCCAGGGGCTGCACTGTCAACCACACCAAAAATCCCCATTAAGGGACTAACACCAAGACATTCCATAAGATAATCAATCAATAGAATAAAATTACCCATGTATTAGGATATTAAGCAACACTATAATTATCACCTTACCTATTGAGAGGACAAAAAATAATTTCTTTTAATTGATTTAATTTTGTTTGATCTCAAGACATACAATTATGTTTTACCTCTTTCACAGTATTTAGTTATGAGAGTAAAAACACATGCAAACTCTGTGAAATTCTCAGGGTAGGAGTCGCTTTGCATGTCCTCTTAGAGAGCATTTTACATCTTCTGTTTTCAGAAGAATGGACTGTGCCTGCTTGTGTGGGTCCTAATGGGGCAAATTCTTTGGCAAAGGTTTTGATTTACCTGACCGAATAGATTTGTAATTTTTATAGAAAAGTTTCAAAGTTGGAATGGTAAGTATGATTTTTAGTGAAATGTTCCAAAAAGTCATTCTTCTAAACTCTTAAAATATAATTATCTGTGTCTTGCGTGTTATGTGAAACCCTGTTAGCACCAAACCTTCATTGATATGGACAATGCAATTTCATACCCAGCCATCAGTTTTAAATATACTCTGGGAGTGACATTTACCAAGCTTGTCACAGATTGTTCTTGTTTATAGAAACAAGATTGCATCCTTTCTGCATAGAATTTTTTTCTGGCCTAGCAAAAGGAGCATTTACCAAGATTAGTTCAAGTGTTTACAAAAAACCTCTTTGGTAGTAACTTCAGCATTTCCTAATCAGACAGATGTCATCTGAAAACAGAAAACATTCTGACCTGCTTTAGTTTTGTCAGCTATTGCCATTCGGAAACATTTGGTGGGAAAGAAACCTATGTGAACTGAAGCTCCAACATCTGGTTGTCTGAAGCAAAAGTTAAACTGAAGGTGTAAATTTGTATTTTGCTGTTTTGTAATTTTTTTGGTATGAGATCGGTGGAGGGTGTCTAGTAAGTGACATTTATCACTGTTTTCTATTAAAGCCTGCCTAGAAACTTCAGGAAAATATTATCAGTGAATGCACATGCATATACCAAAATAAATGGGTGCATGCTTTATATTATAATACATAATACAATCATACGTTTCCAATATCTTAATCAAAGATATGCCCTGGAATTATATTAAACACATCTAATACATGTAAAATGTATACTTTATATTCCATCTCTCCCAGGCTTAAAATACAGATCAGGAGATATATTGTAAATTGCTCAGGGATGGATCCTCCTCAGCCTCTTAATTCCAGCAGGAATTTTTCTATTAAATTCACAAGACTTTAGATTTGGGTTTTTATTGCCTTTTTAGCTTTTGCCAGCCAGGAATGAGTTTCTCATTCAATGGTAAACAAAAACGATAAGGGCTGAGGGGTGAGGTGCTCTTTAGGTGGGAAACCTGCCTCTTAATGGTCCAGAAGCCACTTGGTCCTATTCATGGGCTGACAAAAGGCCAAAGTAATTTTCAGATTTCATATTGAGTTTTCATCACAATGCAAGAGCTGGTCCATGCAGTTCCGGAGTTTACCAATGGGGAAACTTGTAATTGATGAGTTTGTTTTTTTCAGCTGAGATGTCTGTATGTGTGTTGCACAGAATATACAATAATCAGTTTTGTGATACAATTAGCTAAAGACAGAAGTTTTTGTACAATCCAGACATTTCTTAACTAAACTAATATTGGAAAATTAATGAATTTATCTATACAAGGACTTTATTTCATTCCCATTGGTGTCAGTGTAAGTCTTCATCGCAGCACAAAAAGTCTATACATTTCTTGTGAGGCTGAGCATTTTGAGGAGGCTGAGTCACAGCTATGGTTCTCTGGAGCTACAACGAAATGGGGTTATGATCTCTTAAAAACTTGAGACAGTCATTAAAATCAACATTCCATATGGCAAATAAAAGTATATGAGGTTTTCCAAAATGTAAAGATGCTGTGGTTTGGCTTTTTTTTTTTTTTTTCATAAAATTTGATATTGAATGATTGAAATGTATGTGGAAATAAATTATTTTCAGCAGTCTGTCTCCATTTGAATAACAAAGAAGTACTAGTGTGTTTGATTTGAAACAATTTTCTTTTCTGAATTTGCCAGGGAAGGGGAAGGAGTGGGACAGAAGCAATACGACATCGCTGTGTTCTTGTTACTATTTCCTGATGGCACAGATTTAAATTAAACTGAACCTAGGGAAATATTAGAATATTTTGATTCTATGTTCTCTAAACCTAATGTTGCTATTTTATGATATAAAAGTTTAATGCTTCTTCCCTCTTGGTGCCAAAGATAGGACTATACTTCGCTGACTGACATCATTGTAAATTCAGTAAGATCAGCTTTTGTGTTAGAAATTAATAGTGAAAGTGTGGAAAACTCAGTTGATATACATCTCCTGCAGATCTTTTTTAGGTCAGCTGGTTGTAGTTCTCTTTTGGTTTAGTTTCAGCTCAGAGGGATTTTTTGTTTGTTTATTTTGGTGACGTGTAGTAAGAAAACAAAAACTTTGGGCCCTATTCTGCGAATATTGTATTTAGAGAACACTCAGAGCCTGTCTACAGTACTTTTCCAAGATGAGATGATAGATACAGAGATTGGCAGGACAAACTAGGTGATCTAAAGAGTTTTTCTTTTTTTCTGTCTAACCTCTATTACATAAATTTAAAGAGGAAAGACCCTGACACATTTGTCCCTTTGGCCAATGTTTTGAAAATGTTGGAGTGATTGCAAATAGCCTCTATTTAACAGAGATAATTCTAATTCAGATTTCAGCTTGATTTTTGCAGCAATTTTGCTGCAATGAAAAGGGAAATCATAGGCACTGAAAAGTGTAGATTACACGGCATGATATAAAATATTAAATTTAAAGCTTCCCTACCCACGAACTGTATGAAAATGACATGAGAAAAATGTGTCCACTGCAGTATAGTTGATAATGGTAAGACCGAGTTGTGAATATATTTCAGTTCTTATTGACTAATAACATTATGATATTTATGATGGAAAAGGCTGTGAAAGGCTAGTATCCAGAGCATTAAAATATCAAAAATGGCAATAATAAGAATAATAATTTTGCTAAAATGTGTACTCCCATGGTTTATTAGGGAGTACTAGTGTTGGCAAATTCTTTCTTAAAAGATTTTGTATCCTCATTTAACTGATAAGAGGAATTAAATAAGTGACAATCAGAGCAGGGATTCCTTGATGGTTTATGCAGTCAGTTGTACCTTTGAAAAAAATGACTTGGTAACTCATGATATAATACTTTGGAAAAAAAACCTTTTTTCATTGTATGAGCCTGTAGTTTTCACTTGGTAGATTAGTCCTGGACGTTTCAAATACTCTCAAATAACACATTTTTCTCTTCCGGTGACTACGTCAAGAACATGATTGCTACAACATACATCCATGAGTAGGTGGTCAGCACAGCAGGCAAATGCTAGGACTATAAGACAAATGATAGGTATAAATTATTTGCAAGCTCAAGTAACAGCAATTTGACTTTTTATGAGCCTGTAACAATGCCCCCAGAGACGAAAGTGTGAATTTCTGTAGATCATTGCATTTTCATGGCCTTGGCATTAGGTAAAGGTTGCAGCTCTAGGTTTTGAATTTCCCTACTCATAAATAAGAGCCATTTTGTTTTTTATGTCTGATTTTTGCATGAAATATGTATATTCTAATCCTTGTTGAGAAGTCTTCAAGGAATAATAGTGGAGGCTTTTTGGTATAAAATTTCATCTCACATGCTTGCAGAAACCATACATCTTTGGTGTTGAAGTTGCAGCACCTATATCAAGGGCTTGTGTATCAAAGCCATGCTCTTCTGTATTCTAATGTTTAACAGTTCACTGATCATGACTGACAGGTTTACAGAGCTAACATGTTCTGGAGTTGTGGGTGATATATTCTGGAATAACTCAGGCGATTCAGAGAATTTATCTGCCACAGGCTTCCTTCTCATCACAGAAAAGAAATGCCTATTAGGATTGATCATATTTCCTTTAAGATTCTTCATTAGAGAAGGGACTTCACTCTACAAGTAACACTAACATAGGCATTCAAATTCTCATTGAAGAAACACAAAGAAAGGTCCATTAGTTAATCTTTATTGTCCTTTGCAGTTGTAGTTTTTGTTACTTGCATTGCCCAAGCATTTTTTCTTTTCCTTTGTTGAAATAACAATTCATTGTTACTGTTCCCATACCGAGAACAAAGTCTGTATACAGAGCTCACGAGACAAATAAATGCCTGGCGTGATCAAAGTGGAAACACCTCTTACAAGAAAACAAGGTATTTGACTTGGATGCCACAACCTCGATAAAGGTGAGATCACAAGAAAGAGTGAAACACAGACCTGAAGTGGACATAGGTCTTATTTATTTTCAGTATTTTTCTTTACATTGGCACTGAACCTGGCCTCCCTTATCTCCACCACAGAATGCTCTGATGTATTTTTATAAGAGCAGAAATATCGAGAAGAGAGAACTGCAGATAGTCAGTTGAAATCTTCTAATCTGATCACATTTTTTGTTTGGATTCTTCAGATTTGTTTTGGATTCTTCAGAAAGTTAACTTTCCTGTTGTTTACATTACTGCTTGTCTAGAAGCCCCAGGAAATCTAAAACTCCAAAGTGCTAGATCCTGTACAGAATATAATAGCAGGCCAACAGCTGAAGACATGATGAAACAGGTGGGTAAAAAAATGAGGAGCAGATGTGGCACAGAAATGGGTATCAATCCTACAACCAGAAATTTTCATGCACTGACTATTTAATTTGATAGAATAGACCAATCTTGCTCAGAAGTCTCCAGCTGGCACATTTGGATATGGATAGTCTTTATTCACGATCTTGTATATTGTTTAGCCCTCTCAGAAATAAATGCATTTCTATAAAATTGTCCCATCAGTGATTTGGCTGATTTTGAGCTCACATACTAGAACAGCTTTATCACATGAACTGATGATTCCATCTCCCAGTAGAGCCAGGTGCCAGAAATTGCCCACCAGGAGCCATGAAATTTCAGACCAGTGCTTCCTCCTGGAAATCACACCAAAATGTAAGGATATTACTGACACAGCCATTATATGTGGGTTCTTTTAAATACGCATGCTTCTCATTTATGCCACAAAGGAAGTAGCAACATGGGTCTGTGACCTAGGAACTTCAACAAGTATCTACCTTTAGTTAGAGGTTTCTAAAAAAGCTTCTTACATAGATGAATACTTTTTCTTAGCAGGGAGGGGAAACTAGTATTTTAGTGAATTCCTGGTTTTAGTTCTAGGCTAACTGAAGAAAAGTGTTATTTTTTACTTTCACGTTCAAAGGTAGGTTTGCTTTGAGGAAATAAGGACCAAATTTGAACCACTGTGGGGAACAACTCCAAAGAGAATTGGGCAAATATCTACCCCCAATAAGTATTGGGAGTAAGTAGAGAGGATAGGAAGGCTCCCAAAGTATTATTCACTGAAGAAGGCTGTGTCTGAAAGGCCAGGATGTTATTGGTTGGGATGATTCTGGCCAAAGATAGATGTCTACGATGTATGTTTATGCCTGGGTTAGTCACACTAGACTCTTTTTACAGTAAGAGAGAAACAAGCGATTTTTCAGCCATGAATCTCTGTTATTCACGTAAAAGTCTGGAAGAGGTCAGAAGAACCACATCATAAAAGCACCAATTTATCTCCATTACGTGGAAAGGCATCCTAAGGTAACTAGTTCAGACGTAGTAAATGTCACTGTAGTCATCTCGGTTTGATTGAGATGAATTGTGATGAAAAATATTAAATAATAATTACCTGAAATCAGGCTTATGTAGAGCTAGAAAAGGAATTGTAAAGAGAAAAGTTAGAGGTCTTTAGTAATGTATGTGTACATATCTACACGTATATATATGAATTTGTAGTAGGACATATATAAAAGGACAGATATTCAGACGATGTAGGTTAGGCCATTTGAATATTTGTTTCAGCCAAAGAAGGAGGAGCAGACTAATCAAATTTAGCAAAAGCGAAACTGAGAGGAAATAGGACAGCTGTCCTAAAGTACATCCAAACAGTAAAGACAAGAGAGGGAGAAGGATGATTTATGCTGAAGGACAAAGTAGGAAACAGAACATTTGAGTAGAAAGAGTCCACAGGGAAATTAGAGAAACGTTTCTAATTATTGCAAGAAATAAGCTGAGGAAGACTGTCTGGAATTACAAACATACCTAGTTTAAAGTTTAAAATACTTGTCAGATTTATTAACTACTTTACATAATGTGGGTTTGCCTATTATAGTAAAGGTTTGAAGATGATACAGTCTCTTAACCTTTGGTTTGTTTTAAGTTTTGCTTTTATTTTAGGAGCTTTCTGGATGAAGGATGTTGTAAGAAAATTACGGCCACTGTCAAATTCTCCACAACCTTCATTATTTTTATACCACTTCTGCTGTTTTGTTTTTGTTTTGTTGAGTTTTTGAGAGCAGGCTACCCAAGAGAAGGAAGCTGTTTTTCCCTTGCCTCTTCCACTTGTCCCTGTGCTCTAATACAAAGGCCTATAATACAGACCTTAGGAAATTTATAATCACTTTGACCACAGTGGTTGAAGAGCTTTTTGACAATGCATGGTTTCATCTCTAATTACCTCTTCTGCAACATACTTTCTGTTGAGGGAAACCTTAGATTTTGTTGGTAAAAAAAAGACATTTTTTGGTTAAACCTTCTTGTATTAGAAAATTCCCTTTAAGTAGGATTTGGATTTGCAAAAATATTTATCATTTCTAGTTGAGTTTTTAAGACTGTGCACAGTAACTAAACACAGAATTAAATTAAAAAGTAGATATGAAAATACGTAAATGAGAATATAGCATATCTATTCAACCTTCAATATATGTGATTTGGTATCTCTTCTAACATTTGAGATTGCAGATAGGTCTTTGATTTTTCAACTGATTTCTCCTTAGTAATATATAAACCATTTTCAAATTTTAAAGCACATCTCTGGCCAGTCAAGACAGGCCTTCAGGTAGGAAAAGATAAAATGTTTGAGCATGGTATCATCCATTTCTCATGGTTTATCACCAATTCCATTGCCAAGGCACATTCCATAGCTTCCTCGGGACTTGCAGGAGGGTCACTTTGAAGAGAGTTCAGATCTCTCTTCTTCTATGTGCAAGCACTCATATTTCTTGATCCAAGCAAAAGCTGTCTCGATATGAATTAAAATATATTGACAGACATTTAAGTTTTTCTATATAGCTTATTAGCAAGCATCTTGAATTTTCAAAAAAATTCAACCAACTTTGACTTACAGTATCTCTCCTAAACATCTGAAGCCTTGCTGTGGACACTCATGTGAATTATGTGTCACCACCTGTGGTGTTCCACAGCTCCTACTTGTCACAGTCTCTCAAGACCCTTCTGTCCCATGGTGGCACCCCAGGATGGCTGAACTGGAGGGATGGATTTTTCTCTTGCTTTTGCTTAGCAGCTTGTGGCTTGTTAGTGGTCTTACAAATGTCAGTGAAAACTGCCAAAGTAGCTTTGCCCACTGTAGTAGAACAGTGTGGGCTCAGCCCTCTATTCTGTTCTTCCCTCAGCCCTTTCCGACATCCTTGTCTTCCTTCTGATGGGCTTCCTCGTGGGGAAAGGAGCACAGCTGTTCAATGCCGTGTTTCTGGGGACATCAGCAGTTGAAAAGACCGCTGTTCTTGTGAAATGATTTCCTCCCCCTGGATGCAGGTGAAACGTCATCACAGCTCCAGGATTCACAGTGAGTTTTGCTGAGGATCAGCCGATCATCCTGGATTTTCAATCAGCACCATGAATTTTTAAAGCTGTTAAGGGTGTTAGTACTAACAAATCTGCCAGCTCTTCCTCAGGCACCTCCATCTGAGTCTTTGGTCCTAATCCAGCAAACTGTATAAGCATACGGTTATATGCGAATGGAAGAGCAGCATTGCTGGAACGATGTACAGCTCCCACATTGACTAGAAGTACAAATTCTTTCCTGAACTGGAAGTTTCTGATGAAGCAACTCCTTAGTTCGTTCATATTATCATCACAGTCTGATTTAGAGGGATAGAGCAGCTGTACTGTGTATGTCCGCAGATGCACAGAGATCACGTAGCACAGCTGGAGGGAAGCAATGATTCTTCCTCATTTTTCCCCAGATTGTTGGGAAAAGAACATTTTAAAAAGGGTGGAGATAATGTTCTTTTTGACACAGTGTATTTAAAATAGCCAGGTTTAAGCCGTTAGTGAATAATCATGATAAACGTCTGCAAGTTCATGTAGCAAGTACACTTGTAACTTCTTAAATTCATTTAAGATTAAATCATTCTTTTCCTTTAATTTGCTGCTGTAGCGGTACAGCCTTTACAGGCACATCATTTCTCTGCTGTCTACCTTTTAGTGGTGTTTAACATTCTGCACATTTTCCTTCTTGCTGTTATTAGCTGAGGCATAAAAGGTTAATAACTCTAATTGTACCTCACATGTATATATATACTTATATTTATATCTATATATGCCATGTCTCAGCTTTGCTGCTGGTGCCAAGGAAAATGTTGGATTCTATTCAGTTTTCTTCATATTCATTTTCCTGCCCACTTAACAAAATTACATTCAATGAGCTGTGGGAGAAATTCACATCAACGGGCCATGTAATGCAATTTCTGGTATATATGCAGGAAGAAAAAATCCTACATTTTCTTTCATTTCTGTCAAAATCAATCAAATTGTACTGAACTGAACATAATCTCTTAAAAAAAAAAAAATCACCCAGGCATTTCCAGTGAAATAAGCCTCTCTTACATGGTAACATGCACATATTTAAGAGGTCTCTGTTTTATTTTTTTTTAATCATGCCTAATTAGTTTTTTTTAATCACCCACACAACTAAGGCTCTTGCCTGCATAATTTATGACATAGAGGGGCCGGTGTCAGAAATCAAATGTTGTAAATTAAAAATAACAAGTTTGAGACTAGTGATTCAATTAAAACCCTAGAAAACATTGGATTATGCATAATTGAGAGCTTGTATGCAGAGATGCATGTCATGCTTGTCAGCTTGGATGGGAGGATTGGATTGGAGCTGTCAAGAGCATTTAAATCAACTCAGTAAAAAAATTAGGAAACAAAGATGATATTTATTATTAACTTCCAGTGTTCAAAAATAAACTGAGAGGTATTTAAATTGAATGCTTAGATGACAAGGCTTTATTTATAGCAGAAGTTATAAAACTCAGTAATAACCCTAGCTGGCACAGATGTAAAGATACTACTGTGCAGCTGAGCTGCAGCCTACAGTGTGAGGATTCAGCAGTTGGCCCTGAATCAGGTTCAGCTAATAGAAAGCTGTGTTGAAAGACAAGAAATCCAGATTCTTGAAGGGAGCTCTGAATGACCAAATCCTTATTTTTCTTCTCCTTTTCTTCCCTTTCTTTTCTTCCTCCCAGAGACTGATGATGCTCTATGAAATACTTTGTGACCTCAGAGATTATGCGAGGCCATCCTGGGGAAAGGCTGAATTGTCCTGGTGACCCATCTCTGCAGGACTACATTTTACCAGACGGTAATGCTACTTGATAGGAATAGCTGAGGTCTGAAGATTAACAACATCTTCCCACTTCAGCCCCATACCCCTGCATCAGTTCCAAACTTTATTTGAAATTGTTGAATCAACAACAAATTGGGCTGTTGAGAGTGAACATAAAAGCTAGCCAGGACACTTCCCACATTTGCAATTAAAGAATATTTTCATTTCTAGCTTGAGAAGAAAGACTCCAACAAAACAAAATTCTGACTCTCGGGACTAGACTATATCTGTCTCTAAAACACCTATGGACTCACCAGGACTCACCCTAGCCCTCAAAAATACACCAAGGAACTAAATGCTCAGGAAGATCATTTAGTTCCTAGCCCATATATCAGTCAGCGTACCCTGTTCCCTATCAGGGTATGTCACACCAAACAAAACAGGAACGCAAAGAGATTGCCATCAGCTTTAGAAAGTTTTAAAGCATATGGCTCAGTGAGGCGATACCTGAGAGCGGTGATGCCAGCCTTTTTAATGTTTTATGACTCTTAAACCTAAATATAATGTTACCGAAAAATTCTTGCCTCTGGAAAGGAAAAAAGGCCCTTCAGAGAGTGGATAAAACTATATGAAGAGTTAAATTCTTCTCCTTTGGTACACCGCTAACCGCTGACGTCAACGGGATTTGTGAATGCACATCTGAGAGCGGAATTTGGCCATAAGTGAGGTGGAAAAATGATTGATGACTGCCTAACAGCAGAGGAGTTGGATCAGTGCAATCGCAGCCCTGGAAGTTGCTCAGTTTACCCTTAGCAGATTTCTATCAATTTTCCCTGCGAGCTCAGGGGCAGGTATAGAATCTCCAGGAACACGGGCAGCTCTTGGTACCCAGCTACCTTGGCTGAAAATTAGCCCCACACAGTGCTACTGTGGATGGGTTTTTGGGGGCCCGGCGGTGGAAGGAATGCACCACAGAGACAAGCCTGGGCCACCTTTTGCATAGTATATGCAGGGGATGCACACCAGCCCTAAATTTAGAAAGCGAGGCAGAGACGTATTTAGGCAACTTCCAAGCATTCTAGAGGGAAATACATAGTTAAAGCTCCTTAGTGAATCTAGAGGTAAGATTTTAGTCATTCATTTTTTTTAAACCTCGATTGGCAATTCCAAATCTTTGCTATACTAAATTCCTCTTATAACCTATGATCACTTGGTAGCATTTACATATACTATCTTTGTATCTCTTTCATCATCTTTCTTTGATGTTTTATTACTTACAAGGTTTAGCCTAGAAAAGCCTGTGCATTCCTCTTTACTTAAAAAAAATTAAAATGGGAAATATTTTAATTTAAGCCATTCTGAGAATTCTCCAAATTATAAGAAGACTATAAATATGAGTGGGAGAGTTATGTAAGCAGAAGAGATGAAGCAGTGGTGTATGATTTTTACTGTATTGGAAACTGCAGGTTTATTCCTGAAAGTTCAAAATATTAAAATAATTTTCCATTTTTATTGGCAAAATCCACTAAATGAGAAAGTTGTGTAAGTAATAGGGGATCTGCAAGATCTGCCTTCAACACTGGCCTAGCTTTGCTCTTATTAACCTCTCTAACAGTTTTCTTATAAGCTTCAATGGGAATAGAGTTCAGCCAGAGTCCCTCCATTTATTAACTCTGGTGTCTGGGAAAAGGATCAAACTTTTGCTGTTTTTTGGAGGAACTGCTGGTGTCAGTAAGTTAATATGTAATGCTGAAAAAAGTTAAATTCCATTTCTGTTAGAGCACAACCAGCTATCAGAGTTCCCCACTAAAAGATAAGCAAGCCCTTTTCTTCTACACCAAAAAGAAAATGTAAGTATTTCATTTGAACTGACGTTCTAGGCTTAATGGAGTGGAATTAGAGACCATTTTTTGCAGGCGAAAGCATTAATCATTAGTACTATTCATTGTCATAGGACTCTTCTCTTTACTGTGTTCTACACTTCCACTTCCAACAGAAACTAAGAGCTTTTTTTTTTCCCTCATGGACTAAATCAAATGGAAGGTACTTTAAAAACCATTCTGGCAATTTAGGTCTGAGTAGGTGCACCCCACAAAAACAGCTGGCAAAAAATGAGCACAGATTTCTAGGATGAGAATGTAGTAAGCAGACTAACATGTTGAAGGCTGGATGTGGATGAAGAAGGTCTATGAAAACGGAGATGAAATTCTCGGTCTTTGAAGTAGATGGGAGTTTCTACATTTTATTCTCTGAGACTAAGACTTCACCCTTTGCCCTTGATGTCTCTCCTCTACTTTCTACCACCTCCACTGTTTCTGCAGATCATCTGCAGATCTGTGCAGAGGAAATAAAACTCAAAACCACATGACTTCTGCCTGTGTTAGAGACTCATTAAAGTTTTTCAGATTGTCCTTGACTTGGTTTTTACTTTTGGTATAAGTTGCATGGGGTTTCAAGGGATGAGAAGCATGAAAGAATATAGGGATTTCGTTTGGTCAAATGGCAAATCGGATGTATGTGTAGGTGCATGGACCACCGCCTAACGCTGTGTGACTTATCTCTTTAATGGGATCCCCAGGTCTGAGTTAGATGCCCGAATTCTATATGCAGTGTGAGATGAGATAGGACTCGGAAATGGCTTCCATGAAATCCAGTATGCTGCATAGGCAGCCCCATAAGATAACCACTTAGAGAAACTATGTGTATGCCCTTGCCTCAGTTTTCATGTCTCTCCTTGAATTAAAGAGCTATACCAGCTCTTAAACACAAACTCATCTGGAAGAAGACATGATGAAGCCACTGTGATGCACTGAGAGCAAGAGAGGATGAATGTGAATATATATTTGGCAGATGTGTGTTTGAATTTTCCTCAGACGCAGAGGGTCTTTCACGGTCTGGCCAAGCACTTTTTACTGTAGCCTAAGCTACTAAATAAAGCAGAGTGAGTGGGTGGGCTCCCTCTTCTTGTAGTTGCATTTATCAGTAAAGCTGAAACCATACTGACACCATCATGTCGAGATGCATTTTTCCAGCATATAAACAGTGTCTCTGGGCTTGAGCTCATATATTATTCCTCTGCATCCCACTATGGCTCCAAACCAGAAATATTCTTTGGTTCCTGTTTTGTCTCCTACCAGAGCGATGATGTTGCGGTGTAAATCTGAGGGCACACGTTGCATGCCTTGGACAATATCATGGGGAGGGTGTGGTGCAAATCCTGAGGAGACTGTGATGAGGGAGACAGCACTTTGTCTTGTGTGGGCTGGAAAAAGACAGACCCGGTGCGGTGCTGCCTATGCTGCTGTTTGAGAGCGTGCAGGCTGACCCCAGAACCATATGCAGGCGTTGCCAGGTGGAAAGGTATTAGGAGTGGTCCAAAGCAGAAGCAGGGAACACGCTAACAGCAAAGCAGTGTGGGCTATGCACAAAGTCCTCCCTTCAACCTCGTAGCTAGCAGTGCAGACATATCCTCAGAAAATTTAACTGGTGAAGAGCAAGTTTCTGGATGCCAGTTATGCATAAGCATAAGCCAAGACTACGATAAAAACTGAGGTATATTAGGGCACTTGGAGAGATAGAAGTTGTGTGTTTCCTGCAGAAACTTTCAGGAAAAGAATGTTGCTTGGGTGTGATCGGTGCCTGACAAGTCAGGTGGCAGCTTAATGGAGATTTTCATGGTTACAGTTTGGCATACAGACAAATGCATTTTTTTCCTAAATTTCTGCTAGAGATACCTGCCTGTCTTTCTGGATGTGGTCTTACATATCTATAGAAAATTATTAGCAGAAATTTAGGTGCCGTGGGAAGACAACTGTCTTCCCCTGGGGTGAGGCAGCAGCTCAGCTGGGGTTTTGAAGATCTACATTTTGGACTTAGATGTTTACAATGGCTGTTATACTCCTAATTCTTTTTGTGGATCTAGGCCATAGCATGTAGGCAAAGCGTGGTAGAGTCAGCTAAATTTTTTCTTAGAAGTTTTAGGTTTCTTTGAAGCTGAAACTCACAATGGAACTAATTATAACTTAACTCTAGTTGTCTGCCTAATGCCTTATAATATTCTTGTTTGACATATTCTGTATAATTATTTTTATACTTTTTAAAATGTGGTATCATGTTTTATATATATATAAAAATTAAGAGTGTTTGTGATGAATAAAAATTCTAATGTTGAATGGTAGATGTAGAATTTCATCATGAAACGAGAAATTATTTTTTTTCTTTTGAAAAGCTTAAATTTCTGCTGACCATTAAAGAAAGAAAAAAAAAAAAGAAGAACCAAACCTAAAACCAGTGTTTCAATTAGTTCATGTTGGTCATACTGAATTAGTGAAACACATCACTTAATGAGTGCAAATAGTGATGCAAAGTTTTGTAAAGTGACTATACATCTTAATAACTTAACATCTAAATAATATGCTAAACCCAAACATTTCTGATCAAAGCATTCAAAATCTGGGCTTTTTGATTACATCATTCATAGATTTTAAGATCAGTAGGAACTGATAAAATCGTGCAGTCTGACCTTACGTACTCAAATGCTCATGTGGCAGACAGTGAGAAATTCCCATTTTGTGGCTGTACTTGCTACGAAAAGTGCGTATCCAAGAGATTGCAGGAGAACTACTTCATCAGAGGAGCCAACTTAAATGTTAGCAGACTGCTAGCTTGCCCCTAACGATTAGCCTGAAATCACTGTATTGCATTAAATGGGAAGCTTTCTTCCCTAACAAGTTACAACACGAGGCTAATGTGATATAGGTAACAAAATATTAACCTTTATACTAATCAATTTTTTTCAAAAGACAATGAAAAATGAATCTGCTTGTATAATGTTGAGGAATTAATTGGGGCTGCCCCATTTCATAAGACTTGATTAAAATGAAAAACGAATGGTGTGATGAGAAGCAAAGAAGTTAGAAAAGAGGAGACCTCAGTAATAAGAAAATGAAACAAGGGCTTAAAAATACAAGTTCCAAAATCCCAAATCATCCAAAAAAAAGTAGTAAGTGAAATCCCCAAAATACAGGATCAAAAAAACATCAAAGCAAGCACGTATACACTGCCAACAATTAGAACAGTATTAATTAGCAACAATGTTCTTTAATCTATAAATAATAAAGTGATCAAACGGTCCCACAGAGAGGTGTATAACAATACATAGAATTTTACAGTCGTGGGTCAAAAAGTCTATTTAAAATCCCTGTGGCTAATTCATATGTTCAGATTTAGAGCCCTGTTTATCGTTTAGTTGAGAGATCACTCCGAGGTGGAAGAGATGTCAAAATCAGACCCGGCGCCTCAGAGACAAACTACATAGCATACAAGGAAGAAACTGCATTCAATCTCTACTTCTTTGTAATGAAGGAAAAAGGTGCAGTAAATAGAAAACTACAATAAGAAAGAACCTAGTGTTTTAGAAGAAACTTAAAACAGGCAAACTTAAAATATACATCTATATATCACACTATATAATAGGTCAGAATACTTAGAAATATTATTGATAAAGTTATGTTAAAAGATTTATATAATTAAACCACATGTTCTGATGAGCTAAGTTAATATTGCTATCTCCATTTACCTATTAAGTCAACTGAGGCAGACAGGTTAAATGAATAACAGAAGGTTATTTTTTGTCTCATTGTTCCATCTAGGAGACTACTTTAGAATCTGATTACTCAAGTAGTTAGGAGCCTTCTTAACACGCACATAAATTTATTAAGAGTTTATTTCTAAAATTTGAGATACTGTCATTTTATAATACGCTAAAATCACAGATCATTCTCCATCTACTATTTGATTATTTCCATACAGGGGCAGAACTCTGTAGTTTTCTTTACTGAATCATGCATGGATTTTTTTTCCTGGACACTTCTGCAGTTTATCAATCTTACAATTCTAACTGTGACCTCCAACATGTTGCATGCCTATCCGGATGGCTTAATCTGAAGACTCAATGAATACATTTTCTATTCTTTTATTGAAGTCATTAATAAAAATATTGACCAGTACCAGACTCCAGACAGACTCCTTCAGAACCTCCAATTTGACAGTAGGCAGTTTATAACTACTCTTCCAGTAAAGTTTCCCGTCTACTAACTGTTTCACCACTGATATTTCCCTAGCTTGTTCACGAAATCACCCCTAAACAACAAAGTACCAATGAAGTTAAGATAGATTAAGTCTACTTTTCCATAAGATCAAAACCTCTTGATTTGCCATAAAAAGAAAAAATTGGCATGAGTTTTTCTTGATCAGGATTGGTTATTACTTGTTTCCTTTTTGTCAGCTTAAAAGCTGCTTGCTCTGTTACTTTGCTGGGAATTTGTAATTCCTAGACTGCTCTTTTTTTTTCCTTTAAGAAATAATATATTTATATAAGCATTATACTTTTCATTTTATGATCTTCAAGAAACTTCTGTCATTTCTCAAAGTAGTGGTCCTGGGCCTGCTCCACTCACTTCTCTGAGCATCCTCTGTGGAATCTCACAAGGTTCAGGCAACCTGAGAGCAGCTAGCTATCACAGTGTATTCTGACTGTTCTTTCCAGTACGGACTCTTAAATCTGTCTAACAGCTTTATTAAATATTTGGTCTTACCTGGCTATTTTGGTCAAAGCAAAAAAGCTTTGAACAACTGTTTTAGCGTAAAAACCCCTGAGATCTTTCCTTTCCTACTAAAATGTCAACTCCTTCCTTAGTTGTCTCCTAACTAGTCTTATAGTGATGATTTTCTTTATGTGCTTTGCTACTGATACTTCATTTATATCTTGGTCTGGCTGCTTATGTTCCTTTTTTTTTTTTTAAGTTTTTTTACATTTGTTCTTGTTCATGGGACATCTTCCCAGTCTCCGTGTGCTTTCTTCTTGCTTCCATGGCTCTTGAAGATCTTCTGCTATAGCTTACTAACTTGCTTAGCTTTCCTTATCACAAACATAGTTTGGTATTCTGCCTTTTACATAGTTTTCTTCAAATATCTACTAACTTTCCTAAACAATTTCTTCTTTTAGTCTGGTTCTCCAGTCTGTTCATTTTTTGAGTTTAATTAAGAAGTTTGCATTTTTATAATTTAGAACACCATATTACCATTAGTTTCCCTCATCCTTAGATTTATATCACTTTTGCCCAGTTCAGGGTCATTCCTGGCAATATTGTTAGTAGCCACGTGAATGAGCATCATGTAACAGTACCAAGAGGGCTAGCTGGATGTTGGTGACTTTCCCACAATGTCACATTGGGAGCACTGTAGGGTGCCAGTAGCTAGCCAGAAGGTCTCTTCAGCCTCTGCTGGAGAGAGACCAGCCTGTTGTTTTCTTTCTGGGGTAATCTTGAATCTCAGGTCCTTTGCAGCATGGGGCTTCTTCTTTGCCACTCCTGGAGGTTACGTCTGCACTTTTGGCTGACCAGTGGCTTCATTGCTGACCATGTGGTGCGGGGCAGTGGCAGCACTGTTACAGCAGGTGAGTGGAAATGCTCCCTGACTAACCAGCACCTTTGGGCAAGGCATGCAAAGATACTCAATGTCTTATTTTCTCTCCATGAGCTGCCTGTGGGGCAATTTGTTCATTTCACAGCTTCAGGCCTGCCCCACAGTAGTGCCCTCAGGTAACTCCTCTTTCTGTGCCTTGTATTCCCACCTCAGTGTCTGAAGCAGGACATTGCTCCTACTCCCCCACTGAAGTGAACGTAGGTGTGTCCTTCACTCACTGCACTGCACACAAAGCTCAGGATCCTTTACTCCTTCCTCTCTCCTCCCGAAACTCTGAAATGCTGCTAGTGAATTACTGTTACGTGGGCTCTGTTTTTGTGCATTCCCTGCCTCCTGTGATACTGCTTCATTAGCATTTCTCTTCTGGAGTGCAAGACACAGGGGTAACGGTCCAATGGGGCAGGTTTGATCTGAGTTGCCTGCCACAATCTTTGTTGTGACTGAGGAATTATGTCACACCTCCTCTCTGGTTCTCAGTGTCTTGGTGTCCTTTGTGCATAGACACCACCATGGAGAGACCGCAGGAATGGAGTCAAGCTGAGGCCATAGCATACAGCCAGGAATAGCAGTCAGGAGATGTTCCTGAATCCTACAGCATAGAAACATAAATGTAAATGTTATATACCTGGTGAGCTATAAACATAAAAAGGCTTCATTTGGAGTCTTGGAAACCACTGACCATTGAATCTGACTTCTCTTCCGTGAAAGTTGGTTGCATCTGTAACAACGAGCAAGATGCCTGAGGGAATGGATTAGCACAGTGCCCTGGACACTGTCTGCTGGGTGGATTCAGCATTGCCTCTGTGAAGGGAAATCCTTCCAGGCCAACCTGAGGCACTTCTGCGAGGGAGCCAGTGAGCACATAGACTGAAAAGAGCCAGGACAGGCAACATATTTAGTCTTCAAAAAGACTTCAGTAAGGTTCCTTATCAAGACCTCAGTTACAGGGCTGTAAGAAAAGTCCCTTTATGAACTTAAATCTATCAAGCAGCTGGTCATTTTTCAGAGTTTAGAAATGTCACTGGTAGGCTCCCATAAAGATCAATGCTAGCACTATTTTTATTCAGCAGGGACCAAGGAGACTTCAAAACGGTGAACAAATGGTTAAAAGATGGCAGAAGAACTTCAGTATAAAAGGTATATTTGAGTGGTGAACCTCAGGTACAGTCATTTAATCTGTGCCTACGTGATGCTGAACTCAGAGCTGGCAGTCACAGCTCAGGGAAGAGACCTTGGAGTTATTGCTGTCCAGTTTCCAAAGTCGTCACCTCTATGTGCAGTGACAGAAAAAAAGGCAGCAGCACTGGGGATTATCAGGAAGAGCTCTGAAAACAAAGCAGATGACAACATTTTGCCACTGTATTAAGTTGGAATGTACCACACCTGGAGTGCTGTGTGTGCAGTCCTGGCTCCACGTCTCAGGAAGGACTTCGTGAAGTTGGAGGTGATACAGGAGAGAAGCAGTGAAGAGGATCCAGGGGATGCAGCAGTTGGGGTCCGTTTTTTTTTTTTTTTTTTTGAGAGGGTACACGCTGAAGGGGAGAAAGACTAAATGTGACAGAATCAGAAGGGTGCTGGGTAAGCTGAATGCAGAGCTGTTATTGACCACATCCTGCGATACTATAACCAGGGAGCACTTGGTGAAACAAGAGGGAGACTGGTTTAAAAGCAAGTGCTCCTGTACCAAACACGTAGCAAACTCCTGTATCTTTCTCTCATGGGGGGTGGGAAGACAGTCAGTACCAGCAGACTGAGAAAGAGACAAGTTTATGATCAGTAGGTCTACCAACAGATACCAAAAGAACCAGAGAGGGAGATAGCCTCTAATAACCCTACTCCAATGATTGCAGAAGCTGGGATAGTGCAAAGGAAATGGTCTGCCATGAAGGGCCAGGCTCATGTATTACATCTCTGCTGTTTCTGCAGACAGAGGGTCAAACTGGATGGACAACCTGTCCTGCCCAGTTGGGCATGTCTTCTCTTCTTATGTTCATTTTAGAGGGATGGGGGAGATCAAGAACTGAGTATATTGACACCTCTGAATCTGGGTTGTGTCCAGCTATCTTTCTGTATGAACTAGCAAAATTGCTTATACTACAGTGGTCCTGGGGTTTTGCGTTGCAGAATGATCTGGAGGCAAAGGGGAAACAAAATGATGGAAAAATATCTCACTGCAGTCTTATTAGCATACCTGGGTCTCTCTCCTTCCCTCTATTTGAAACTGATTAGCCCTTAGCAGAAATTCTTCCTATTAGTCCCTAAGTACATGACCTTATACCACTTATTTTATACACTTCATTACGAATATAAAATACTTTGACAGAAAACATGTATTCCATATACAACACAAAGTAATTATACACACATATACATACTTGGTATGTTATATGCATTTATATATAAACATTGAGTGAAGTTAATGTCATTCCTGGGTCAGGATGAACTTTTACATAGAATTGACCTCTATCTTGAAGATGGAATGCAAGTTTTCTGGTAAACTAATAAACTGTTTTTTAGAACTTTGAATTTTCGTTTACACACGTTGTGTATATTTTTGCATCATTTCCATAATTTTTAAGAAATTCAGAATCTTCATAATGTTTGTTAGATTTAAGAAGCTAACCTTTATCAGAGACCTGGATGACCACCATCTTTCAGCTTGGTGGTTAATTCACCTTTAACCACTATAAGGAATTTTAACGTGCAATGACTTCATGCTGATGCAATGTTTGTGTCAGATCATTATCATCAATATCTTTTGGAAAATTTAACATTGGTTTGCTACTGGCCACACGTATCCTTCAACATCTGCCTCTGAAACTCAAAAGCCATTTAATAATCCATTTTTTTTTCCACATATTGCAGAGTAATTAATTCTGTGTTCTCTTTAGATTGGTCATCAGGAGGCCTGGCCCATATCGATACCGCCTTCTCCCCCCAAACTTTTTTAGGTCAGTGGTCCCACAGGCATCCAAAAGATTGTATTTCTCTGTTGGGAATAACTCAAAGAGAAGGGAAGTTGGTTTAATATAGAGTTCTCCCCCCATGCACCCCTTTGTTGCAGTGTATTTCTCCTCAGCAAAGAGAACTTTGGACTCCTCTGGCTTGCAAACAAATGCTGCCATATAGTAACCGAAAACTCTCTTCTCTTTACAGTTTTTTTGGTATCTTTCTTTTTTTGTGTGATGTGCAGCACTGGACTATATATATCTCCCTTTTGTCTTCCTAGTCTCTTTAATATTTTTTTTTAGTTGAACATCTTTTTAGCTGATTTGCGCCTAGAATCCTGTTAACTGTCTTTAGCCAGAAAAAACATCTCTCTTCCTATCCAGTTCACAAAAGCTCCTTCAACACTGCAGTAGAGTGCAACAAATGAATCTCCTTGTAGACCCAGTTTTAATTTACTCAGCTGTTAGGCAGTTTTGGGGCTTGTGGTTCCATGTTCTGCAATTTCTCCATGGTAAACTGTATGCAAGCTCTAAACCTTGCTACTTAGCACCGCGCACTCATGTGCTCAAAACCATTAGCGCTGCATCTCAACAGTAATTTCAAAATTGGGCAGAGACACAAGAAGAAACAATTTAGCTGCAAATGTTTTAAGTTTGGCAACAACATGTACTGAAAAGACTGCCGAGCAAATTTTAGCCGTGGCCTTTTCTATTTACACTGCCTATGACTCATTCCTGAAGGTGTGAGGATGACTCTCTCTTACAGTATTCTAGGCTCTTCTAGGCTAACAGCACTTTGAGGAGGTACTTACATCTTTTCCTCTGGAAAAGCATGATCTATAGACAAATACATTTGGGCTACATGATACGTGTGCTTGCTTGCCATCACCACTTTTTTGGTAGAATTCTAGGTGGTTCACTGTTTGCAAAGGACATAATCATAAGTGCTGATAGCTCTACGTCCACAGGGTCTGCTAGCTTTTCATGAAACAGCAGGAGTTCTCTGGCGCTATTTGGTCTACAGATTTTAGCTTATGCAACTGATACTTTTGCATTTCTGATTTTTCCACCTGGGGACTAACTAATGATTATTTGGATCATTTCCTACTCTTCTCGTCTCACTGTCTGCCCCTTCCCTGAACTGTATAACTCTGTATAGCAAATATGATATGATTCATGGTACATAAATGAGCCAAAAAGAAGAATTATGTTTAAGCAAGCAAAACATAGGTTTGTCTATTGTATAGATAACATCAGGAAGCTGCTCAACGCAAAAGCATGTATTTTTCTAATAACATGGGTAATTCCATTTAATGAAAAAAGGACATTTTCATGTCATCTTCATTTTAGTAAAATTTCCCTGGGCAATATCTTACTTTGTGAGTGTTTCATAGTTAATTCCAATTTCAGAAAAGCTCATTGGTGCATTCCTCAAAATTGATACGTAAGTAGGTGGGGATTCTTTAAAATTTTAGTATTAAGCACAGTTTAAAGGTCTCTTCACTATGGAAACCTTGGACTTTCCCTTTCAGATTCCTATTCAGAAACTTGTGTTTTGAATGGTTATGTGATCAACGTAGAATGTCTGCATTGGAAAATGCTTCCCTTCATATTTTTGTAAGAAAGCAGGGCCAATGTTTGAAAATTATATATCAAATTGTACAAGGGTGAAGTGGGTTTATAATTCATTCTGACGGAGCTGGAAGTAAATCTTGACAAGACCACAAAAAATGCAGATGAAAATAAAAAAGCTTTCTGCCTAGAAAGATTCTGTGGTGAAATTCATAATCATACCAAGACAATTTTTGCTGTCCTCTGACTGATATTGACTAGGCATATCCCCTTTCTCTTTAAAGGCTTTATGTTATGATCCTTAGTTAAGTTCTGCAGTAATCAAAAAAGAGCAGTCTTCTGGGCTGAGGAGGGTTCAATTAAGTTCATGCCTTTTTGTAGTTGCTCTTGGTGGTTATTTAGCAAATATATATACAGACAGACTACAGAATATTTACGGAAGGAGAGAGAAACTGGCAATTGCAAGTATTTGCTTAAGTAAGGTGATTCTCATCGAGCCAGGACACAGGAATGTATATCATGTAACCCCATTTTCACACCTCCAAATATATTGAGAATTAGGTGTAGATGAACAGGACATAATCTACATGCTGATCAAGAACTTGCAGAATAATTAATGCTTTTTTAAATAATGAATACTTTTGACAAAATCAGTTTGTTCAGAAACAATCCATGAAGAGATAGGTATATTCAGCGAATATGATTTTTGTTATGAATTATTAACCTATGACTAGTAATTAGCTCCCAAACGTGGAATTCTAACATCAGCCTTTTGCAAAGAGCCACATTGCGTGGTCAGGAACAGAGTTAGCATAGGAAATTCATCATTTAACTGTACATGGAGTTTTGTGAAATATTTTACACAAAACACTTTTTACTCAGTCTACTTTCCTTTCACGCACTGTGAAATCAAGAATAACAGAGGAAGTTGGACAGGCTGATGATCAAAGTTTAAATGTCTCTCGCAGCATCTCATAGACCTCATTCTGCCCAGTGTGATCTGTGACATTCCTATTGTTTTAAGGAAACTTTGAAAGGAAAGGGAAAAAGAAAGCTCACTGTCAGGAAAAAAAAAAGCAAGCCTGAATGAAAATGTAAATTATAAAAAGAGGGAACTAATCATTCTCTTCCACTTTGCTACTGATGGTAACACGGTTGTGTAAAGATAAATACCCACTTAATTGTACTCCTGAATTTAAGGTGCTCATGCAGTCTCTGTTACTGCAGTACCTAAGCATGACACCATCCTTCTTGTAGGTATACACACAATCCCCCTTTGAGGTGGCAAAATTATAATCTCTGTATTTTAAACATGAGGAACAAACAGTGAGTGAGGGAGAATTGTCTATGCCCAGTAAGGTCTGAAGTTATTTCACCTATTTTAGGTGCTTCATTGAGGCAGTTAAGCTAGTAATGCAACTGCCTTTTTGTAGAAACGTACAGTCTAAGGTAGGCTCTCCCCTGATGCCCCTAGGTACTTCAGTGTCTACGGTTAAGCAAAGTCACCCAGACAAATGACGATGGATCAAGAACCTTCTGAGTTCTTCTCCAGCTCTCTCATTTCTGGAGCCTCCTTACTCTTTGCTTATTATTATCACAAAAAAGGGGACTATGTAGTGATGATAGGTGACTATGTGATTTCATGCCGACTGATATTCACTTTGACTGTGGGGTTATGACTAAAATCACCATAACACTTCCAGTTATTGCTGGCAGCCGTGACTGAAAGGCTGTCAACCAAAGGGACAGGAAATAAATTTTTTCCTCTACAGCTACTGCGCCGCGCTTGTGGGCGATGTGGTGGAATGTGCATTGCTGCCTCTGTGTCACACTGCCTCCATGGGCAACGGGAGGGCAGCGAGCGCTCCCACTGCCAGGCATCTCAACGCACATTTTTCTGGCGTGCTCAGTTCGCTCAAAGATTCCTGCAGGCACATGGTTTACAAAGGAACTGTTTTGCCTACTTGCAACCCTTTGAGTTTTGCTAATCCGTAAGATTTCATGTCTGGGGAACAAACCCTTCTCCCCTGGGCTAAAATTAATAGTTCTGCTAACTTCAAGAGTATTGGCTGCCGTAAAGCAAGCAGAATTTGGCCCGTCCTCCTACCAATGATAAAATATTACAAAAATTACTTACATTTGCAGAGTTATATTGATAACACATAGCTGCAAGCAGCCTTGAAATATTTTGATGTTAGCCTTCAGACCACAATATAAGTATGTGTTGTTTTCCTTAAAAAAAAAGAAGCTCAAACTCTCATGCTGTAAATATTGAATTATCATTAATATATTAGCACAGAGAACGTAAGCCCTAAGACCTTCAGTGTCTTTGCTGAAGTCAGCAGCTTCAACCGGAGCCTATCATTGGTGTCTCTTGTGTAAATCCTTTGAAGTTATTACTGCTCTGAAGTGAGGAGAGAAACCAGGATTTTAAAGGGGAAAAAAAGTATGTATTCAACCGGCAGATGAGTTCTGTTCTGTAAGGAGGTGGGAGCAGGGTCAAAGCCTACATGGTGGACAGCACCGAACCACAGAGTGCTGCTGAGGGCTGATCGCCAGCTTGAATTCATGTTTGCAGCGCTACCAATGTTGGTGGAACTATGTAGGTTTCCACTACCTGGGAGTCTGCACCTTTCTACTGTGGTCTCACTTGAGCTATTCTTGCTTCACCTTCACCAAGGAATCCCCTGTGACCGAGGCAGAGGTAAAGATCTTACTCTTCCCACCCAGGACAGAGGTCTGTAGTCTGGTGGTTGTCCCAGCTGAGAAAAGCACTGTGACTGAAAGAGGATTGGAGGGGGCACACGTGAGAGGAGTGTATGTGTATTGTCCAGGTGCCAAAATCTCTACTGCAGTTCCTAATACCAACCACAAAAACTCCCTTGCACTGACAATGCTAAGATCACAGTTTGTGTTGCAAGACTTGCCTACATCATTCATCTTCATGAAATTCTTAAAGTTTTCCAAAGTAACGATGCAGGTTGTTGTTCTTATGAGAAAAAAAACAAGACAATAGGAGTAACCAAGTAAGACTCCACTGACAAACCTTCTCCTTGTGAAAGAAGCAACAGCTCTTCACTTTGGTGGGATGATCCAAACAGCGCACTACTCGGGCAGTTGGGATATGATGGTTCTTGAAGCAGATGAACTTCACATGTAAGTAGAAGTAACTAGCTTTCTCTTGTGGATAGATTTTTCTTCTTAATCCTTCCTTTCCCTCTGCAGTTACACAGCACAGAACTAATCTGACATTTGAAGAGGACACTAGGGGAAATATAGTTCAGTACATTATATAAACAGACAGGATACACTAAAGTGTTAAAGACTCTGGACAACTTAGTGGAAAAATCCCTGCTCAACATCCTTTCTTATTGCTGTAAAAAAAGCAGTTTCAACTTTTGTTTCTTAGAAATCGGAGCAATTGGAATAAATGTTTTATGTGCTGGCCATCAAGTTATTAATGTCATCTGAAGAGCTGAATAATGTTTTGCCCTTGTGTAAGTGGAAATTAGGCAAATAGAGCTGCATATTTTCCTTTAAGAAATTTAGGGAGTTGTGCAGGTTGGGGAAGGTATTTTGTTCTGTGATCGCTAACCATCAGACTTCCTGACCTATAATGACTGCGACTTTCTGTATGTTTAGTTGTCAAGATCTCCCCAGAGTGGCAGGACCTACGGATAAAAACTAAGATGTCTATGCATTTTTAATCTTTTTGCATTTTAACTGGGATGGCAGTAGGATCTGTCACTGTTGCAATGGTAAAACATATTCCTGCAGGTTTTACTCAGGTAAAACTCTAAACTGGTCTAAACTGGGTCACATTAAGTTGGATCACATAAAGAAACATGGATGAATCTCTTGCAGCCAGAGGTTCTCTTGAACTAGTTGAAAAAAAAAAAAAAGCAAGGAATACAGCAGACCAGACAAAACTCTTCAGTATCATTTCAGAAAGTATTATGATCAACGAGGGATTCATTTTCCTTACTAGTTCAATTCCTTAAGCCTTGTCTAAACTATGGAAATGTACCATTCTAAGAAGTGGTTGGCCCTCCTAACATAGCTGTAAAATACCTCATGTCCATGCCTATAGGCCTGATTTGATTTGCGGAAGTGTGCAAATAAGAAAAAAATTCCCACTGGTGGGAGCCACAGGGTAGACAAGACGTCTATGAATGTAGCTATTTTTACCACCATTTTGCTTTGCTTTGCTTTTCCAATAGGTTTAATGAAAACTGTGGTTGTGGCTCCCACTAGTTTTAACACATTCAGCAGCACTGGAGTTGAACCTGTGGAATTTTAACCAGTTGTAAATTTTCTCACCGTTAACTCTGCCAGAAATTCCTCAGTCTTTCTTTCTCTTTCTTTCTTTCTTTCTTTCTTTCTTTCTTTCTTTCTTTCTTTCTTTCTCTCTTTCTCTTTCTCTCTTTCTCTCTTTTTCTCTTTCTCTCTTTCTCTCTTTCTCTCTCAGTCTTCTTTCTTTCTTTCTTTCTTTATTTCGTTCTTTTTGCTTTCCTTCTTTCCTTCTTTCTTTTCTTTCTTTCTTTCCTTCTTTCTTTCTCTCTTTCTTTCTTTTTCTTTTCTTTTCTTTTCTTTCTTTTCTTTCTTTTTCTCCTTCCTTCCTTCCTTCCTCCCTTCCTCCCTTCCTTTCCCTCCTTTCTCCCTTCCTTTCTCTCTCAATACAGCTTATATCACATTTCATATGAGGTATTCAAACCATTACTGGAGTCTTAAACATTAAACTTCTGTGGTCTTAATGCCTGTGCAAACAGAAGTCACTAGCCTTCATGCAATGATTTACCTGAAGTTAACTTCTGGCCTTTTACAGTCTTCAGGTCTCACCGAAATGACAGAGCTGCCAAGTGCATCTGCAGAGTTACTGGCCTACTGTGAGTAGGCGCTGCGTGAAATCCATAAGTAAGATGGGTGGCAGCTCTACCTTCCCTCCAAGGGACAGGTCAAATGCCCACACAGACCAGTGGGTCAGCGAAAGGACCCTGGGGAATCTATGTGGAGGAGCTGGGAGGTACTTGGCAGCCGGTCAGAGAACTTAGTGGCTGGGCAAAACCAGAGGGAATGAACCCAAGACAAGAACGGCCCATGCACCCGCATGTGTGCTCTGCTTATGTCACTCAATATGCCTTGTTCAGCTAGAAACAGCCCCATTTTCTACTGCTGGCACATAGCCAGGGTGTTGAAAAGCTTTGTGTGGGTAAGTACCGGAGAATCGGGTTATGGTCTAACTCCGCACTTTCCTCACATTACACAAATACTAGACATGGTACCAAGGGGGATACATTTTTAACTTTAACACTTCAGTGATGGATAGTAGGACAGATAGCTATGCTTTCTTTCTAAGAGTCTTTCATTTACATTTGGGGCTCTCAGGTGACAGACTACTATTCCACCCTCCTTCAGCTCTCTTTCAATGAATATGCACAATTGCAGCTTAGTTCCAAAAACAATTTTTAAGCTGAAAAGAAGTGTTTTCTTTTCTCTAGGAGGGAGAGAAAAATCCATATGTCCTACAACCACAGGCTGTGGCTGTCTCTTTAAGTTTTCAAATCTCTACAACCAATTTACAAATGAGTACATTTCTATAACCCCTGTGAATAGCCATGTTTTTTTAATGCAAGAATCTGTTTTATTTGGACTATCTCTTTTTTTTTTCCCCCAAGAAAGCGTACCACATGAAGAAGAATGTGTGGGCGTTGTGAGAATGAATGATTTTCAAGCTGTGAGGATGTTATGGCCTCATGTACCCTAGGAAAAGTACTCGCTGCTGACGACCGGTGTCAACAGTGACTGCGGCTGAACAGCGCTGAAAACAATTTAAGTCCTTCTGTCCCCCAGCTCACACAGTATTCAGCAACATTTCAGGTAGTTTGATTAAAATGTGAAGAGGCACTGATTCGGCTAGCCTGGTATTAACAGGAGAGTGAGCCCTAGTGTAGACAGCTGCCTGGCTCCAGAAGCCATCGGCAGTGCGCTGTGTGCTCGACATGTCCTGGAAATGGCTTTTGAGCCAGAAAGCTGTCTACACTAAAGTGTTCACTATTTATGCCACCCCTTTTTTTTTGTCTTAGCATCAGAATGGGGTGAAAATCAAATGAGTGCAGTCGAAAGATATAAATATCCTTTTTGTTTGAATTTTCTCAGCAAACAGAGAGTTAAGATAGTTTGGCAAAATCTGAATTACTTTTTCTTCATATCCTTTTTCACAATAGTAAAAGGAAAGAAAGATAGACTGAAAAGGAAACAAACCCAATAATTTTCTGGTTTAAGATTTTCAATTAATAATATAATCTTGGCAGTTCTCTTTTTAATTCTTCCCAAAAGAAAAAGACTATTTCACATTAGCTTGTTATGTATCTATGAATGTATAAAGCACAGTGCACTTTAATGCTGTTTCCACGGGAAACAGCATGAACAATCCTCTGTTGCCCAACATGTACTTCCAAATGAAGCTGAAACGCAAAGCTAGTAGCTTTGGTCTCCCATAAAAAGTGTAGCAATAAGTATCAGCACCTTGTTAATAGAAGGACTTTTTAATGGCATCCTGCCCACCTACTGTATCTCACCCCATAGACTGAGAAGGAGACAAAAAAAACACCCCTCATGAGGAAACACAAGCAAGCTAGAACTTCTTATTGTATAAAAGAAGTCTGAAATTATTTTGAAAAAATCATGTGGAAAAAAGAGCTAAAACCAAACATTTGGCCTGATGAGTGAATTCAAACACATTGTGAACAGAATCGAACTAATTAATATTTACAGAATTTAACATATTTAGCTCTACTTGCTGCAGAATAGATGCAGAAACAGGGGGCTGAAATATCCTAAGTCCTAAAGCAGGATCCTACGTTAGTTTATGTCTTTTGGCAGAACACTTGTAAGACCGAGAGCAACAATTTTTACACACGGAGCAGGGTGAAACAGATACTCACAGGGAGCCCTTTTGCTCATGGGAAAGCACGTACACTGTGAGGTGTCATCCCAGCCCCAAATGTGCTCCGATGCCAAATCATGTCCATTCACAGCAGCAGGTTTAAGCTATCTTCTCACAGAGACAACTTCTGTTTCCCAACTATGTGCAGAGATGAGGGAGACCGCTCATTTAACTTCAGTCACCTACATGACAGCAAATGTTTTCCAAAATCCTCCCTGACCTACATAACTTTGCACCTCTGATGGAAATTAAAATAAATAAATAAACCCATGGGGAATCATATCTACTCCATTTAAAGCAAACGATGTAACTGTTCATTTGTATATTTTTGCATTCAGAGTCTGTCATCAAACAACACTGCAGATCTTAACAGTGGCCCACAGCACTGGAAGCACTCTCTGTCTTTTAGAGCCTCCCATCAGATATAGAGTATTACGCCAGGTCCTTTGTACAAAAACTTGTTTGGAAACTATTGGAGGTCTTACTGGACAGGGAAAAGTCTCCAACGAGCATACCAAGCACTACACCTCTCTGTCTTGCTGAAACCGTGTGTGAGCCAGGTGCATTTGAAAAGTGTGCGGATTGTATTTTCTAAAATGATGCTTACCTCCACCTGTTGGTTCACTGACCATCCCCCTTCACACACATGAACATACTCGGCGCCCTACGCTTTTCCTTTCACATGCAATAAGCGGAAAGGTCATTAGTGCTGTCAGTCACCAGTACATCTTGTTCTCTAGACCTGTGAAGCACATTGGGCGCACTGTCTGTTTCCCAGGCTCGGGAAATGCAGGAAGGATAGGCTTTGGAACACAATGGAAAATTTCCTTGCATTAGCTACCAGAAAAAAAGAGACACCCTGAAGGCCTTGTCTTTGTTCATTAAATTCATAAAAAGCTGTATAATTACAAAGCTTGTGCAATGCTAATTTTCTACTTAACTTTCACACTTTATCAGCCCTAAAATATATCTGAAGTGGCAGCACTGATACACAGATCAGGTGCCAGCCCACATATCCTGCCATAGATAATGTGAGCCACAGAAGCACAGTCTAGTCTGTAAAGAATTAGGAAGAAATACCCCTACTAAGGAGAAATGCTCTGGCTGGATTACTCAATGAGTGCTGACAGCAGAGGCATTAAACCAGGGCATTAACAGACTGCAAGAATTGCAGATTTGCCCCTGCTAGGCAGAAATGTGCCTTAATCATTAAATTAATGATAAACAGAACATCCAAAAATTGCATGGAACTATTAATAAACAATCTCACAAAGTTACATTTCATTAATAACCATAAACAAATCTATAAATGGTGCCCATTGGAAGGATAATGTTTTTCCCTCTCTCTGAGAACATATGTTTGTAAACCGCGTAGCTGGGCCCCGAGTAATTTTGGAGTGAGTAATTTCCGAATGTGCAATTACAAATGGCTAAAGTGCAATAGCTCCCCGAAGCATCATCACAATTTCTGCAGTGAGTGTTTAATTGTAGCCAGACTTTGTAACCTTACCATGGCCTGTGTCCTTGCCATAACCCTAGGCCTAAGCTCCACTCTTCAACATATGGGAAAATTTTTCAAGCTGATTGCTCCAATCTGATTAGGGGAAGTTATGTAGCTGCCATTTATTCAGAGTCTTGTTACCACACTCCAACAGCTGCTTTGTAAAAGATTCCCATTAAGGCCATTTTCTGCCTACTCCAATTCCAGCACGCCTGTCAAAGTAATTGTGATTGCACTGATCGTTCCGAGGGTGCCAGCAATAAAAAAAATTAAAAATCTCTTTGATACCGGGTTGGCAAAAAGCAACTTCAATACAATGGTAAATTGGTTAGGAGAAAGTGCTTCCTGCCTCAGCTTTCCTACTCTGAATCCCTTGTAAATTCCCCAGTGCATGAAGGCACAGGTGTCTCCAGGACAATATGGGAGGAGGAACTTCCTCTGTAGCGGGTGACCACCAAAAACCTAGCACAATTCCATTTGACGACAACAGTCTTTCCGTCCAGTTGCCACTTTGGCAAACTGAAAAAGCTTTGCTGGGTTTTTCACTCCTAATTGTGGCAATGTTGAGGTTGATAAGCTGCACGCAGCTGAAATGTCATGCCAGCACTGCAAAGCAAGGGGAGAATAAATGGCTTTCCATCATGGTGATCATTTTCAAATTAAAAAAAAAAAAAAAGGAAAAAGAGAAAAAAGAAGAAATGCCATGTGTTCTGAAGTGAGGGTGTCTAAAGGATGAGAAGGCCCCCTCAAATTGCTGCCAGTCATTTCAGGCTGCCCAGAAAGCTACCATCCCCGTGGGATAAACCATGAATTTTTCTCTTATTTATTCAGGTATTTTGTTAGGTTCAGAAGTTTAAAATAGACACACAGTTAGAGAGAATTGATCTCAGTTAGTTTCTGGTATGAATATGCAAATGAATGGGTGATTAAGAGTTGAAATGGTCCAGGATTTTGGTTTGAAACAGCACCCACGTAAGTGTTTGTTGAACCCCTTGGAGATGCTTAAAACTTTTACCAACACAGATGCCTTTGTCCCTTTACATTTCTGATGTGCTTTTGCATTTAATCCAGTGATGATTTTATCATTGCCTGGTAGTCAGAGGTACAGGATTACTACAAATTTTTGACATTCTTTCTTCTAGATAAATGGGAATCAATATTAACACGATTAATGTCTGTCATATGTTTCAGTTCTTGCTCCTCCATGCAGCAACTATAAGGTTCAAACACAAAGGAAATAAAAGACTTTTAGTTAGGATCATATCCACCTTAAGAAGCTTCAGGCTAATAACTGGCAATTATTAATATTACATTATATTACATATAATTCATGGATTATGGATTTTGGAATTGTGGGTTATATTTCACCTCTAACTATAGTGGTTTGGCTGAGAATGTTTAAACAGGTTTATCCTCAAGTCAGAAAGTATTCCGGTCTTGCTTTGTTTTGGGCCAAAAGTAAAATGCACAAATCTAATGAAAATTCTCCAACCTGCATTTTACCATCAGCAAAGTGTGTTTATTGTTTACATAAGCTTACTGAGTACCTCTGCTTGGACACTACAAAATATATAAAATTTAACTCCCAAAATCCAGTTACAGCTTAACCACAGTCTAAGTAGGTTAGATCTGCCCAATCCAAATTTTTTAAACCTAAGCTCCTCAGATCTTCTAAGAATTAAAAATAACCTCAAATAACAGTTATTTCTGCTTTACTGAGGAAGAAAGACTTGAATTCTGGTTATTCTGTGCAATGAAAACTTTTGAGAAGTTGACAAATGGAAAAGTTCTGCTCTGAGATGCGAAACCAGTGAAGTCAAATGATTTTTCTCTCTTTAGTTGGTGAATCCCAATTCTGGGTATAGATCAGATAACAGCTAAAGGCTAAGATACCTGCATGTGGGGCCCTGTGCTAAGCATCAAACCTAAAAAAAATACCTAAGAAAGCCCCTAAGCAAGGTTTCTAAACAGGACACAGTCTACAGTAAAAGGCATCCTTGAAAACGAGAATTTTCTCTTTGGTTAGTTATGAATATTGTCTTCAGTATCCACAAGGAGGGACCACATGTGTTCTCTATTACGTCTGGCTTTCCAGGGGTCAGCAGCACAGAAGTTTATTTGGTAAGTTGTCCATGTTCCATGTTCCATGACAACTTGTCTGAAGGGGTCATGTTCTTGGACAGAGAATATTACACTTTCAGGCTATTTTTGATTAGTTCCTGGTGGCTAATAAGACTTCTCAGATGTGACTGAGCCTTACTGTGTAAAATAAAGAGGTTAGGTATTCCAGCAAAAGATGCTGGCAGGGTGCATGTAGGATCTTTCTGCCATCACTGCAGACGAGTCATACTCTCCAGAATCCCTTGTGTCTCATCAGCTTATCACAGCAGGGCTCTCACAGGTTTATTTCTAGCTGTTTTTTTGATGATGTGTATTATAGGGAAGGACAGTTTGGCATTACAGAGGCAAAAGGAGAAGACAGGCAAAGAATTTAATGTCATTAATTTTACCTCATGATCTCTTGGCAGAAAATACTTTTATGAAGTAATTTTTGGAGTTGAGGCAGAGTCTAAACGTTTTTAGCTTGAAAATGGTGGTGAATAGATTTTTATTTCTGTCCAGAGGCAGAAATGGTTTAACCAAGGCAACATGTTCATTGTTTATGCCCACCGATAGCCTAAGGGTCCAGTCCGAATGACAGCTGGCTGTGCACATCCAAACATTACCTGTGAGAGACCTAAAATCCAGAATTCAACTACAAAGCTTTAAATCACTGCATTGAAAAATTTCTTGCTAAGACATTGATACATCCCATGGCTGCAACTGTTTTGAATTTTATAAGAACATGTCTCCCCCAGTTTCCATGAAAATGTTAATTTTATGATGGTTTCTTGTAGGTCTCTGTTTAGAGTCCATGTGAGTTAACTGTTGGTTAGACTTCCCTGGGCACCTCTGCTTTTCCTAGAACCTGTTGACGGGATTTTTTCAAATACTGGCTTTTTCTGGGACAAGAAACTGGGTGGCCAGGCTTCTCAATGGTGGTGAAGCAGTGGTGTAACACCTTCGGAGAGAGTGGCAAAATTGTTCAAATCCCCACTGCTTTATAGGGATTAATTTAATGAGAGCTGTCAGTGAACATCGGAGGTGTGAGAGAAGACCAGGGTGTTACAAGTGCTCTTGAAACCGTGCTCTGGCTGCATACCTGCCAACATTTCAAATGTTCAAAGTGGTAGACTTGGCAGATATAGGCTGAGTCTGGTTCCTATGTCTGCCGGCTCCTACAGAGCCTCCTGCCCCTTCTCTCCACACCTCTCAGAGAGGCCAGCAGCTTCCTGCTCTTGCAGGTTGGCTTTCCCTCCTGGAAAGTCATGCGCTCCCCGCTTGAATCCTCCTGCTGCCATTGTTCGAAGAGGCAAGACACCGCTGATGCTCTGAGCAGGGTACCCTGCTTCAGTGACTGAGTGCCTGTCATTTTAGCAACAGTAGAAATTCTGCAAAATGAGCGTGTTGGACCAGAGATCTAGCATTGGCAGGTGTATTTCTAGGGCACCAAGGGGAACACCAGTCAAAGCAGTGGAAAGATGGATTACAAAGGGAGTTAATTAACATATCCATTTTTAATTTATTTGGCAAAGGGAAGTGGTCAATATGTTAGACATTGCAGGAAAAGGTCTTTTAGTCATGAAGCGAAGTAAGACAGAAGGTGGAACTGATTTCAGATCTGAGATCTCCAAATGGGATTAAAAAGTCCTGCTTTGCTTTAAGTAGATAGTTTTCTCTCTGGTGGATAGAAATTCTTGTGCATCTATAGGCACTGTAGGAAACAAAACTGATAGACTTGTGCACTAGGTTCATGTACCTACTAAGGATTTATACAGTTTTATACATAAAGAATCCAAGTACACCCAGGACGCACCTGATTTCCTGTGTTGTCACTGTGAAATTTATGACCACATGCTCAGCAAGCTCAGTGCACCCAACACGAATGTGAGATGTTAATAGGTTTATACAGCACATGAACACTTGTCTGGGATTTCCAAGTGCCCAGAAACTCAGTAGATTCAGAAACTGTGTGCAGACGGTCAAATTCCTTTTGCCCCCACAAGGAGTCAACAGCAACACAGGAAAGGGGAGGTATATGACTCACAGAAGTGAAAATCTATGGCCAGGAATGTCAGAGTTGGCAGGTATGGGTTCTACTACAAAAAAAAAAAAGCGCAACAAAAGAAAGCAGTCATGGAGGCCACACCTGGCCTGCATCTATTGTGGCTGTGGCAGAAGGAAGGAAATAAGAAAGCAGAGCTCCCAAACTCCTAACCTCCAAGTATCTGAGTGTCCCTCAGCAATACTCTTATTTTGACCTCAAAAATGAATCTAATGACCAACCACACAAACAAAGGCTGGCCAGCCCAGTCAGCTAATACTCTCTGCAGAGGCAGTAGTGTTAAGGCCTGCTTCTCTCGTTACACAAACGTGAGTTTCTCTTCCTTCTGGCAGGTCATATTTTTTCCTCACTGTCCGGCTGATCTGGTTCGCCCTTGGTGCACCATAAACCCTGCCCACACCCACTGCGTTTACCTCTTGTGTGTGGTGGGGAAGTACAGGATCCTTCTGAGAACTATTCTTTCTCCTCTAAGGAGTTAGAGTTGTAGACAGTGGAAAGAAAAAGAAGAGAGTTGGTATTGGACTAAGAAAACAGTATGAAAAACCCAACAGCTCTTTTGGGCTTGAAAATCATAGCACTTGACTCCTGATGGGAGAGACCCAAAAGGAGAACCCAGAGGAGGCTGTGACTCCAAGAGCAGGGGTAATTGCAGGTGCACAGAAGCACGCCTGGAGACAGCATCAGAATTACTGAAAATTAGATGAGGCTGGGAAGGCTGAGATCAGGAGAAAGACAAAGTAGAGTGGTGCTCACCGAAACAGCCTTCAACAAAATGGGCAGAGTACACCTTGCTGTAAAGATGAATCTGAATGCCTCTGGTTGAGACTTCAGCATGTGTCACCCATTTCCTTGTGAATGCTCTAATCAACAGGTTATAATACAAAAGGAGCCTAAATCGTCATATATTAAATAAAAAATGAGAGGCTTATTTCAAAAGAAGCAGCCTAGACAGCCTGCTCTAAGAGGAGTTTCCAGGCTTGGGGTTTTCAATTCAGACCCAGGTCTCCAGCACTGAGAAGTGATGATGGTTAGCCAGACCATGTTGCTTCCCCTCTGGCTAATTCTGAGTCCCGGCACGATGAATGGGACTGACTTTTGGTGGCTCCATGCCTAATGCGGCGTGCCTTCGGCCCCATTCTGCACCAAACTCTCTCCCCTTCCATTTAAAAGTGGGGCATAACCCAGCGAGGAAACTACCCTCTGCTCTGACAGACACATGCCTAGGTGCAAAGTGTTTCTAGTGTTAAATTATTATGGTGATATGTCTCATGGGGTCTTTGGCCGATTCGGCATTTATGTGCTGGATACACCATGCAGGCAGGAGGGTACTTGCTACCCACCTCCTCCCCAGCCAGTCAGATGGAATATTTGTTTGCAGCGTGCCCACCTGGTCCATCTCCTGAGGTTTCCTTTGACGCCAGGGGGAGAACGGGAGGGAAGAATGGGGAGGGGAGGAGCACACCCCACTCCTTGTCCCCATCTGGAGTTGTGGTCCGGCAGAGGGGCACAGCTGGGCGCGGGAACCGAGGAGTACTGCTGGGCTCTGCAGCACAGGCACGGCCTTTGTGTTAGGAAGGGCTGCCGTGAGCAAGGCGGCTCCTGCCATGCAACTTCACTTCTTCCTTAATGGCAAGTGTTTGACTTTGAAGCTCTAGTCTCCCCTGATCAGTTTACTCCATAAATTAACGTGTTAATTGTACACACAGTGCTGTCTATTAGGGAGGTGTGTGTTTGACAGCCTCCAGCTGCGTGTTTGCAGAGATCCTGTTGTAGAAATCATTACAACGAGCAGTTTTCACAACCTTTTTAATGCACTCTTAAAAGTAACAATTACAGGGGCTTTAACATTTGCAGCTGAAACACGTTTGGAGAATGGCTCATTCAGCTGCTTTAGTGTTAACTTGATGTTAGATCAGATTGCACGATGCCAAATTAGCCATACACCACATATCATCCCACTAATATTGTAAGAGCTTTTCTTTTTCTCAAAAAACAAATCAAAAAATGCCACCATTTTTAAAGCCCGTACTTCAAAAATTCTTTTGTAACAGGTTCCATCTGTTCTTAATTTCTTGCCTAAACATGCAGGCTCGAAAGCAAACCCTTTACTCACATCGACTCCTGTATGAGTCACGGCTCACAAAAGGGTGCAGGCAGTCTGGACCTCAGATAGGGGCAAGTGCGTGTTATATATTTACAACAAATCTGTTTGACCTCTCAAATGTAATGGGCACTACTGTTAATATATGGAACCCTGGGAATCACAGCAATAGAGTCAGAACAGATGGGTCTTAAAGTTTTTTTTGGATTTGTCATCCTTTTCTCTTTGGACACTGATTCATGGACCTGTAAAAACAAATAAATATAATTTTGTTTCTTTTAATGATAGGAACTGAAGTCTAGCTGATGTTGGGTATAGAAGTCTACTGTCAGAAATGGTCATTTCACATTCTGTCAAGTGAATATTACTGGGGTGCTTCAAAGGCTCCAGACATCAACGGGTTTGAGAGTATCCACACAGGCCTTCACACCCACCACCAAGGCATACAACTCAAACAACAGCTGATTAATTCCTTGTCACCTCTACAAGCAAAAGTATATGTGCAGCGACAATGGAGAGCTCATTGCATTGGTAAAAAACACCTTCCCATTCAGCTGGACCTGTGTTTCAGATGCTGTGGCTAGAAGTTTTTTGTCAGGAAAGCAGAAATTATCCCTTTTTCTTTCCCTTTTTATGCTAATTTGCTGCCTCCAAACAGCAATTGGAGCCCCTGGAAGGGCTGAGGGTGCATGGTGTGAGCAGAGAAGAAGCAAAGCATCAAAAGGTGAGAAAGAGATGCAGTGGAAGTTAAAGCAGCTTGATCCAAGAAGACAACGATCTGTGTAATGTAAATGGGAAAATTTGAAGAAAGAAATGGTTTGCAGACGAATAATTGGAGAAGGTTGACCCCGGCACAGAAAGGGGAGGGGAGGGAGAGAAGGAGGAAGAGTGGAATGAAGACCTGTGTAATGTAAATTAAAAAGACTTCAGTATAAGCATTTACAGACCGGTTGGAGCCCAGAGAACGTACGCCTGTCCTCTAGCCACAGAATGTTTCAATATGCAATTTTCTGAAGTAATCTAAAGTGCTGCTTGTTTCAAGAAAAAAAAAGAAAAATCAACACAAAAAAACCCCCCACATTTACAAGGCTCTGCAATTTGCTATTTAAATTGCATTGAGGAGTTTCATGCAGTAGGTCACAGGCACGCTGCCCTAGTTCACCAATCCTTTCCAACAGGCAGCGCGCTTAATGCATGCTGCTACCTATCAGGGTTTTCCTGAATTTACTGGGGGCCTTCACTGATGTAATAATACAGTAGGCTCTAAAATGCTTGAAAAATAAAATGAAGATTAAGATTAAACAAAACATTTTTCTTGGTGATAAATTTAAAGCAAATTGAATGTAATTGCTCTATTTTATTCAAAGAAAGAGTCTGTGCTGACCTTACACTCAAGTATTCTTCCTGACTTTTGCAAGCCTGGATACATGACATCATTTGGACAATTTGCACATATTTATACAATTTGTCATCATTCTGTCTTTACAGTCTGGAGAGTTACAGGATTTGCCTCTAGGCTTACTTTTCCCCCTGCACAAGATGCTTTATGAGAATCATATGCTTGCAATACTATTTTTAAAAACTGAAAAATTTAAGTAAACATTGGGAACCTACTTCATATTTAAAGCTGATATGAACAAAATAAATTGTGAACAGAGGAACAGGGGCTGGAAAATTCTAAACCCAAGCACGTACTGGAGGCACAAGTGTTTTTTTTCCTTAGGCTGCCTTTGACATGGGTATGTATGAACAGCATGGACCAGGATAGTATTTCAGAGATGAGGGAGGCATTAAATGATTTTTTTTGTGCTTCCACCAAATGTAATTGAGTCCTGTACCTCATTACCATATCAGTCAGTTGTGTGGATTATTAGAAAGATTAGGAAAGTGGCTATTTGGCATGCACTCCGAACTTAGATTCTTTTGAGATGAAGGAAGGGGAAAAGATTGGCACAGTAGAGAGGAGAAGCAAGAGTTTACAAACTAAATGTTTATAGTTAAGTCCTTAGCAGTTGGAGCATGTGAATAAGTTGTTTTGATATCTCAAATTAAATTTGGCAGTAATTTTTGAGAGTTTAAGTCCTTATATATTGAGAGTTTTCTTAGGTCGGCCCCATTCAGCTCCTAGGTTTCAAATTAGAATATGCTTTTTTCTTGTTTATGGTAGTTGCTATTACCAAGGCAATCTTTAAAAGAGAACAGCAGAATATGTTCTTGAGAGGGCTGAGTTTTTTTTTTTTACAACTCCTTTCTTTTACGTTGTACCTACACCACAGATATTTGTGAATTTTGATTTCAGTGTATACTATGTGTTTGGCTTCTTATCAGGGCAAGACCTGACTAGGTACCAATATTCCCTTCTATCTGCTGATTTACTCCTGCATCCCAAAGTACTGATCAGAGCTGATCTGTACAGCAGATTGGCTGAACCACCACTTGAGGGTGGTAGTAAATATGGGGTTGACAGGACTCTGGCTTTGCTGTATTGTCTGCACTTTCCTTAGTCCGAATAAAAAAAATCTAGTACTTTTTTTTTTTCCCCAAAAGAAAAAAAAAAAGGATTAATTTAAAAAAAGCCAAAACTGTTTGCAAATAAATATCAAGTATGACGATTTTTTTTTCTGGGAAAGAGGAATTTTTTTTCTGAAGTCATATTTTTTCTGTTTTGAATCAGCTTTGTCTTTTGGATTATACTTCATGATTTTAGAATAATTACAATTACCCAAAATTAAAAAAGAATATTTACTTCAGGTTGAATGAAATTTTTTGTTCAAACAACATTTTTTCAGCATTATGGCTTGACCATCGGATCAAGAAAAACTGCAGTGTGTGCAGCTAGTAAGACCTTTCTCCCACAGCAAGAAACAAGCTTGGTCATTGATTTCAGCGAGCATAAAATGAAGTCCGAATCGATTCACACCAACAGCTTTTAACTTTCAGAGGGGACTTACATTTGAACGATAGACTGAAAGTGAGTGATCCATAAACCTGGTAAACAACACTTTATTGCTCTTGTAACTCAGTAGATGTGCATTGAGCTTTATAGACAAAAGCAAATCTTCTCTCTAAGTTATTATGGACAAATAGAGAGGAGACAAACAGCAGACTCAGAAAGGTGAGGATGGATGAAGATGGTAACCATCAATTGAAGTATATTTCCAGTGAGTAATTGGAAGCAGGGGTCAGATATTCTGGCTTCTTGAAACAATCACTTTTTTAGGAGAGTTAGAGGGAGAAAGATGGAGGGTCTTAGTGAAAGCAGAAAGGGATGAAAGCAGAAAGATAAACACCGAACCTTGCTTTGGGGGCATGCATTTTGGGCTCAGTGACAGATGCAAGGAAAGAGGTACGGTAAATGTATAAAGCAGCAGAACATCATAGGCAAGGCTGAAGAACTTTATTCTGACCCTGTAAGTGAAAATAAACCTGAAGAGAGACTTTTAAAGCTCCTTGTGGCTGAAGTCATGTCACGATTTCGCAGAAAGACCCAGTTAATTAAAACCTGCAAAACAAAACACTGCTATTAATTCATTAAATGGTCCTGTGGGCTAACAGGCTGCTAATGTAGCTTATGCAGACCCTGTGCCACTTGCCGCTTGTGACAGCAGATCCTGCCGGCAGCGATGAGGCAAGACTTTTGCCTATGCTTACCTTTATGCACTGCCACTAAATCTTTGCACAATCAGGGCCTAAGTGTCTGTCAATAAGTCCTGACCACACAGGCACATTGACTTATAATCTGACTTCTATTCAGTATGCGCACGGGTTATCAATGCACATATTTGGTACCCTTCATTAGTTTAGTGTGCTATCTTTAGAGAAAAGTCAATGGCCTGCCCATCTCAATGGATACCCTAGAATAAATTTGTGAACTAACTACAAAAGAGTACATAAAACCAGATGAGGCATGACAGAATTAAAGTCTTTGAGTCAGAGGCTCAGCTGTGGCAAGCAGCCAGCTGTGCCACTGCCAGTTAGGCCATGCATATTACCATTACAATTATATCGAAGGGAAATGACTTCATGCGCAGGGTATGGCTTGAATATTAAAAATTCCTTGAGCGAAATGAAAGGCGCATTACAGTATGATAGAAAAAGAGTGCAAACATGTTTCATTTTATTTCAACACTACACTCCAGCAGATGCACTGGTAAGCAAAGGAAATTGCTAGGTCTCAGTTTCATGTTCCAGGGCTTTACTGATTGGAGGACAGATTTACAGCACATGTAAGAAACAATTAGAATAGGGACTCCACCAACAACAAAGCGAGGGAATAAATTCCGATAATGAGACGGGAAAAGTACAAGGTAGAAATGATCTATGTGCTTGCATTTGGGGTATAAAATGTCAAAAAGCCCTGTGTCAGCATGAATTGCACTAGGCAACAGATGGTGTACAGATTACGCTCCCTCTCCTTCTTTCTCTCTCTCTCTCTCTCCCCGCGTCTCTTTCTTTTATAGGTTTCTTTCCAAAAAAACTACAGATTTCCCCCAAACACTTTGCTATTTATTGGCTGTCAACTGAATAACCATAAATGTTGGTTGGGAGATTGTCGGGGAAAGAAAGAAGGGAGTGCACAGACAGGAAAAACTTCAAAGTTTTCCCAGTCACGTTGCACGGACAGGAGATACACTCTTTGGATTCTGAATTGTTGCTTTTGGTTAAATTTTCTAGGCTGAAAGTTTTGATTTTTTTTCTTCCCCATCCCGGAGACAGTAACTGAGTGTCACGTGAAAAAGAAAGAGAGAGAGGTGCCTGCAGAATAAGGGCTCTGCAATGCTGAAGTCACGTCTGACATCACAGCAATGAAATAGAGCTCAAAGAAACTTGTTGCTCCTTCTTAGCATCTATTTACATTGTGTAAGCAGAGTGCCTGAATCACGCAAAGGTCTCATTTTGTGAGAAAAACTCATGAGTCATGGAGGGATCTGAAATTTGTGATATACTTTACCTCGGTGAATCATAAAACACAACACTTTATCACTATAAAACAACCAACATTGCAGAAGACATGTGGGTAGGGGTTGTTTTAATCTGTTCCTCCAGTGCAGCCCCTTTGTGTGTGAAACTGTAGTATTATATCTAACAGTTTAGGACAAGAGATGAAGAAAATATTAGTTCTAAGGCAAAGATAATTGAAACACAAACAAGATAGTAAGCAAATGAGAATTCACTTGCAAACCTCCATCCCAATGAAAACAATAATATATGAATGTCAGTTGCATTGGGAATTTTCAAGTCAGAAGCACAAGAAACTTGAGATTTTACAGTTGTTGCATTTCTAGGGTCTTCTGTTATTTTTAACCATACTCTTTTATTTTCACAGTGGTTTAATGCTCTGGAAGAATTAGATTAAAATAGTCCTCTGGATGACATTTTTCTAATTTTCCAATTCTAAATTTGAAAAATCTTAGATGCCATTTATTCAGACTGCATCTAAACAAATTGTTAATGTTTTTAAATTCTCACAGTGTATTTTCTGGCTAGACCTTGGACAATCTAAGTGGACAAAATTTATTTTAAATTTCAAAATCCAACTGTATTATTGTGACGCTATTCCTTGCACATTTCACCCAGACTGATGCAATCCATTTAAAGACAGACCGATTTCTAACTTGCTCAGTCACACAGATGCAAGAGATGCAGATTTACCAAAGCAGCAAGGGAGGATTTTAACCAGAAATGCTGATCCTTTCATAGCCCGTTAACACCTGGTGAGGTGGCACACACTCCTCTGCTTTGTGGCACAGCGGAGCTGTGTGCTAGCCTTGCCCATCACACCCCTGCCCCGGGTGCTGCCCACGCTGCTACTGCTGCTGTGTCCAACCTGTCCCATCTGGCAATAACAGGTGACACTTAGAGGTGTTATGTGAAGGGGGGACAAGGGATGCTGTAAGGGGCAGTGGTTCCTGAGACGCTGTGATAGGTACCTTACCACCACCAGAACAAGGAAATATGCCCAGAGACAGAACACCCACAGCTGAGCTCTGAGGTTAGGGCAGTAACACAAATACCTTCACTCTTAAATGATAATTTCAATGTCAGGCTCAGGGTGGAAGCAGAATGAGTATCAAAATCCACTGGAAATGAAAGTATGAGTTGTCTAGCTTTGTATATTACAAGTAGCATGCCAGGTTGTCTAGAAGCTTTCCAAATCCAGCTAGCTGTGGATGGTCATGCTGGTGTTCCCTGGTGTGTGCATCATGTAGGCATGTTCTTCCAGTTTGCAGATACAACCCACCTCATTTACTTTACCTGTTGAGTAGGGTGACCACCGTCATATGTTGGCTTTGGCTGCAAAACCTCCTGACTGAGTCTCATGTCTATGGACCCTCACCACCCCTCTAGCAGTTCAGAGAAAATCCCACCTCCTTGAGGGGTTTTGTGAATTTCCTACTTCTGAGGATGCTGCCCTCTCACTCCCAGGGAAGTGGACACAGCAGATCTGATCTACCTTTGTCTTGTGAAGATTAAATGGAAGTGACATCTTCACAAAAGTGGAGGATGTGTGCCATCTCTAGCGTGTCTCTCAGAAAGATCAGCAAAGGAGGAGCAGCAGCTGGTCTCCCACTCCCTCCAGTCACTCAGGGTTTTTGCCCTTAGGGAGTCTAATGAAGCTAACAGTACCATGACTTGAAGACCTTTCTAGTTTTCAGTAGACAAGGGAAATATTTAAATAATTTTTTCTCTGAAGATAAGTGTTCCAGGATGCACACCCACCCCCAAATGTATATTGATGTCAGTCTTGACCATACTTGAGCAGGAAGAGTATTTCTAAAGGCACCAGTGGAAATTATGAAAATACCAATCATAAAAGTGTCTGGGATGCGTTATCACTGAAACAAGGAGGTCTGTCAAGATGGAAAGGAGAGTGAGCAGTCAGAGGAACATGTACAAGGGGCTGACAAAAAGAATCCTAGTGGGGAAAAACATGAAAGACTGCAGACTAAGACTACTGGACTTCACATTATAAAACATGACTTTTCCACAGTTTGCAACATGGAGAGGGAGACATTCAGCTCCAGATCATATGGTTGGGAGTTAAAAGTTCCGGATTTTCAAATGGTAAAAGTGGCTACAGCTTCACAGTCTGCAGCCAGAGGCTCCAGCGCGCAGAAGGATGTTATTTCTTTCTATTTCTCCCATCTCAGAATCCCGAATTAATTTCTAAAACTTAATTAAAACTTCAGAATACCTCTGTAGTATAGATATTCTAATCACTTTCCCCATTATACAGATTGTGAACAGAAAGAGAATGAGATTTTAAAAAATACTTAGCATTAAGCTAATTGATTCCTTTGAAGTCTGTAGGAACATTACAAAGAACATGAAAGCCAACAGAGTTAAGCCAGCTCTAAGTGCCAGATTTTCAGAGACCTTATTAGAACTGATTAAAAAAAAAAAAAAAATTTCCCTTTGCTTAGGAAACTCTGAAGTTTGTTTTTTATACTAAATTGGAAAATAGAATCAAAATTTCCCCTAAAATTAAAATTTCAGCTTGGAAGAACTAAAACACTCAATTGTCAGGTAGTTTGTTAATATTGTAACATAGATATGCTTGTTTTCTAGCTTTTTATGTTATTGAGTATGTAATAAATTGTCAAAAATAAATATAAGAAAACAGTGAAGTTATACTTTTCACTTTATTTGCGTGAAATATTGGCTCCTATAATGAGATAAGAAGATCAAGCCAATTTGGTTTGACTTTTATTTGTAGAAAATGTCATAACACTTTGACGCATCCTTGTGAAATGCTTTGAATCTGACCAGAAAAACCCCTTTTCAGATTGAAAACCATTTCATCTACAGGTTTAACCATTTCTAGCACTTAGGCTGTCAAAGATGAAAATTAGTTGCCTTGGAGGATCTTGATAAGCACTTGATCTGGCAAAGTACGTGTCTTTCAATGAACTGTATGTCTGTTTACATCTTCAGGTTTCTCAATAACTTTATAAAATACGGCCCTAATATGCTTGCAAATCCCACTCAGGCCGGCTGGCTACCTTGCTTCAGGCCACTGAGCAAGCAGGTGTGGGTGCCAATGAAACATGATTCAAAAGTCTACAGTCTTATCCACAAAAACAAGCATTGCTGTCCTTCCTTTTACAATAATAAAAGGGAGATAATATGAGATTTGTGTAGGGGAGAGGTCTAAACCAGACTAAAAAGAGTGCCAGAGGTATTACTTCCATCCTGGTTGCATACCCTTTCAGCTGGCAGTGGTAAGGGCAGTTTATCCTTCTTATGGAGCCAGCAGTCTGTGCAGGTAGCAGCAGTTCTCCTGCTGCTTTTGTGTTACACCAGCATCATTTCATTTCATTTGCACTGACCTAGATACAATGGCTGTCGTGCCAGGAACTCCTGGACTAGAATCTGTGCTTGAGCACTGCTTTCTTCTTTTTTTCTGGGTTAAATCTTGTGAACTTCTCTCCTTGCGCTGCCTCAATTTCTCAAATAATAAGGTATACACTCTGTAGAGAAGTTGTGAATACAAATTAATGAATACCAATTAACTTACAGTGCAGAAGAAATCCTTATTAGTTAGTAGTACATTGCTCAGTTTTACCTCTTGGATCACTCTCCATATTTAATCTCAGTTTATTTTAGAATCCCTATGAGAATCACTTGTTTTTCAGTTCCCAATATACATATTCATTATCAATTATTGTGACATTGTGTATTTGCAAGCCTATGATATGTTCAAATTTTCTTTAAAGAGAAATAGGATGTTATTCTTTTGTCCATTGATCCAGGGATCAATAGAAGTGAAGTTCTGAAGGCGGGCCAGTTATAGACAAAAAATACATGTTTATATAGATATGTATATGCATATGCATATGCATTAGTCGTGAAAGATTATGTTTGAGTTGCTGTTTAAATAGATATAATTATATGTTGTTCAAAGGAAAACTTCTCACACTGAGGTGAATGGGAATGTGCCAAGACAGAGCTGCTTTGCACCACTCGGGAGAGGATGATCATCAACTTCCAGGATTAAACGTATTTATCTGAAAAGGACCTCAACAGACAACATTTCTAGTGGAAGAAATAGGCAAAATTAAAAGCAAGTTTGCAGATCAAACAAACAAAAAAAAGCTAAAGCTGTCAGTCTCAAGCTGTGAAGAAGTTAATGACAAAACTGTGATCTGCATCATTAGAAAGAATCCTTTTTTATAGTTTGTACACCTAAAAACTGATCAAATTTAAATGTATCAGTAGGTTGGGAGCTGCTTTGAAGGAAAATGCAAAAGTTACTGATAATTTTGATTCTAGCGTGTACTTTCCATGCGCTATAGATTCAAATTATATTTTGGGTTATTACATTGCTTTATTATTTTTCTCCCTCCTGTTACACTTTTTCTTAGACATGGAAAATAAAAAAAAACCTAGAGAAATATAAGTCATGGGATGTACAGAAAAGAAACCAATGACATCAGTTTAGTCAGGAAAAAATGTAGCAAAAAGTGTCCAAACTTTCTTAGGTTTAGATCATTTTTGAAAAAGTCATAGCTATATCATGACTATTGTACTTGCCCATTAAAAATAAAAGTTATATTAAGAAGAAAGAATCAGGAATGAGTGTATGAAACACAGGTGTACATAAATGGATAAAATGATTGCATATTAGGCAACAACCCTAAAATGAGGACTTAAAAATTTTTTTTCAGGGAGGTCTATGCAAAAATATGTAGCACCTGGGGGAAAGACAGTTATTTGGCTTTGAGGAAAGCAGAGGATATGGGGTAAATCAATTTATGCCAGGGATGGTGTAGGAGTGTGATTAAGTAATAGGACTCAACAACCTGGTATTCTAAGTTCCCCTGATTTCTCCCCCAAAGTTCTGTAAAATTTATCTCCTCTTTTATTTTGATTTGATCAACCTCCGGCTCTGAAACCGTCCGCTGGCTTTTACTTGCTTCTCACTTTGTCGCCAAATTCTTCAGCCTCCAACTCAAGGCCCTGCAAAATCTGAGGTGGTGGGTGCCGCTGGTGTCTCCTCACACAGAGCAGGAGCAGAGGCAGCGCAGGCTGTGCCCCCACGGCGCGCCACGGTGCGAGGTGCGTGGCTGCAACGCAGCTCACACAGGTGCTAACGAGATTGCATGAAAGCCCCTCACGGTCTCTATTTTCCTGCCAGTAAACCTGCATCTGTGAAACTCACTTCTTCGGCTGCCAACACTCCTGCAAAATGTATTTTCCCACATGGTTACCAAAACAACAAAAAAAAAAGGAAGACAGATTTTTAAAAGACCTTTTTCACAGGTTCCACCAAGACAATTGATATATTTACCTGGGCCGCACGTCTCAGGAAAGGGTATTTTCTTCTGTAAGTTCCCCCCTCCTGTTCACACCATCAGTGCTTCAATGAGTTAATTAGAACATCAGCAATGCATTATTAATTCCCAGATTCAGGAGAAAAAATGCTAAAAAAGGTGGTCTATTATGTAACTTGTTTTCAAAGTTTTTCCTTTCTTCACAAAGGAATTTATCCAACAGTGTTAGTTAAGTGTATCATTGCCACTCTTGAATTCTCTGTAGTTTGTTTCTTCTCTGAGACATAGATCAAACACATAGTGCTGTTTATTTTTTCCTGAAGTAGTAAATAATACCTCTATTACAAAGAGACATGACAGCTGATGCGTGATCTTCAGGCTGCAGTCTATCTTGCTGAATCAATGGTAGTGCTGATAGTGTTGCGGCCTCTCCTTTCACATAAAAAAGCCTGTCTTTTAAAAATGTTTTACTGAGAGCACAAATGCAGGGCCTTGCTGTCCGAGTTTGTACAATGCATGAAGTAAGCCCGTATTTAAATCATTAGCAACCTGCCTTTTTTTAATGGTAGACATTATCTAATGCCGATGCCAAAAAATACTTCCTCTGAGTTTCTGACATGAAAATTCGCTCAACCTGATGCAGCCAAATATGGAAACCTGTGTGGTCCCCTGCCAGAGCTGCGACCGGCACCTCTGCCGCTGAGCTCACTGTGCACTGGGTCTGCATAAGCCAAGAGCAGGGCACCCGAGGAGGTGAAACAGGTGAAATCCCAACCATTGATCAGGAGATGAGGATGCAGCGCGGGATGCTCGCTCCCCTCTGCTGCCTCCCCACAACTGTTCCTCTGGGCTGGAAGAATTATTAAAAATTCCCTGTAATGCTCTATGGGAAATGGTATAATACCTATATAAATATGAATGTGTATGTGTTTTTCCCTTTTGGCATCACCCTTCACCTGCTCCTACTAAGAGCTGTGTTCCTGAGTATGTTAAGTCAACTAGAGACCCTGCGGCTGATGGCTGCAGTGCCATTATTTCCATGAAGGGATACTTTAGAGAGTAAACTTCCTCAGCACGGTTATATGACAATGATTATATGGAGCCTTGAATATTTCGTGATTCAGTGATAGGTTACTTGAAAATGTGGAAATTTCTTTTAAGGGTGCCTGGCTTTTTAAGTGGCCGAGGCCTTTAAAATAGAATAGAACAGGAATTTCAATACTGTAAAGAGAAAAATTCTGAAATAATCAGATTCAACTCTATAGACATTAATGGAATACGGAGATTCACACTCTTCCAAGTTTTGCTCTGAGTTTGTTTGAAGCACTAGATGACAAAAGACATCAGAAGGCAGGTGAGCTTCTACTAAGGGAAACTTATTTCTGGAAAAAACCTCCTACATTTGCTTGCACACTCACAAATACAGATGGGGTATAGCATTATGCCATATGGAAGATAACCTAAAATATTAAAATACATTAATTCTCTTGCCCTGAAGGCCTGCTGGTTGATTACAGACAACTCACTGGGGGTTTACACTCCAGTAAATTCACTTAGCTTCATAACATAGGTATTTGCTGCTGCTGCAATACACTGTAGGGCAATGAGCCTATTGATCCACTGTTATTAGATGTGTTAAGGCTCTGAACCATATTTAAGAAATAAAATAACTGAATTCTGAAATTTTTCAAAAAGTTAAATATTGCAAAGCTGCAAGCGAGCGGCAGAAAGTGTGGTACAGTGTTGTCTTATTTCTCTCACAGTTTTAGACGTCTTTTTGTTCTGAATTTCCTTGCAGACCAGAGTATTTCTTGGTACATCCTGTGTTTTTGGTTGCACCCATGTATTTGTGTACAGCAGCATTACAGTATCATGACAGCAAAATGGGATGTGAAGCCTTTTCCAACCAAATTCCAGCCCTTCTATCTACCTCCCACTTGCGACTGGAACTTTGATTTGTTGAACTGGTATTTAACAGTGGTCAGAGGAAGCTGTAAATCCCACCATGGTGATGCTCCTTTACTCATTGCTGGTCTGTTGCATGAATTCAGTTGCATGAATTTTGGTTCCCTTGAGGTACATCAGCCTTCAGAGGAGATAAGATAGCTGAGTTCTTTCCACTGTAGGGAGAGACCATTCACAGAGGACAACAAATCCACAAAAACTATCAGCATTTTTAGTGAGTAAATATGAAAAGAATTGTAAACAGCATGTTAACATGACCAGAAATGAACGCTCAGTTGGATGAAGTCACCAATGTTGGATCACCTAGCAAGTTGTTTCTGAACATAAGCATACTACTGAGTGAAATTTCAGCTGCCGTGAGGCTGTATATATTGATAAAGCAGGCAGCAAGGAGAGTCTAGTCACATAAAGCAACTGCCCTATGGATACAGCGGGCCAGCTCTTTAACTTCTGTAAATCAGTTTAATCTGACAAACTCTCCTGTAGCTATTATGGTTCAGCCTAGAAAAACCTCTGGCTGAACCATTGAAGTCTCACTTCAGGCTTGTGTTTTATATTCTTATAAAAGAGGGAGTATTTTTAAACAGTGAAAGAATCTATTCTTCATACATCGTCTTTCAGACAACAGCCAAGCAGCCTTCTCTTGTTGTTAGTCTTTGTTTCTATAGCAGAGAGTCATGACACGTGCTATTTCACAAAATTGATTTTTTTCCATGAACCATTTCATTTCTAGACTGCTTGGGCCCCATCCAGTTTCTACTGAAGTCAGCGACGAGGCCTAACGTCAGTGGGAGCTACCTGAGGCCATTGTAGCTAATTTCCCTGTTTGGGAAAAAAAACCCCAAACAACAAAGTAAAAACACCAAAGACAAATACTGCTTTCAATATTGCTGTGTCAGCTCTTAATAGATTTATTCTGAAGAAGACTTAAAGTGTAATTATATGGTGGTCACTGTCCATTTCAAAACTCTTCCTTGGCTTTGCCAAATATTCACCAGAGGCAGCCTGGCCTTGCATTTTGTCTTCACAGGTACCTGTTGATCGCATAACTGAGCATCGTCCCCTTCTCTGTGCCTCAATCCACCCGTTTTGCATTTGGGCAGGGGCTGACACGATAACCATGGTTATTAGTGTTACCTACTACTGCCTCCTCCTCTGCTACCATCTCCTGGTGCCCCACTGGTCTTCGCTTGGTTACACAGTGTGAATGTTCCCACCTTAACAGCGTTTTCTCACACTGTTAAAAGAATTATATCTGTATCATCACTTAGTATATGGTTGTTTACTCAGTGCCAAACTGGGTCTGGTGCCCATGGCTGGGAGGAGTGGAGTGGGGGTGGTTGGGGCTCTCCCTGGTTGGGAGGGGGACACTGGATGGGCTGATCACTCTGGGGTCTCCATGCCAGGACACATCTTCTGCCTGGTAGTACCGGCAGCTGCCAGTTAAGTGTGTATCTCTGTTTTCATTGATGGCACTGCTGCAGTGAATTCTAAGGTAATTCTGGGGGACTTCAACCACCCTGGCATCTGCTGAAAAAGTAGCACAGTAAGATGTAGGCAATCGAGAAGACTCCTGGAATGCATTGAGGACAACTTCTTAAGCCAGGTAATGGACAGCTCTACCAGAGGGGATACGTTACTGGACTTGTTTGTCACCAACACAAGTGAGCTAATCAGTGACATCAAGATTGGAGGCAGCCTGGGCTGCAGCGATCATGCACTGGTGGAGTTCACAGTCATGAGGGATATGGGCCAGGCAAAAAGTAAAGTCAGGACCCTGAATTTTAGGAAAGAAAATTTCCAGTTGTTCAAGGAATTAGTCAATAGAACCCCTGGGAAACTGCCCTCAGGGACAAAGGAGAAGAACACAGCTGGCAGATCATAGAATCATAGAATGATTTAGGTTGGAAGGGACCTTAAAGATTGTCTAGTTCCAAGCCCCCTGCCTTGGACAGGAGACCTCCCACTAGACCATGCTTCTTTTGGTGCAGCTCAGAACGCGGTTGGCCTTCTGGGCTTCAAGTGCACATTGCTGGCTCATGTTGAGCTTCTCATCCACCAACAACCCCAAGTCCTTCTCAGCAGGGCTGCTCTCAGTCCATTCTCTGCCCAGCCTGTATTTGTGCTTGGGATTGCATTGATCCAGGTGCAAGACCTTGCACTTGGCCTGATTGAACTTCATGAGGTTTGCATAGGCCCACCTCTGAAGCCTGTCCAGGTCCCTCTGGATGGCATCCCTTCCCTCCGTCATGGTGTCATCGGTAAACTTGCTGAAAAGTGCACTCAGTCCCACTTTCTATGTCACTGACAAAGATATTAAACAGCACTGGTCACAGTACTGACCCCTGAGGAATGCCACTCGTCACTGGTTTCTACTTGGACATCAAGCTGTTGACCGCAACCATCTAGTGCGGCCATCTAGTCAGTTCCTTATCCACCAGGTGGTCCATCCATCAAATCCATGCCTTTCCAATTTAGAGACCAGGATGTTGTGTGGGACAGTGTCAAATGCTTTGCATAACTCCAGGTAGATGGCGTCGGTTTCTCTCCCCTTATCTACCAATGCTGTGGCAACATCGAAGGCGGCCACCGAATTTGTCAGTCATGACTTGCCTTTCGTGAAGCCATGTTGGCTGTCACCAATCACCTCCTTATTTTCCATGTGCCTTAGCAGAGATTAGCAGGGTCTGTTGCAATAGGACGAGGAGTAATGGTTTTAAACTAAAAGAGGATAGATTTAGACCAGATATAAGGAAGAAGTTTTTTACAATGGGGGTGGTGAAACACTGGAGCAGGTTGCCCAGGGAGGTGGTAGATGCCCCATCCCTGAAGACGTTTAAGGCCAGGTTGAATGGGGCTCTGAGCGACCTGATCTATCTGAAGATGTCCCTGCTCACTGAAGGGAGGTTGGACTACATGACCTTTAAAGGTCCCTTCCAATCCAAACTCTTCTATGTTTCTATGATAAATGCTGTATTCATGCCCTTGAAGAAGGGCCTTCTACACTTGCCAGAAATTCAGCAGATGATATCAAGAGGATGGTTCTACTTACCTAGATGTTTTTTCCACTGTCAACTTCTCCAGCACATAAAGCACTGCTGTTAACGTGCTGTTAGCATGGTGTAATACGCACCCCAGTGCAATTATTTTTGATCAAATTGTTCTTTTTATTTGGGTATTTTTTTCCGGTGACTGACTGTCAACTATTTGCATTGGCTAATCCAATGAAAAAACTAATAAATGCCATGGCATTTGTCACCACTGCGTTTATGTGAGTCACTTCTTCCTGGGTACCAGTTTCTTTATTTAAAAAAGTAGAAATAGATGATCTGTGCTTATTTCTTGGATAGCATCTTAAAAATATTCTGATATAATATTTCCTAACAGCCATATATCGTCATTACCTGTTACTTTATTAATTTCCACATTTACCACAAGACCTTGCCTTGGTACCCATCTCATTTCTAATGACTGAACTTCCTTTGTACATCTGCTCCTACTAAAAATTGCCATTAGCTGATCATAGTGCTAACTGTGGCATTTTAACACACAAACAACCCAAAGATTATGCAAGTCCCTATTAGACAAGTCAGATATCCACTGACATACTGATTTGCTGCCCAAGTTTTAAAGCCCTAGGTTTTCTTAAATAAAGGCCACAGTCCCTCCACACACGGTCAAGAAAATGACTCTATTTCAGATAACAAAGCACAGATTCAGCTAGCATTCAGTTGAAGTAGTGTATTAAAAAGAATCACCAAGCCTCGACAACAGCCTAAGATGTAAGGATGCAAGATGTGTCCATGGCAGGAGAGTTGTAACAAGATGATCTTTAAGGTCCCTTCCAACTCAAACCATTCTATGATTCTAAGATTTTTAATTTTTGGTGGTAAAAACTTTTGCAGCCTCTCAAGTATGACATTTCTAGTTTCATCACAAACCTTTTCCTAAGCATAGTGTCATTTACACTATGGTTCTAGATCCACAGCAATAAACTTTTAGGTCAGACTGGTGAACTCTTTCCTACAGCTGACTTGACATGGTGTGATTTATTTAGGCAGTGAAAAAAAAAAAAATCATTTTTCCATTTTATTCTGAAAACAGTTGATCTTCCCCAGAACTCACAAATTTCTCCTGTAAATCAATCACATTGATTTCTTTTTCAAGGACAAAAAAATAAAAATCCCTTGAAGTAAAAGCTTTTTGGGAAAAAAAAAAAAAAAGAGCTGTCCACTAAAATGTGTGGGAAACTATTTTAGCCACTGTTGTTTTACAGTTGCTAACCTCAAGGCCACATCAGCCATGAAGTTCTACTGTATAGCTTAAATGTGTTTGAGAAAAACTGGATGAAGATCAATGTGCCTCTGAATTAAAATTTTAAAAAAAACTTTAAAAGAAAAAGACTTCCAAATCCTAAGTTGTGCCAACATTTTTTAAGAGGTATTTCCATCACTCTCTGCTTTTCAGATAGTTTAAGACTTTTAAAATTAAATGTAACACATTTGTGAGGGCTATTATTTTTGCACTTGGGTGGAAAAAGAAAATTTCAGAGTCCCTGGGCTGCGTTGTGGCAGCCATTCCAACACTGCATAGTACATTTTACTGAGTGTTGTCCCACAGCCCCTTCTAGGTATAGATATAGTGTATGTTGGAGAGCCGCATCCTAAGTGATGAATATTAATATTGACATAAAAAGCAGGCCCATTTGAAGTGTTCCTCATTTTTTTTTCTTGCATTTTGTCCCTGGGACAGACACGGCTATTGCATCTTGCAGTCCATTGGCCCTCCTCCCGCTTCTTCATCCCACCTTTCCAGACGTTTTTTAAATCCAGTTTGAAAATATTATTCAGCATCTTCCTAGTGAGAAGGACTAGACAAAAATCCATTCGAAGGCTTCTACCTCTTCCTTTAATCACGCGAGACGTGGTTGGTAAGTGATGTAAGGCACGCCTTCCCCAGGGACCGAGTGCTCAAAGCTCCTGATTGCTCAGGGAGCAAGAGAGCCAGAGGGGATCCTAAATCAAACCCTGTCTCTCACTCACCCATGCACCGATTGCTACAACAGCTCGCTTTCATTAGGAATGTTTTCTTCAATTAAGGGAGGCGTTGTCAAGTACTGTACTTTTCGAACTCTTAATTTGTTAGTTTATACTGGTAGAATTTGTAATGACAACTGAGTCCATGGCATCTTCTGGGACAATATATTGTCTGCTCCTGTGCCATGACATACGACCATAAAACACAGGGCTATAAGAGCCTATAATAATTTATGAGAGTACATTAGGTACCCATGTATAATTTATCAAATGGGCATTATGGAGGCAGGACTATGCCTGACTGACAAAGGTTACCTCTGTATGGGTGTCTCATATAACCACACAGGGAAGGATCCAATAGCTGATGTTCACTGAATTACAACAAAGAAGATTTTACTCCACAAACTGGGCACTCCAAGAACTGAAGTTGAAAAGCAGGAAACCAATTCCTGATCTTTAATGTTTTCACTCCCAATTGATATTCTCCACAAGATTCAGACAGGCGTTTCACTACACATTAAAACTGGAGGAAGCTGAGTTTATAAGGGGAGAGTGGTACATAGGCCATTTGAACTTGAGCCAGGATCTGTATTGGATTTAGCAAAAAACCTGTGGGATATGTTCAAAATTTATTCAAATCTAAAGTAAGGAAGACATTGAACCTTTGAGATTCCCATTTCCTAGGACCTATTACACTAGTGGCTAAAACATGACTTCACATAGCTTTTGGGGCTGAGCACTCTTCAACTCAACTCCTCCTACCGAACTGAATATTAACTGGCTCATCTTGGGAAAAACCTCAAATGCCATTGGGTTTGATTCAAAATACAGGTCTGAATCTTATTCAGACTGAATATTTGTTTCCTAGACTGACAAGTCTGAGGAGAGCCCTCAACAAAGCCTCTGCAGCATGGTACTGTGCACTTGGCTATGCAGCGATGCTGTATTCTTCAGAACAAATTGGCTAGAGTCTGGGTCAAACCAGCAATTTATATGTTGACCACCCTTCCATAGCCTTTCTTCTGGGCCTCCCAACAAGACTGGCAGCTGTGCTGGTGTTATAATCAATTGATCACAGCACTGTATGTTCAACTTTTTATCCAGTCCTCAGGGAAAGGGGATTGGTTACAGCCCAGAGCTACCAAGCATGGCTTCTAGCTCAAAGTTCAATGGCTGCTGCTTTCAGATTTCTTCACTAAAATCTCCAATTTTAACAAAAGTGATATTTGTCATAATAGCTAATAGGAAACTGAAGCTAAGAAATTCATTTTGAGTTGGCTGTTGAGCAGTCATCAGACAGTAAAAAAAATGCTTGCTGCGACCCTGAACTAAATTTGTTCATTAATTCAGGAATGAAAGGACTCTAATATCCTTAGGAATATGAATTTCTTGCACTAATATTATTTTCATGGCATCAAAATGATCTGTTTCCTCTGGGAGACAGAAAACTCAGTGGGTGGGCTCTGGTCTGGGAGTTAGGCCATTTGAGTTTTCTGCCTTGTGGAACCAGTTGAGAAATACTTTTAATGAGTGACAATTCTCAGAGTACAGTTTTGTTTCCTTTAAAATATTTTTTTCCCATCAAAAAATATTCTGTTGTAAGCAAAAGGAAAAAAAAAAGTTTCTTTTTTGAAAGCTTGTATTTTACTTACCAATTTCCTTTTATTACTTGTGGAGAAATCATCTTCCTTTCCCTGCTCCCCTTGCCCTCCAAATTTTGAATGATGTCACCTTATTATTTCTGTTGGAGAATTTCCACCAAATATTCTTCTACCTACCTAGAAGTACACAGACATATCATCATCTGAGCCCTCCATGATAACATCATACCTAGCTTCCAAGTCTCTCTCTGAGGCAAGCAAGTCCTCTTATCTCCATTTTCTTGAAGGGATGATGAGACACAGAAGTCTAGGATCTCAAATTCACAGACACCCCAATTCACAGTAAGAATTACTGAATCACCTAAATATTACAGTCCAGGTTTTAGAGTGTGTTTAGGCACGTAGAAGGGGAAAAAAGCCCCAAAACAGTGGTTCTATTTTTTTCCCCTGTTATTTTGGGTAGATTTTTGCGCCCATGTTGAATGAAAAACAAGAAGGTCTGAAAACACAAATATCTCTCCAGAACTGAAATCCCACTTCTTGCACATTTATACGAATGACACATCTGTTATAATACATACCACAGAAAGCCTAGCCTCAGTTGAATACAAATAATTAATATGAATAATACATGGAAATTTTCCTATTTCTTAAGTGCTAGCTGTGCTGTGTGGTCTACAAACAGGAAAAAATGATCCTGACCGTGCTCCAGCTGGTTTGGACAGTAATGCAGGTAGTTGTCAGAGTTCAAACACGTAATGTTGGTTGGTGGCACATTCTCCAGGAATCGTGGTATACTTTTGGAAGGAGTTTTGAGGCTCTTGTTGGAAAGCTTGAAGGAAGAAGTGAGTTTCTGAAAAGAATGTAAATCAGTAAACCGAAGATGAATAACCTGGTATGAGAAGACACAAGTTCCTTGGGGTATACATGCGATACACTTTCATATTTTGTGTGAGATGTACCTAAGTGATTATGAATTACACGCAAAAGCCAAATGACATTTTTTACTATTTAGAGAGGGAAAAAAAAAAAGAAAGCAAGGCCTGGATGATGTTGCCTAGAAGTGAGTACACTTGTTTATTTTCAAAAGTTGGTTGAGGGCTTGCAGGGAACAGCAGGGTAATGGAATATTCATGAAGCAAATGCCCTTCACTTAGCAGAGGGCAAAGGAAAGCAGATTGCTAAACCCCTTCAAACTTCCTGTGCAAGAAGCTCGTGCTATAGAATAATGAAGCCTGTGTTTGCCACTCTGCAGCACAGTCCGAACCTGGCACCGCTGGGGTCTTTAACCTCTCTCTTCTCTTTTGACTTGTCCTCTTATTTTCAGGCATGGAACCCCGCCGCTGCCGCACGTTACCCCTTTGACCACAGCTGCAGTGGCACAGACCTGAATAACCCATCACAGCCTCCTGGAAGCCCTTCTGTTTTCCCACGGAGCCAGTTTGGGAGGATGAAAAGCACCAAGACTCTGCTGCAAGCAGAATCTGCTTCCTCGGTTGTCAATGCCTGAGCACAGGGCACGCGCCCACCAACTGCCAGCCCAGAGCGGCAAGCCAGTTTTCACTTTGTTTCATGGGTTTACTTTAATGAGCACAGGGACAACTGGAAGGAAGCTGTACCTCCATTATCATGGGATACGGGCAGACTTCAGGGCTCAAGCAGTTGGTCACAAGGTGCCAGCCATTTTCAGCCCCACAACTGCACAGCATCTTAAACGCCAGAGGAGTGCACCACCAAACCCAGCATCCCAACACTCTAACATCCTAGCATTGCAGCATCCCAGCACCCTAACATCCCAGCATCTCAGAGGCCCAGAATCCCAAAATACCAACACCTCAACATCCCAGCATCCCAGCATCCCAACATCTCAGCATCCCAACATCTCAGCATCCCAACATCCCAGAATCCCAACATCCCAGAATCCCAGCACACCAGCATCCCAGAACGGCAACATCCCAACATCCCAGCATCCCAACACCTCATCATCCCAACATCCCAACATCCCAGCATCCCAACATCCCAGAATCCCAATATCTCAGCATCCCAGCACACCAGCATCCCAGAACGGCAACATCCCAGCATCCCAGCATCCCAACACCTCATCATCCCAACATCCCAACATCCCAGCATCCCAGCATCCCAGCATCCCAGCACCCCAGCATCCCAGTCANGCACCCCAGCATCACAATATCTCAGCATCCCAGCACCGCAACATCGCAGCATTCCAGCACCCCAGCATCCCAGCACCCCAACATCCCAACATCTGAGCATCCCAACATCCCAGCATCCCGGCACCCCAGCAGAATCTCAACATCTCAGCATCCCAGCACCGCAACATCCCAGCATGCCAGCATCTCAGCACTCCAGCATCCCAGAATCTCAACATCTCAGCATCCCAGCACACCAGAATCCCAGCATCCCAACACCTCAGCATCTCAACATCTCAGCATCCCAGCACCGCAACATCCCAGCATCCCAGCACGCCAGCATCCCAGTGCAGGCAGGCACAAAGAAACACCCGCTGCAGGAGCGGTGCCTGTCGTGACTAACAAAAAGCAGGAGTGGGGGCAATGCCCTGCCCTCGCGTGGGCTCCCACGCCCATGTTGGACTCAGTGTGGCCAAGTGCAGCGTGCAGCTGCCAGGCACGCGGGGCACGATTGTTCCTCCCCGTCTGGCCAGATTGGTGTCAGCTGCCCGCGGCCAGGGGAGGCAGTCCCCCGGGAACCCGGGGAGCGGACGGAGGCGGCCGGCGCACAAAACCAGCAGGCACGAAGCAGCAGGTGGCCCCCGCGGAGGTAATCAGGATCACATTCAATGGGGGAGCCGGCTCAATTTTCAGCCCCGTGTCTGCCGAGGGGCCTGGAGCTGCCTTGTTAATGCTGCAGGGAACACGTGGGACACATTGACTGCATTAATTGTCCCCACTCATTCAGCGGTGGATGAATTATAATGTTACCACTCCAGGGTAAAGCAAACACCTATCATAACAATCATGTCATTAGTGTGCAGATGCCGGCTGCTCTGCTTAACCTTTTGTATCTTTTTTTTTTGTTTTATGGCATGCAATAAGAATATTTTTTATTGTTTTTCATATAATTGATTTTTAGGTTGCAAGTGTTGCTAAACCCTTGAAACAAGCACAGCTGTATTACTCAACAGCTAGGAATAAGCGCATGGACTGGCAAGGCACAGATTAAAGTTCCTTTTAGAGAGAAACAGTGAGGCTTTAAAAGTTTATGTTTGCAGTATGGTTTATCCTTTGCAGTGTGACTGACACATTCGTTATTCACATAGCAAAAGCTCTGAAAGGACTAATGGTCCTTAAAAAATATAACAGTCTTAGAAATCCTTCTAATTTAACTACAGCTACTAGTGGCCAAAGATTATACATGTGCACCCAGACAAACACCACATTCTGGTTTGAAAATTAAACTGTTCACATTTCTGCAGAAAATCTTTTTGTTTGCTATTATGTATGTGTATATATATGGAGAGAAGGACACACACACATACATATACACACATCTAGATGTACATATGCATACATGTATGGACATTCCTTTTTATCTAGGAAACTTTATATTAACTTCATAGTAGTGTGTATCTTAATTATGTACATGCACCAAAACTAGGTTGGCTTCAAGTTGCATTTACTCTCATGTGCACCACAAAGCTTGTCTGACTACTGCAACGTCATTATCCTGCAATTAACGATCCTGAGCTGCTCCCATGTTCTCATTTCTCTTTAATCAAGCTCTATTCTGCGTTTAGTGGGTGTTCTTACATGGCACCACCAAGTGTGCTTGGGACTTCCCACTGCACGTTCCTAAAGTGATCAAGTGCTCTTTCAAACGTCACCTGTAATCCCTTGCCTTGTGAGATTTGCAAGCAGAGAGCCCACTCCCCCCAGCCCTTGTGCATGCCATTAGCAATTGCTCCTCTAAACACTCCAGAAAGAAAAACTGGCAGGCTGTGAAAGGGGTTTGCACAGTTCAGCACTTGGCCCTGGCTCTGCACCGATGGCTCATAAAAACATGCAGATCCCTTATGCCTCTGTAGATCACTGCTGGAGCCAGCAGCCTTGGGTCACTTCTTTGTTAAAGCTACTGATACATATTGCAACACCATATAGAAGTTAACTATTAATTCGTCTTCCACACGTGAACTTCAGCATGCGTTCTTTGTGGAGGTGGAAAGAAGACACTTCCCCATTTTCCCTCTGCCCTCTCCCACCACTTCTTCATGTCCCCTTCATTAGGAAATGAACTGAGGTCGCAGACTTGCAGACATTTACCAGTCAAATGCCTGATGTTACTTGCTGCAAATAAGCTCAGAAGGTTCAATGGAAATGACCGCAAGGTGTAAAGCCAAGCTTGCAAACAAATCTTTGAGTAATTTGCACCTAAAGCCGTGGTGCAAGAGGCGGGAGATGTGCACGGAGAATATCGGTGCACTATTTGTAGATGTACAAAGGTAGAGCGGCATTATTTATTGTTTGATACTATTATTGTGGGTTGGGTTTAGAATGAGATCCAATGGTAGATACAATGTCATAAAGCCAGAACAGGGGACACGGGACTAATGACAGAGTAGTATCAATACAATTACTTATACTAAACACATGTAAATCTATAGCAAGAGTAAGTGCATGGCAGGATGAGGTTAAGGATGAGGTTAAAGTTTTATGGTTATTGTGTTGGTGTTTTTTAAAATCATTAGACGCCTTGGCTGACTAATTTTGTGTAGGTGCTTGCGGTTTGTGAAATGGAGAAGCCATTTAAAATGGTTTAGTCACATTTTAGCCTTAAACAAGTATTTAATTTTTACATATGCATGTAAAACCATGTTGTTTATTGGTATTTCCACTGAAAATTACTGTGATTCAGCTCTTTTGGATGCATTTCAAAAGTGTAAACTGAATTTATGTTCCATAATCAGTAGAAGGTGTATTTCCCTGAAATCAAAGAAGTCATTTTTTATTATGATGGTGGATTCATCTGAGAATATAATACCATTTTCTGGTATGCTATATTTCTATAAAACCAGAATACAGTCTTACATAGCTCTTATAATGCTATATACAAATACATTAAACAGTATAATCTTTTTTCCATACTTCCCCTTTAGATTGTTTGTGAATGGGAGAATTCATCTTTCAGACTTTCATTTGCTTTATGTGTGCAAGTACACACTGTCAGACTGAAAAATCTGCAGATTCTGAAAAGAGATTTTATGAACAAAATAAAAACCTGCAATTGTATCCTGTTTGATCATTTTTTTCCCTCCAAATAATATTTATGGTATGTTTTTTCAAGCACACATATTTGATTGATCAAAACCAAACAATGTTATTCAGTGGCAGCTGGGTATCTGTACATGTATTTTTCCCAACAAGTAACCTAGGCTAAAATCAACTTTATCCAGTTTTCTCCTCTTTATCCACTTTTTTCTCCTCGTCTCCAAAAAAATTACCGGAAAAATGAACCCATATGAAAATGAGCACTTGTATGTAAAATATTTTCCCACACGTTGCTGCTGCTGAATGTTTTTACTTAGCTTGCCGAAAATGGTATGTCTGCACAAATAATGACTGTGTGCCGCCGTCACATCCATTCTCACATTTTCCTATTTGAAAAATATGTCTACAGTATGGACATGCTATAGATTGGGAAATAAGTCCTCTCTTTTTGATTACAAAATATTCTACTGTAAATTAGTAGAAGGTTTGCTGATAATTTGACCCACTGCAATGTATTGAAGTTTGATTACCAATTTTAAGCCTATAAGTGTGTGTGTTATTTGCTAGCATATGCGCACATATTTATAAACATTAAAGCAGCACGATATTTTGGATTGTATATATGGACATAATAATACTTAACAGATTGTTAGGCACATTTATCATTTATCATATATTTTTACTAATGCCTGGATGATAATGAATAATAAAAATCTAACCTAAAGATGACTTGTGTTACAGTTTGCTATAACAGTTGCTGTAAGAATATTATTCAGATATGAAAATCACTTATGGGGAGAAGTTCACAAGCAAATAAGCTTAAAAACTTAAATGATGATTTATAACAGCTGAGGTTCTGTTTTCTAGGACATTTTTCTTTTCCTTAGCAGTCATGGATTGTTTTATACCCAAATAACCGGATAATTAAAATAGCTTATAGTTCCCCATATAATATCCATTATTGTATTAACAACACTGTTGTAATGGTTTAAGAAACATAAAATTAAATTCAGGACTGTTTTCTTAAACCCTTCATAAATATTTTAGAAGTTAATTAGGAGACTACAGGTATGAATAGACCAAGATTTATTCATAATTAAAAGTCAGATATCACATGTCACCTCTTCTGATAGAGAAAAACCTTTAATTGCCTGTAATTAGGCAATTGTCCCTTTTTTGTTTGCTAGAGCGGTTTGAATTGGAATGAACTTGGTAGAAAGACATATTCATGGTAATAAGCTAAGTTTCCTGCATTTTCTTTGTTCAGATGGTTTTTTTTTACATGTTGGTACAGAATATGGTAGAAATAGTAAAATATGCATATCTTACTTACCGATATATTAAATCACAGGAAATACCTTTCTGTATAATTTGATATAATTTGGCATCTGACCTTTATCTAATGCCTCATAACTTTTCATGCCAATTATTTTGTCTTCCTTTACCAAAACATGAACAAAAATCTGAGCTCATGAATGACAATATATTCATTCAGCAGACCTAAGATATGTTTTTCCAAAGTTGTAATTAGCATTCCATTTTTTACAATGTGGAAATGAAGCAAAGAAAAATAGATTTTCCGGAGCCCCAATTCTTGGGGGAAATTATTGATCACAACAAATACCAGACACATTGTTGCTCAGGTACCTGACCCTGAAGTATGGTGTATGATATGTGTGCGTGGTCTAGCGCAGTTCCCAGAAGGTATGGCGTTGGCTGAAATTTTAAAATCAGCCTTCTTTAAGGCAGGTATTTACATATAAGCGTCTTAATATAAATGGCTTAATTTCCTGTAATATGAACAACTACATATTTTGCCAAACTCCGTAAGGACTACATATGCGTTTGATAGTTAAGACAGTTTTAGCAGAGTTTCTACATCCTGTAAAGACTTGCACACCTGCTTTACCTGGCATACTGACTGCCTTTGAAGTCACAGGAACTTCTCGCAGTGCACAAAACTAAGTCTGCAGAAATTATTGCTGTGTTCAGGCCAAGGGTCTGACTCTGGAATATTCTTGCCCTTATACTTACTAAGTGCCTTTCTAATCAATACGGTATTTTACTTTGGTTAGAAATTTCCAGCTACAAATCTAATTGGACTTGACTCACCCTGTATGATAAGGCAAGCAGCTCTCAGCCCACAGCCCTCCTGAGCCATGTCCTTCTTGGATTTGACCTTGGTTTGCCAAATGCTGGTTCTCACAAGGTATCTGCACTAGGCTTGTGCCCGCTCACTCAGAACTAAGTAATAAAGCAAAGTAGTAATTATTTAGGATAAAAACATTTCCAGGTATTTCATACCCTTCAGTTAATCAGACTTTTCTGCTCAGGTTCACGTCAGTCATTAGACTTCTTTTGGAGTCCTCCTTCATTCGTATTTCTATCTATCTACTTATAAATACACATATGTACACTGTTGTTTACACAACTTCTGGATAATGACCCTTTCTTCTGCCTTTCCTAATGACTCTTTATCTGTTTACTTTCACTAGGCCTCCAGGATTTATCATCTAGGCTATTGGCAATGCTCTTGATTTGTCTTCTGTTTTGTTGTTGTTGTTGTTTTGTTGTTTTTTTTTTTTCCTTTGCCCTTTGTAGCACTTGTGACTTTGATTCTTTTGTACTACAGGTCTTTAACATTTGTTATTTGGCATTGGCAAAGACTTTGAAATTAGGCCACGCTGGATGTCCAGTGCATGTGATTGCTAGCAGTGTTAAAGGACCATACTGAATATGATCGGTCATTTATAGTCCTGTGTTTTTAAGTCTCTGTTTTTTTAACTCTGGAGACAGGATTCTTGAAGCCTGCAGCTCACCTCTCTGTATTAGCAGTGTGTGCCACAATGTCCTTGTGTTCATTTGTCATGTTGCTTTCCAGCTGGCATTTCTTATCACCCTTTGGCAATACAGGAATACTAAAAATTCTGTTAAGGGGCAGTTGCTAAATGGCAATGCTGCCTTCCAACTGTGCCTTTCCAAAGTTGTTGAGAAAATTATTACATCTCATTTATTTAGACTATTTGTATCTGTTACGGGTATGTCTTGGAGACAATGAGAAACACACCAGCAGGTTAAGGTTCATTTTTAAGGTGTTTCCAGCCACCTTACCTACTTGCTACAGACCAGTCTTGGAGTTCCTTAAGACCTGTCTCAGCAGAATCGGAGATGCTTAAGCAGAGATTTCAGGATAGCGTATGTTTACTTTAAAGAGACTTGATATGGTATTAATGAGTTACTTTGTCTTGGCAATAAATTCTCTTTTACAGGTGGGGTATGTCTCAGTCTACTTTTAGCCATCTAACAGTGGAGTATCCAATTTCAAGTGGTCGTGTACGCTCCATTTGTAGTTACTGCAGGTAGACGCACACATGCGTTTTGGAGGCAATGCATTCCACCTATTTTAGATGCTTATTTTGAGAATCAATTGCTCTCTACAGGTTTATTCCTCCTTGTAGTGACATTACATGTAGCCTAGGTAACCAGCTTAGACTGGGTGCTTAATTTTTCTATGGCTAAAAGTAAGTGAAATTAATCCAACTTTAGTTTTGTCGCATTTGTAGAACGGAAAGGATTTTATTGACAGCCTATTAGGTAGTGCTTAGAACTAAAGTACAGGGTCAGATTCTGTATTTCTCATTACAATTATCGTAAGCAAATTCTAATCTGCATGTCCAAAGCTAAAATTAAGATTTTTAATTAGTCTTTTCCATAAATATTTGAAATCCAGAAATAGCAAGTTACCATCTCCAGGTAAGAGAAACAGACATCGTACCAAGGAAATGTGAGACATCGTCCAGTGCATTTATTGTATGTATACATGTACACAAGCATATTTTTTTATACAAATACATGGACATGCACACTCATACACACAGGGTCATAGGCCAGTTCTGTAGACAGTGTTGTCAGTTAAATGTATGTGCACATGGCACAAGTAAAGGCAAATGTCTGGACAGCTTAGTGAAAAGAAGTAAGGTCCATGAAGCCATTAAAATTTACAGACCAAATATTAGTTTGCCTTAAATCAAAGAATACCATTGATGGTCTTCCAACAGAGTCTAATATTCTGTATTTCACAACATATTACGATCAGTCATAGAACACCTGTAAAGAGTTAGTCTGGTCATGAATAAGTTGCCAGTGTTTTATGAACATCAGGATTGGTGCATGGTTAGGCATTAAACCTTTAGAAACATTTAAAGGAGACTGACAAGAACCTGTGGACTAATATATGATTTACACATGTTCTGTAGGGCATCTTCTCTCCATTGTGCCATAAGCAGGGTGGAGGCAATAATGAAAACTGTAACAGAAATTTATTGAAGAGGAAGACAATAAGCCAGTTTTGAGTGGTAAGCTCTTCTTTTGAAACCCTGAGCCCATTGTCTCTGTCAGATAGGAGTCATGACCGGTTACATTACAGTTAAGCCTATGTAGCACTTTGAGGGACTTAGCGTAAAGTTGAGATGACCTTGGCAAACAAGTGCTGCTTTCAGTGCTATTATAACCTACCACCAGGAGCATGTTGGGCCCTGTGTGCTTAGGCACATCCTATGGGACCATTAAACTGTGCTTTGTCACTTAACATGCACAGAAACAATGCCAAGTGGCTGCTCATGGGCTGTGGACTGTTGGCAAGTCTGTTTTCTGTGTGAAGGAGGTGAACAGAGACAAATTTTTGAGAGCAGTAGAGGCGCAGCCTCAGATATTCTATTTGCCAGCCTTCTGCATAAAGCCAGTCACAGCTGATGGTACAGTCAGTGCGGAGGCTTCAACAGGAAAACCAGTGGCTCAGAGATGCGCCCCAAATCACAGCCAAAAGACAAGGTCTGGAGGAACTTGCTGGTCTCACGACCTTGTGCATCAGGTCCGCCCTGTGCAACCCAGCCCCAGCAGAGTATCTCCTTGAACTCAGTCTAAATCGTCTGTTGTTCACAGGAATAAAGGGGAAGTCTGTGTCCACACAAACTGATTTGTGAGAGGGAGGTGCTGGGACTGTATCCACACACACACCTTCCTCCCAAACTGTACTTCTGCAGGAGTAACCTATTTGACATTTAGGGTTGTTGAGGCTAATGATGCTGCTGAGATTCCAGACAAGGTAGATATATTTTTAGTACTCCCTTAACTTTATGAATACCTGACCCATATGCTTTGGATCCTGTTCCCTGAGGTATTTCAATACTTATCTAAATTAGAATAATCTAATTTTAATGGTTTTTTTATTATACATATATGTATAAATTTATAAATACATATATTTATTGTATGACATCCATGCACACACACATATATATGGCTTGTATGTACATTATTCATAAATCTAACTGGAGTGAAAATCCTCATATTTGAGGAAGAGGATCTTTCAGGATCCCATTGTTCTAGTGCTTTGACTTTTATTCTGAATGTAACAGGACTTTACTAGATTTCAGTGCAAAAGAAATAATGAATTTTTCAATGCCCATATGATATGCTGGGTTTCTTTATATGAGCCATATTCTGCTTAATGGGGAGATTTCTTGGTTATGATTACCCATAATATCTGTTTCATTAAGATGAGCTTTATAGAAATACATCATATAACACAGGGATACCAGTGCAGTATTTTTTTCCATCTCCCCCCAAAAAGTGTGCAAAGACTTTGCACAGTGTTTTTAAATAAGGACAACACCATAGTGCAGGTGTGTAAACCACGATTCCGTGTTTTATGGGAAGGCAAGGTATGAAAGGGTAAATCAGTTTTCAATCCTACCTGCAATCTGTAGGACAGTATATAAAAAGACAGTGATAGTAATTAGCCTTTTTAAATAATTCCTCATATCCTTAAGCACATTATGGAAATTTATAGTACACATCAGATGTCTGCCTGTGTGTGTGTGCAGATGTGCATCTTGGGGCATGTATCAGTATGTGAGACAGTGAAAGAGAGGTTTCCAGCCATCTTTGCATGGCTGCATTTGCAACTGAACTGAAATGATGAAGCAATTTGTAGTGGTGTCAGTAACTCCTCGGGGGATGCTCACTGAATGCATGTCATTAGGTGCCACACAATTTGCTTGCCTTGTTGCTCACTCTGTGACACCCGTTCATGATATGTTCATAAAGATTATAACATTTTGCTCTTTAACTTTAGGGGCATTAATGTTTGGTTAATCTTTGCTAATCCCAAATATTCCACCACTCCCATCCTACCACTAGTTGCTCAGCAATCAAAAATCATTTTTTTGCTCTTTGCCAGACTGTTCTTACTGATCTCTTGCCATGTTTATATTAATCAGCAATCCATACCAGAGGAGAATAAGGTGATGAGGCAAGGCTCATTACCCACTTAAGTACTCCTAAATTTTCATCATAAAAAAGTAAAAATGGTATAAGATTAGGGGATTGACTTCCAATTTGAACCACCACATATGCACAAACTTACTGTGCATATAGTAGCTGTTTATCTAGCACTTTTGGACACCTGGACAAAAGCGGACACCTGATAATTACTACCCAGAAAGTCAGCTTTACAGAAAAGGATCTGTGGGGTCCTACTGGATAGGTCGAACATAAGCCAACAACATGCCCTTGCAGCAATGAAGGCCAGGGGCATCCTGGGCTGGGTTAGCTATGTTCTTACCTAGACACAGTTGGAGGAAATGATCCTTCCTCTCTATCTGGCACTTGTGAAATACTGTGTCCACTTTTGGGCTTCCCAGTCCCTGTAGGAAGTCCCATGAGTTGCTACCAAGCTCGCTAGGCACTGGAGCACATGCTATATGAGGAGAGGTTGGGGCAGTTGGGTCTGTTCATCCTGGAGAAGAGAAGGTTTCAGTGGAATCTAATTGCTGTCTACAGCTACCCAACAAGAGAGAAGATGAAACCAAACTCGTCCCAGAAGTATGCAGGGATAGGGAAAGAGTCAACATACGCTGCTTGAAACACAAGAAAATATGAAAATTCTTGATACAAGAAATTTTTTTTGATCAACCATGAGGTTGATCAAACTCTGGAAGAGGTTGCCCTGAGGGGCTGTGGGATCTCCATCCTTGGAGGTGTTCAGGATTAAACCAGACATAGCCCTGTGTAGACTGATCTGAATAGACCGCCTCCCAGTGGAAGGTGGGTCCAGAGAGCCCTTGAGGTTCCTTCCAACCTATATGGTTGTGTGGTGGCCTGATTCACTGAGTCCCTTCTGCCTCATGTCCCCCATGTGCAGTTCCATGCAATACCCTTCAGCTGAGAAAATGAGACTAACATATGGCAAAAGTAGCTATAGACTAGGAGTTAGGCTATACATTAAATTCTCACAAGTGGTGTGGAATGCAGGTCTCCTGTGTCTTATATGGCACTTTAACTACTGATCTCTTGCATAAAAGGAGGGAACCATCTCCCTCCTTCTGGGATCTGGCTCTTTGCTTCATTTGCTTTTATATGCGGTGCCTCTAAATGAAGTGTTCTGTTCTCGACTGACCCAAACACTTTTTTCTTCTTTTTCATTTCTTCAAGAAGAAACAAAACCTGTTTAATTTAGTTCAGGCTGAGCCAACTTTTTAAAAAAAATGCTTTGGTTTGGCAGCTGCATGTGAGTGATTCTCACTGCCCTTAAGAAGGAATAGAAAATTCAGTGGCTTCCTTCCCAATCTATGGGCCAAGACAGTGGCCAGGAAAGATTGTTTTACAGCTTTAGATTCTGGCCCAGGGGCTGAATTTCATTCCAGTTTATCCTCTACTTCATGCTCACATTACATCCAATCTTTACAATCTTTTTTATAGAGACAAAAACATCCAAAAATATTTAAGAGGATTAAAGTACAAATCACAATTGGCAGCCTGCTTAGCACTTAAATAGCAATCTCCCTCCTTTGATTGTTTTACGCAATAAAGGAAACCAAATAGAGAGTAAATGAGACACAATTTTTAAGGGGATTCCAGAATTCTAGATGTTGTTGTTCATACGTTTTCCAAGAATAGTCTAGAAAATTCTAACTATGTTTTTTTTTACTGTGTAAGAGTATAGAAATGTCAGTTTCAACATGAATATACACTGGTATTCAAAGAGCAACAACCAGCACTCTTCTTCCCTCCACTTTACTTCTATACTAACAAATAGCTTTATGTTATATGTGACCCACTAGGAGAAGGTTCTGTAACATGGCCTATTATTGTTATTATTATTATTATTATTATTAAATGTTTTAAAAAATAAGAATTAATGGCTTAATTAAAACAGTAGAAAAAAGATGCTACATGGACATGTGCTCGGATGGGAATTGAAGAGTATCTGTTTCCTGCCTCAGCTGCCACCAACAAAGTCAAGCAACTCCATACTCCATTTCTGGCAGCTCAAGACCATAGATTTTACTTTTAAAAAAGATGTAGCAAGGATGCGTTGAGCAGAACTCTTTTTGGGGAAGCTGCCGAATAGATGTATATGAGACTGTGTGGCTTCTCCACCCTCATACAAGTACTGGGCCTGAGGTGCACTTTCACTGCTTCCAAATTGAAGCTTGAATCTGGTACAGTGGGACCTAACCTAGCAGCAATGGGGATTAGAGGTGTTTCAAGCCTGGCACTGTAAGAGTATAATTTGATGTAGTACAAACTGTGCAACAGCTGAGGAAGGTACAGGTAACAGGGGGAGTTGCTGAGTTGTGAGGATACCATTATGCCTTGATACAGCTCTGCATATCAAGGTATCTTGAGGTATCTGCATACAAAACTACCAAGACCACCTTGGCGAGTTCTAGACACAAGTGAATCAGAGGGATTTTGGGCAGGCTTCAGTACTGCAAACTGAAACAAACCTTCTGATGAAGCTGCTTACAACAGCAATGGAAATGCAATCTCCATGTGCTGAAGGAACAGAGTTTTCAAATGCTTCCATTCCTATGGCTGCCAATATCTCCTTGGAAAAGTAAACTACTTCTCATCAGTTTCCACAACTGTAAAAGGCAAATAAGGACACTTATCTTCCTTGCAAGAGTTTTTGACGTCTGCATGTGCAAAAAAGTTGTGGGGCTGGTGCATTGCATAAATGTCTTTTATGGCTACAGAAGGACATTTGACTACTCTGGTAGATTTTGTTATCATGTTTAAGTAAAATATATCCTCGATGAACCAGAGCTAACTTTAAAATAAATAAGTAAAATAAAACCCTGAACAACATAAAAAAATATATTTTCCTTCTATTTATTCATTTTATATTAAGAATTTATGTTATTTTATTCAATTCCCTCCACTTTCTTCTGGGGCAGGGGGGGGTCCATCTGAACCTTCTGACTTCATGGAGTGTGAGAGCCATTTTGACTGGAATAAATTTTGTAGAAATTTTTCCAGTAATGTTGTAAGCCTTCCTTTATTCTGTTTCTTCTAAGGATGGTATAATTCTGTTAACCTTCCATGGGAAACTACTGGGTAGTTTCCTATTCCCGCCACATACCGGACTTGGGAATATAAGCAAAGTGTGGTGTTGTCTCTTCGCATCAGTTCACACCACCACAGAGACTATCGGTAATGTGAGACTTCAACTAATATGAAAAATTTAATTTATAATTACCAGTATTTAACCTGTTTTTCTAAATTTTGTGTTTATGGTGATTAATTATTCAGCGATTGCATGAAGTCTGAATACTTGTGTAAAATGGATTCAGCCTTTAAAATTACTGAACACTGTGCCAAGAATATACTCATTTTGAAAAATGGGAAAGATCTAGCTGGAGAGCACTTTTGTATGTGCCTAACTTTAAGTATACCTAAGCCTGTACTTCCGTGTTCGGCCAGGCTGGGACCCCGGCACTCAGCACCTTGCTAGATCAAGACTTCAAGAAGCACAGATTACCATTAATCCCTTCCTACTGGAGGACACCGTGTCCCAGCTGTAGCTGTACAGCGTGCTCTGTCTGGCCAAACCTGGCCTGTGAAATAACTTCAGATATGTGAAGATGCTTGGCTGAACAACAGAAAGCTCACACCTGCTTTTCTTCATGGCCGTGATGTACTTTTTCGTTGCCGCTCTGCTACCAGGGCTTCCTCCAGCCTCTCTATCTCTCTTTGCATTTTCTCACTGGGGGGAAGGTGGGAAGCAGGCTCAGCAGGAGCTGCAGCGGGCTGCAGCCCCCGTGCAGCCTCGGCCGGGCTGAAGGAGGCTCGGCTGCCAATCACCCCTCTCTTTAAGCTACGCTGCCCTTGTTCAATAGAGGTAATGGGTCCAGTGGGCAAGTAATAGGTCCGGTGGGTCTATTACACATTTTCATTGAAAAGCAAAATAAATAGCCCTGTAAAACTCACACACTGCCCCAGGGCTGCAGTAATTTATGCACCTTCTTACACCTTCTTTTTCCTTCTTTTCCTCTTTGCCTTTTCCAAGTTGCTGGAGTGAACTTTTCCAGCATGGCAGGTAAGAGTTTTTGTAAATTCATCACCAATCATTTGAATAAGGCAGTATTTGAAAATACTGCATGTTGTTATGTGGCAGGCCTTTACTACTTGATTATACACATGTGTAGTATCAAAGGAGATCACATTTTACTCAGCGAAACTTGTTTAATAGAAAAGGCATAAAAATCAAAGTATGTGTACTATCAGGTTTGCTTTCCAGAGAGAATGTGTTTTTCCACAAAAATAAGGAAAGGGTAATTTACCGCTCAAACAAGCTGGGAAAAAGGAGAACATTCTTTCCTAAACAGCAACAATTATGCATTTGGCAGGCAGTAGTAAAAGCAATTCTGCTTTCCTTCTTAGCCCATAGTAAATCTGTACCTGGGACTGATTAGAGAACAACTGGAGAGGTGCTGCTTTTCTTTTCAAGGTCTACCAATGAAATTTTCTTTTTTTTTTTTTTGTTTGTTTGTTCTGAACATGTTTTACCAGTAAAGACTGTGCCACCTCCTTTGTGGTTGGCTCACACTTATTCTTCATTTGTACAAATGCAGATTTCTTATGAGTGGGGCAGAAGAAACACCAATGCTGTTGGAAAGTCAGGATGATGAATCAAAGGACATGATAAAGGAAATCATCCTGGTGGGAATCCCTTGAGACTTGCAGAAATCCATACTTTCTTGAGTATCACAACAGCAGTATTTTGAATTGTGCTTTGTCTTTTCCTAGTCTAATCCAGATGATGTAGCAGGATATGAAAATGCTGCACCTTTAAACCTTAAAAAAAGTTTTGGACAAAATCTTAGTAAGGCAAGTGTACCTTTGCTGTATCAAACCAAACAACTCACTGCTTTGCTGCTTTGTCTCTGGAACCTGTTTCTTCACAAGAACACGGCTGTATTAAGCATCTTTGGAATAACTTACCTTTGCAGAGAGGGAAAAAAAACTTAACCTCCATTAGTTAGATATCCCTATTGTTAACAATTTGGATAGTCTCATTACCAGGTGCCTGTTGTACAGGATGATTTTATCTAAAGCAGCTGTTTTTCTTTTTTTTTTGTTTTCACTTGTGAGACCAAAACAAGTGGGGAAAAAATCAATTTAAAATAAATAAAAACCTCTTCCTAAATTCGATAGAAGACTTTAGGCAGAGCACTTGAGACAGACATTGGAGAAAGAGGAAAACATAATCTCTTTATTATTTACTCCCTCCCTCCCACAAAATTGTCATTAACACCTAAAAATTGGGAGACAATAATAATTATTTCAGACTGCAAAACAGTGAATAAAACTTTATAGAAAAGCTCCTGGTAGGATTAGTGCTCAGCTGGAAACTAAGACTGCCACGTGGAGAATGCCACAGCATAACATGGATGAGTAAGGAACCAGTGAGAAAACTAAACAGGTATCTATCTAGCATGTGGGAAAGAAAAGGAGAGTCCTGGGACTGTATCAAGTTGTCTTGCATGCTGTAGTTGGCTTCTGCTCATTCAGAAAAGGTTTGGAATAGGCAGATAATGGTGGAGAGCAGAATAGTAAGCTATAAAAATAGACAGTGTTGAAAGCTGATTACTTGAGGTTAAACCAGAAGACAAACATTAATAAAGTACAGAGGAAAGCTTTCTTTATGGTGTTATCTTTCTAAAGCGTTTCTTCTTCATATTTAATCTTGTGTCTGTGAAAGCCACGAAGCCAAGAGTCCTGGAGGTTGACATGTGTCTTCTCTGCAGAGTGGTGAGCTGGCTCAGCCTGAAAGAAATGCCCTGAAGTGCAAAAGGACACATGTTATTTTCAGCAGTCCTAAATTATACTACAGTTCCCTTTTCCTACTGTTTCTTCTAGGTAACTCCCTTGTTTGGGACCTTTTTCTGGCTATTATTTAAGTGATAAAGAACTTCAGAGGCATGTTGCTCTCTCAGTTGGCAGGAAACATGGTGGACCTTCCTGTGTCCCTATGCTCAATCAGCCCAGGGAGCCTTGGTGGAGACAGTGGTGCAATGTAGGAGTTTGTCTGCTAGGACCTGGATTGGACTGTCAGTGCATTAATGCGTGAGCACGGAGTAAGCAATCTGATTACCTGTTGTGATTCTTTACAGGTCAGATTTCCTTCCGTGTGGAATAATGACTGTGCACCACTATTTGGGAACAGTAGTAAGGTTTAAGCAATAGCAGTGTTATAGGCAGGTAGAAGGAAGTCCCCTAAGAACAGAGGACCTACAGATGGACTGTAAATTTGCAGGTTTAATGTCTGGATTTAATTTAATTTTTGTGCTGTTGTTAGAGACAGCCTGGAGTTGCTCTAAAGAATAAGAAAAGATACTGTCCTTTTACACTCCCAGGAGCGTAATCTTAAAAAATGTCTTCACTGTTTTTCCAGTGACTACAGCCTCCCATCACATTGTGTTACCCTGTATAGTGAGGACATCTGGGGGGGATTCAACCCTCTGGCTCCAAGTGAAATTGGTACTGGTTGTCTCTCACCTTCCACTCTTAAAAACACTTGACAATTTGACATTCTCACTGCTAAGTGGAACTGACAGAGGCTCATCAACAATAGGACATTGTTATCAGCCCTGGCAGAAATCATACCAACAGCCTTATGCGAAGTGATGACTTGCATTTACTTCCAGCAGGATGAATGCAATTGGGTGTCAAGTGTTCCCAGTGTACGACTAGGGAACAGTGAGGAAGTTACTTAAAGAACTTGTGTTCTTCCTGCTTCCATCTCAGTCATCTTGGAAGTAGATTGCAAATTGTTTAAACCTTAAAATGCTGCAGAATAAATGTCTCATTATTACACTGTTGTTTGATATGGCTTGGAAAAAACCCTAATACGTTCCAATGATTGTTTTCAGATGTTGGTCTTTATCAGGCCCAAGATTCTGGGCAAAAGATAAAGGCAAATTTTTAGTACCACTCTACTTGCCAATAACTCTTTCTTTCTTTCTTTCTTTCTTTCTTCCTTCCTTCCTTCCTTCCTTCCTTCCTTCCTTCCTTCCTTCCTTCTTTCCTTCCTTCTTTCCTTCCTTCTTTCCTTCTTCCTTTCTTTCCTTCTTCCTTTCCTTCTTTCTTTCCCTCTTTCCCTCTTTCCCTCTTTCCCTCTTTCTTTCCCTCTTTCCTTCTTTCCTTCTTTCCTTCTCTCTCTCTCTTTCTCTCTCTCTTTCTTTCTCTGTCTTTCCTCCTCTCTTCTTCTCCTTCCTTCCTTCCTTCCTTCCTTCCTTCACTTCACTTCACTTCACTTCACTTCACTTCACTTCACTTCACTTCACTTCACTGACCTTTCACATCTAGGCCAGGCATACAAACCCCGCCTGCGACAGAGTGATGGAAAGCAATTCGGATCTGAAGGCTATAAAAGGGGCAAAGCTGAAATGAATTCTGAGAAGTTGTAGCTGAATTCTTCTTGCAGAGAAACAGCCATTCCTTTCCCCCTACCGCTGCTGCCTGGCTCTTTTTAAATGGTCCGGAATTAGCTGTTTAATATCTGAGAGCTCCAGAGCCTGAGACTGTCGGGATTGGAAGGGTTTTATTGATGCCAGCTGAAGGTGCTCTCATCAGGTGAACGGAGGTGTGTTGACAGGCCTTGGGTGTGCACGTGAGTGACATTCAAGTCCCGCATCCAGCAGTGACCTTGGAGTGAAGCGTATGAAGAAATTAACGGAAGAATTTCAGAAGGGTTGCGTTTCCATCCCTGTCATCTTATTTCGTGATACTCACTTAATAAATAGATAGATAGATTAAATATTTTCCTCTCACTGCCCTGTCGCTGTACAGACCTGTTGACAAAATTGAGTAATGTGAAATGACTAAAAAATACTGAATGAAAGTGGGGCCCACTTTACTTAAAAAGAATCATTATCGCACTGCATAAAATACAATGCTGTAAAAACCTTAACTTAGCTAAGGAAGGATTTACCTCTTCCTCTTTCCTAGTAGGAGGTTTTGTTGTTGCTGTTTTTAACTCCTCATTTACAATGCATTTCTCAAATAAGTGTAGATTAAAGGACATCTCAGTAAGCAGAAAATGAGAGCCAAAAAGACTCTCCTGAGGAAGAAGCCATCCGCTCATTTATTTTTTTTTCTAAATACGGAAATAGCAATGAAGGCCGTGGGTAGGAAAGATGGGATGAGGCCTCCAGATTTGCCTTTTGCTATGGTCGTAATTCCCATTTGGAGCCCACTAGGCTGGGGATCTGCACCGGCCAACTCTGAGTCCCAGGAGACTCAGAAATGCAGAACCAGTAGGTTCTTCTTCATTTCCTCAGCATCCACTGGGAGAAGGTCAAGCTATGCAAACCCAAATAAACAGCTGAGGGAGCGCCTAACTGTTACCCACATTATCCTTTATTTTCCCTTGTTTTTTAGCTGTGTGGTGCTGTAGGAAACACCTGCGCGGGGCTCTGGTCTCTTTCTACCCAGCTGACTTTTTTCAACCATGCACTGGCTTGGGGTCAGCCCTTGCGAGCAGGTGTTTTCCCTCAGAATAGCTTTCTTGTCTGAATCCGAGTGGATCACAAGGGCCGAACTTCACTGCCGGAGGTCACGGGTCAAACACGGCAGCACGGGGTCCCCTGGGTACAGTGTTTACCAGGTGTTTAATATTATCAGAGGTTATTTGCTGAAACTGTGATAGAGTGTTCTCAGCGATTCAAAATAAATTTAACGAGAACAGTTTTAAAAGCCCCCACATTAGAGGATGTCTGTTCAATGGACAGAGAGGTTAAAGTTAATTCGATCAGGCATGTGTACTTTCTCCAAAAAGGAACATATGCACTCAGCGGCTTGGCCCCATTTGTTGCAATTTTGGGTCTCATTTCCATTTGCAAGAAAGATAACTACTTGCATATGGAAGCAATAAATAAGAGAAGTCATTAAAATTTCTCTAATTTAAGGTGGGGGGGGGGCGGAGGGAAGTCTTAACGAAGTAATATCTTTGCCAGGGCAGACAGAAATGTAAATTAGACATTGGAAGGAAACCTATTAAAGGAATTGCTATGTTACTAGTCTTTTTTAATCTAATGAATTTATGAATTGCCACTTGTTAGGTCACAGACTTTGTTAATTTCCTATGTGTTTAGTTAAGCAGAGAAAGTGTGGTGCAGGAGGAGGGAGGGGTGAAAGGAAAATGCTTGTGAACAATGAACCTGAGCAAATATTTTCATACAATGTGTTAAGTCTATTAGGTTTGAAATGTTTAAATAAAACCAGCTATATTTAGAAAATCTGAGAAAGATTGGTCTGAACATCTACTAAACAGGATGATATAAATTTCTAAAATTTTTCCTGTGTTTATTTTTTTCACTTTCACAAACTTCTGCCCTTTAAAGGTGTAAAAAGTTAAAAGGTCATGACATTTACTGAGTAATTCTATTAAAAACAAGAGAAATTTTAAGAAAACAGTGTCAGTTTATGGTGCGAATTTACTAGTCACACGTCCATGGGCAACAACATCAAAAGGTATAGCTAATCCAATACCTCTTTGGTCCAAAACCTGAAGAAGAATTTTTATTCTCTCTTTTCCCATGGATGGCAGAAGCTAAAAAACGATGCTACACCTTGGTTCCCCTTCTACTGATGGTTAGGATCTGAGTTGCTGCTGAAGTGCACTAGCAAACGTTCATCTGTGAACCCACTTTGATGAATGTCAAAATGGGATTCTCGAGTGTCTCAGTACCTGAGGGTGGAAGTTTCTTTCAAGCGTTTTCTGAAAAGCCAGTTTTTATTACAGAGCATGTGACAGAGGAGAACAAATATAAAAAATAACAGATCAAGAAAAGAAAAATAAAGTCCTGTTATCTTTCACACGACTATTCAACAATGGTAGGCAAATTAGTGCTCCATGCAGTGGATGGCTTTTTGCAATCCTATGCTATCAAATACACTGAAAAGGTAATGGACTGGCCCAACTTCCATCATTCATCGCAGGCCTTCCCATGGTAGCCTGTCCTGAGACACAAAGAGTGAATGAATAAATTCAGTGGCTTTTTGAAGTGTATGGCTTAGAGATAACAATACTAATGACTGCATCAGCAATTGCTCCCCAAACATTCAGCAACATCCTCTCCCAGACAGGCAGATGAGTGAGCAGCATGCTGAACCTGCCTACATCTATCCCAGGTAGCTGCAATTTCCTTCATTTATGGAGGCAATCAGATACTGAAAGCAATTTCTGAATGGGCTGGATTCTTGTTGGTTAATGAAAAATGTTCAAACAGCAACCTGTTGGGATACCAAGTGGCTACTTTCTCATCTTTGGGGTCTTGGGGCAATTAATTGTAACAGCATCCCCTCTGAATGGGCCAGCGAGTATAGACTGAAAAATAAGCTACACACATACGTGTGCATGCACAAGCACATACACACACTCAGAAATTCAAACCAAACCTTGATGAGTTTTGATAAGCTCCCTGCTGCACTTTGCTCCAGTGTAAGTCTGTGCTGCTGTGTGATGCTTCTGGCTCCACTTAGAGCTCTCAAGTGAAAAAAAACCAACAACCCAAACCCAAAACAAAGGCAGTTTTTGTTGCATTTCTGGCATAAAAGGAAACAGAAACGAATGGAAATTTAACTAAAATGTCTGTTCTCGGGAGGCCCATGTCTGCATTCTTGAGGGTTCAGATCGTTTGGATAAACTCTGTACAAGTATCTGAACTTTTTGGTAGGTCTCCAAATTGAGCCTCTGAACCTTCTGAGGCTCACAGGCGGATAGCCACTTTTGTGCTGCTGTGGGGTTGGACTCAGTTTGCTTTCTCAGGCCCTTGATACTGAAAATATTTACCAGGTAGTTAGTAGAATCCGGTGAGAGAAGTCACGAGCCTGTCTTTTGGGTTTCATTGGCCACTACAAGGGAAAAGTTTCTGCTAATGAATTAGTCATCAAGGGATGAAATGGGAGTTGTTTTGTGGTTCAGATACAAGTCTAAGCCTAAGAAGATCTAGCCTCTGTTCCAGGTCCTGCTACTGACTTCCTATGGGATTTAAACAAGCCCCTCTGAACCTCAGTGACGTGTTTGCTAAAGGGGGATGTCTGTGTTACAAGAATAAACTTGTTATTTGTCAGATAGTATGGAAATGAGCACATCAGAAAGCCTCGAAATCTACTAAGTAATTCCAGAAGGATGAGTAGACTAGTGTGGTTTTAGTTGGCTAGTTCCAGGTACAATCCAAGAAGGAAATTCTTAGGAAGCCTAATGGACTTCAGTTACTAATTTGCTTGGTGCTCAGTAATATTTAAAACAGCTTGGATTTTAAACCACATGAAAAATATGCCACCCTGCTGTTCCCACAGGCGTGAGCCAACAACTCAAGAAACTACATCTAACTCCTGTGCCAGTAATACATTTATTATTTATGTTTTCAATTACATTTCCATACCAACCTCCATGTGTAAAACTGAAAAATTTAAGCATACACCCCCAAAGAATTATCCATGTTTTTCTTACAGCAGGAACTGTATCTTTGAAAAGGCACCGTTCCCCTTGACCTAAGTGGCATAATTCCCACTGAAATTTGTGTGAGTCAGAGTGGGAGTCCTCTTCCCCTCCTCAAAAAGAGCACACTACAGAAAAAAAATCTTCTGAAGCTGCATAAAGTCAGAGGCTCAGCTGGTGCTGCAGTGGTTATTGAGCAGCTTGGGGCAGATGATTATTAACAAGAGCATCAGAGCCAGTGTGATGCCCTGGAAATGAACTAAATAAGACTGTGTTTAAATGAGAAAGGAAGTAAATCTTAGATTAGGAGTATTTATTAAAAAAGTCCTGGGCTTTGATAACATTGGAAGATTTCAATGACCAAATACTGGAAACTTGACAACAAGCTCATTCATGTAACTTAGAAGACACCATCAAAAATATCTAACTCTAAAGCCTTAACTTCAGTGTCCTACATGATCTCACATCAGAGGATTTCTAAGGAAGCTGTGCCAAAGGCACGGTGGAAAGGCCTTTGTGGTCTCTTATATCATGTCCTAAAAATATCTGTGGAGCATTATGACAACTATCAGAATATTTTGAGTTTTTCTTCTCATTTGGACTTCAGGATGAGTGACCCTCTAGCACTGTAGTTTTAAAGGTCAGATCTACCCATTTTAAGTAAACAACATTTTGATGTATTAGTCAGATTTCAAGCACTGAGCTGAGCAAAACCTGTCATTCGTCACCTATCCTCCTACTCTGAAAGTAACGTATATTCCACATATTTAATATAAGAAAACATCTGTTGCACATATGCTAAAGTATGTGTGACAATATGCAGATGCATTTAAAATATTGTAAAATTACTCTGTTTTTCTGTTATATTTTCAAGTATTTCATGGCATGGTGTCGATTATAAAACATAAGAATATATCACAATCCTAGTGTCATGCTGCATGTATTAAGTAACAGGAACACTGACAACTTTTGTAGTATTTTATGTGTGTATTCTAACTGATCATGTCTTTTCCATTTTTTGCCTCTCTATTACCCTACAAAAGATATGAGTGATATATATCTTTTTTTCCATATTGATGATTGCTAATCTAATACTATGTTTCTGTGCTGTGATGCATTAACACTGAAAAATAGTCTCAGTATAGGAAGAAAAAACCCCCAAAGCCCTTGGAGGCTGACAGTGCAAAAAGATAGGAGAGATTAATTTTCACACTTTTCTGGAATATGAATATATGAAAATTTCTTTGGAGGATTACTTGAATCTGTTTACAGAGCGCTAGGCACTTCCTATCTGTTTGATTTCTTAGTAAAGCATCCTTTTACAAAGAGAAGCATTGTACAGTTGCAGGATTCCAAACACCAGTTAAAATAATTTAAAAAGCTGTTCAAATAATGTACAAAGCCCTGCTTGCTGATATGAATTACAGTGTTTTGGCAAATGCATTGTCTAAAAAGAAGACTCTGGAGAGATGGAGAGATAGGGTGCACCTATTACAAATTTGAGACAGACACTTTCAACAGCATGTAGTTAATGTGAATGAAATTGGGCCTATCTTATTCTAAGTCACCATCTTGAAATGACTCTTTCTAAAACAAGGTTGAAAACAAGATCCAAACTACACCTACTAATTATTTGAGGTCAATGGAACAGTTGTAGATTAATTGGAGGCATTTCATCGCTGGTCTGAATCCAGTGCTCCAAAAAAGAACCTTTATGGTCCTTGCTGCTTATACCTCCATACCTTTCGTCTCTTAGCAGTGGTCTTCATTGGTTTAATTGACTAAATATAAGTGACTGGTGCTATTTGCAATGTTCGAATATATGCAAGAAATCCATATGACTGGCAGAAGTGTCATAAGAACCTTGGGACAACCTTGCCCCCTGGAGCTGCAGATGGAGGCCAGGTGTGGTAATCTAGGGCATCTCAAGGGACAGTAGAAAGAAGTCTGTATTTAGATAACAAAATCAAAACTGCTTGAAAGTGCGAAGGTCTCCCAAAAGCCCTTTGTCTTATCTGCAAGTTTGAAGCAGACTTTTTGAACACCCTGGGGTGTCTCATAGGGTGGCCAACAACAACGTTTGGGAACCCAAACATTGTCCCCTGAAAATAGTCCAAGGTTTAGTAGTGTTAAATTTATTAAAAATAAAAGTAAAATTTGACCTTCTAGAAGGGAATTTCTTATGAAACTCCCTTATGCAGTACTAGCATTCACCCTAAAGCGGACCTCTATTTTTCATCAGTTGAAAACCTCTGTAGATTCCTTTGCACCTAAACTTAGGTGACTTGTGCCACCTAAGATGCCTTATAGTAACCAAAACATCTGCATAAGACTAACAGAAGTGGCACAGGACCCATGCACTACTGGAGACCCATACATTACTGGAGGGCCAACTGCTGTATACATCAGGAGGGTTACCCTGTATCGGTTGAAAACAACCATGTCAAACAGAATTGGGTAAGCAATGTATTCAGAATGACTGATTGTATTGATAATCCCCTTTGGCTACAATGTGAATGCAGATACCAATCTAGGGAAGCTTACATTTAAATACCTGTTGTTTCAGACAGACTCCTGCCCCAACTCCCCTCAGCTGTCGGGGAGTTCTTTCCAGGCACAAAAATTGTTGGTTCTCGTGCTGCTGCCAAAGTTTTGCCATGAGGTTCAATCCTGAAAATATCAGTACTCTGGCCATCACAAAGATATTTTAACTGCGGGTTTAGCTTTAAGTGTCCAAAATCACTAGGATTATTCAGCACTTTGCAGGAATGAACCTATAAAACTGGTTTTGTCTTCTTTCATTTACAGAGTGCCAGGCCTATTTCTGATATCACATAAACTAAATGACAGAACAAAAAACATCTTCTTGCATCAGCTGACATGGTTCAGTGACTATGAAGAGTTGGGGTTTGATTTGAGAAATCTTATTGTCCAACTTCACTAACTGAAGGAGGAGTTTCTAACAGTCTGAGACAAATCATCAGTAAATTGCCCCCAGCACAGTTAGAAGCACAACTCAGTTGTTCACCTCTCTATACATCCAACTTCCAGTGCTATTGTATGTTTCAATGGTACATAACAGCATTAACAGCCTTCTCTGTGGGGACTTTTTTCCCCTCCCTGGTCATTCATTAGTGACTGTCCTCCATACAGGTTGTTGTATAGTATTTATGCATGTTTCCATGGACCCATTTGATGTCAATTGATTTCACATTCAGACCATATGTAATGACTCATTTATTAGCTCTAGGGTCTCTTTATTTGCATGGACCACTTGTATTGATATCATTAGCCGTGAACAACCTCGGTAGTCCTGTTCATGGCCATGAGCTTTTAAGTTATAAGCTCAGTTCTTATCAATGTTCAACTGTCAAGTTTTCAGTCAGTTCTAATTAGTCTCAGGTTAAAAGAAAAAGACATACCAACAAAAAACCCCCAACAATAGCAACACATTCTTAGTGGCCACGGTCTCTTCTTTTGTCACACACTCAGACAAACATTTCTGTGTTATTGTACTTGAGCATTTTACAATGTCTGAAATGCTTCTAAATATGAATTACGTACCTGAAAATTATTAATGACATTCTTGGCGTTCCATTAATGTTATTTATTATTTATCATGTGTGAGACGGAACTGCCTAGAGGCCTTTGCAAAGGATCAAGGGCCCGTTGAGCTAATCTCTTGCTAGGCATATCAATCCAGATGGATGAGCAAATGCAGGAGCACATGGCAAACAGCAAAACCTGTTTGTCAGTTCAGTGTTCCAGCCTGCAAAATACAGCCGTAGCACAGAGGCAGTGGCACAGTTCATACTAACTGGCACCATCAGCTGTCACAGCTGAAAGGAAACGGACTGAACAAAATCAGGTTGATTTTAGACTTATGTACTATGAATCGCCTCATCTGTTCTTTGGCCTGAATGATCATGTTTCCTAAAGTAGGCTTCGAAGGCAGGAGGAAGTATATGGTTCATTTTTGAACCTGTGGTATGGAATCAGAGTGTGGCTGAGGAGCACAACTAGTCTGGGAAACAGGAAAATATTCCTTTGTACTGTATTATTAAACATCATCTTATAGACCTTCTAATTCTGGCAAATGAGGAAACCATTACTATTGCTGTGTTGAGCTCATTTTGTGTATTAGGTGGACTCTCTCTGAAATAGGTGGCACTAAAAAAACTCTTGAGGTCTTCACCACCAGAAACTCCTTCTGCCTGCCATCAATAATGCATTCACTGATATTTCTGCTTCTCCACCTCCTCCCCTCTGCACTACCAGGAGGAAAAGGACTCAATGGTTAGGGCCTACTCAGTGACCAGGAAGAGCTGGGGTCCATGATTTCTTCTGTTGCAGGTCTCTGCCACGAGCCTGGGTCACTCCTGTGGGCTTTCTCAATCTTTCTTCCCTGTGTATTTTATGGAGGATGATGTTGCCTTCCTGTGGGGCCATGAAGATTCATGAACTTGTTATTGATAGGTGGTCTCTGCTTTTCATCTCCTGGTCTCCCACACGACTTTTTTAGCTACCTGTGATTCATGATGTCAGGAGAAAGAAGGGTTGGGATGCTGGTGATGAAAGATGCCAGGAGTTCAAGGGTGACAGCAGGGCTGCCGGGTGAGGTTTGTGCTAACAGCCACAGTCCTTTATTAACCTTCACAGTTTCTCCCTTTAGACTGCTCACGTTCAAAGGCCCCTGAAAGCAGCCCAGAAAATACAACTGAAATCAGGAAATTTCCAAACGGCAACAAGGCCCAATAGCCAAATAAAATAAATGAGCTGGCCTCGGAAATCCCTGTAACTTGCCACCCAACAACAATAAACCAACCCTACAACATACAAACTAGAAAGGAAACAAAGAAGCCTTTTAATTATTTACAGTAGGCTTATTGTGGCTAAGTAAACATTGGCCAAGCACTTATAAAGTTAGCCTCAGTAAAGTGGGCTTATGCAGTTGTATGTAGCCTGTACATTTCACACAGCAGCTTTTTTAACCAGTTCCAGCCTAGCGTAAGTAAAACGTATCTCCCAGCAGAAGGGCTGTTAACCTGGAAGACGGTTTTCCACTTCACAGAATCACAGAATCACAGAATGATAGAGGTTGGAAGGGACCTCTGGAGATCATCTAGTCCAACCCCCCTGCCAGAGCAGGGTCACCTTAGAGCAGGTTGCACAGGAACGCGTCCAGGTGGGTTTTGAATGTCTCCAGAGATGGAGACTCAACCACCTCTCTGGGCAGCCTGTTCCAGTGCTCTGCCACCCTCAAAGGAAAGAAGTTCCTCCTCATGTTGAGATGGAACTTCCTATACTCAAGTTTGTGCCCATTACCTCTTGTCCTGTCACTGGGCACCACTGAAAAGAGCCTGGCCCCATCCTCCTGACACCCACCCTTTAAGTATTTGTAAGCATTAATAAGGTCACCCCTCAGCCGTCTTTTTTCCAGACTAAACAGACCCAATTCCCTCAGCCTTTCCTCATAAGAGAGGTGTTCCAGTCCCCTAATCATCTTGGTAGCCCT
>VYZM01002501.1:0-60649 GCA_013398915.1 Dromas ardeola | reverse complement strand
AGGGAAGGGAAGGGAAGGGAAGGGAAGGGAAGGGAAGAAAAATTTCATTTCACAATGGCTTGTTATTTTAAGTAAGCACATGCATAGTAAATAGTAATTGCCTAAATTGCCTAAATTGCCAAACACTAGTTGTTGCTTTCACTCATGCTTATTTTCATTCCTGTATGCCTTTCATCTAGTTCCATCATTTTAAAACTAACACAAGCTGAAGTATACAGTGAGTTTGTAAAGACTTCCAGTTGGCTCCAATTGCATTTCCTGACTGGTGTTATTTTTCTACAGCTTCTGGATCTCAGGCAAACATTTAAGCTTGGCTTTAGGCTTATGCCAGGAAAAGTATTGGGCCAGATATCAAGTTTAAAGACACATCACTTTCCCTCTTCCTCCCTTCTCTTCTCTTCCTAATACCAAAACAATAAACTCCTAATAAAATGGGGTGTTATTTTAGTTCTTCAGAAATAATATTGTTCTAGGAGGAGAAACAGTTTGCAGATGGGCATTAAATTTGGCTGTAAAGAAGGCCTCTTACTCCTAAAGCTGCTACCAGTATCTGGCTGACTGAAGAGAGGGTAGATAACACAGGGAAAAAGATGGTAATAAACCCTCATATTCTCATGTAATATAAGAGTTATTTACTCTCTTGGCTGAATCTTTACAGTTTGGTGAGATTTTCTGAGGTCAATATTACTGTGAATACTACAGCATCTGGAAATCACCAACTCTGTTCTTCCTGAGCACTTAGTGTTGCTAAATCTCTTCCTTACCCACACCAGACTTTCACTGGATTCAGTAATCGATTGCTAGGACTGCAGTTTTTTAAGATAAGTTAATTTTCAGCATTATTTATCACACAATAGTACAATCTTCAGGCTATGAGAAAAAAATATTTTTGAGCTAATGTAATAAACATGAATGCTCTGTTCAGTGGTCAGTATTAAAAGAGAAAATCACCCTGTGATATTTCTTCCATTCTAAGGTGTTGGTCTATCATAGAATGAGTATTCAACCCAGAACGAGTGGTTGACCAATTTCTAAACATGAGTAATACTAAGTTTTATTTACACTTTCCCACAGGATCAATTAGATTTTTTTACTGACAACATGTTGAATATAAAACAATGCAAGATATTGTCCTTCTATGCAAATCTATTGTGACCTGACAGTACTGGGCCTTTATAGATTATTCTATTAGAGAGGAGGAGAAAAAGTTTTTAATGTTTCTTCATCTCTTACCTGAAAACTCTGCATCCTCTAAAGGAACCTGAAATATACCCAAGTACAGTTATCTTCACAGGATTTCCATCTTGTCCTCATTTTGTTTTGGCTTGTCAAAGCTGCAGTGTCACTTTAGTTTAGCACTTCTGTTTTCTGCCTTGGCTGCAGCCACTGACTGAAAGGAAAGGAAGGACAATTAAGATATTTGTTTTGTAAAAGAGGGAATCAAAAACCGTAAGATTTGAAATAGTCTCTTAGTTTTCTTCAGTGAAGCTTCTTCCCCCTTCCCAACTCTGTCTTGAAACAGAAATGCCCTAAGCTGCATAGCCAGCAGTGATTATTTAGTATGAGTTGGATTTACCTCTGTGTTGGATCAAATTCCTTTCTCAGAGATAATTACAATCTAGGTGTGTTAGTGCAGTTTCTTCATGACTGTATTCGTGACTGGCAGCAAACCCACATAGCTGGCATTGAAAGCTCTTCCCAGGAGGTATTCTTCTTGTCATTTTTACACTATTTCCTTGATTTCCTAGGAGGGCTGTGAATCTGATGTTGCCTTGCCAATGACTCTGGGTGCTCATGTATTAAAAACTCCAACAACCATTTTGCAGACGTCTAGAAGGGTTATAACACTGTATTTGTTATTGCTATGGCAGTGATTTCAAGCTCAGTTCCATATGTGCTGTGAGTAGCTTTGGGAATTAGATTAAATAATTATTGTACAGAGCTACTGTCAGAATTTTTTTTTTAGGTGCATCTTTGGCCATCTTGAATCCTTCATTCTGAAATTACAACAGAAGTAAAGTCCAACCAAAAAGTTCAACTTACTTCCTACACCATGGGGACGTTTGCATGAGAGGAGAAAATCACATTATTGATCATTTGTAAAATAAAGAAATAAGCTATGGAAGTTGCTGGGATGCAAGAAATTTGTATTCTTCTGTGAGAGCTGTCAAAATCTTTCCAGTACCAGAAGGTGGCCATTACTGCTATGGTACAAAGCTTTGCAAGATCTCACCTAGAATGCCAAACTACTGCCCAGTGTTCAAAAGCAATAAATTCAGCTTCAAGAGGGTCAGTTGAGATGGTCAGAGGATGAAGAGCTCGATTAGGAAAGACCATAACCTGCAGAGTTTAGTGTAGAAGAAATGTAAAGAGGATGCAATTACTCCGAATAATACAAATGAAAGAATATGTATATGGAAATACGCAGTAGAGAGGGAGAAGTATTCTTTAGACTAATGAATAACATTGAGTAAAAGAAAGTCCTGATACCAAAGTGAGGTTCTGGTATAGCTTTGAAAGGTTATTCCAGCAGAAAGGACAAAAAACACTAAATAGGCAGTTGGGGAGCAGATTTGATGAGCCATGAAATCCCCTCTGATGCTCCATTCCTTACCTTTTGAAAGCATTCTGTCTAAAATACATTCATTTTAGGAGCTTTTTTTTCTGTGTTCAGTTTTACCTAGTCGTGACCTACTTGGGCCAGCATAAAGAAATTACTTGATATATCATGTTTGACATTTGTTTCATCCCCATATAGTAAAACTATGTTTTATTCCAGATCAATAATATTATCTTCATCACATCAAAGATGAACTAAATCACAGCAAAGGAAAGGTTAATTTTTTTTACATCTTACTAGAAATCAGTAGTTGCCAGCACGTATAGTGCTTGAGTTCCCTACAAAAACTGTTACATACTTTCATTGCTCCCCCAGTCTTGGAGGTTTTTCACAGTCCCTTGAATTATGCACCCAGTGAGTAGGAGGTAATTCCCAGCAAGGAGTTTAGGTTCCACTGGTACTGTCCTGCAGTTTTAAAACAGTGAACCAGGAGAGTACTCAGCTAAATCTGTGGTAAGAATGACAGCTTAGTGTTGATAAGCTCTGCCTTTTCTTCTTTTCTTTTAATTAGGCAAACTGACATTGCTCCTTACTGTTTTGAAGAGAAGGATGGTCTGTGGTTCTTATTCGGTTTTTTTTCTGATCATGCCTGGTATTGTAACAGCCTTTACCTGGTTTTAAATAGGGACTAGAATTTACTTTTTTATTTCGCCCATTTAGATGCCTTGATCTCCAGGGCAGACTAGTACTTTTTATGTACAATGCTTAACTACAAAAAATCCTCATAATTCAATTGAAGCCCATAATGATATAAATTGTAATTCTGACTGAGATTTATTTCAGAACATTCACATTATTAAAGCTATTTCACTAAATGCATAGATGACTTTTTTCTTAAATCTTCAGTACAAAAGGAAGCACTGTGCTCTCGAACTTTCTCTGCAGCTTAATGCCATCAGTATACATAAATTTAAACTAAAACCAAATTTTATCTCAATATTTATCTTATTACCAGTTGATGGGTCCATGGGCTGAAGTGCCATTCACAGCACAGGGGTGCTTCATAATAGACTAATTTGCATAAGTACTAAATAATTTACATATATAAATTATATATCAAAATGCTCTCTAGAATCTATTCAATTCAACGATATTGTTGTTTTGTAGCCTTTAATACTGTTGAGTCTTTAATATTTAAATCCAGCACCTCTTCCAAAGCAAACCCACAGGAATTCTTTAACATTTTTTTTAACAACTGTACTGACTTTGTTATTAAGACAACTTGAACTTGATTTTGCTGCTCTAAGAGAGATACAGAAGACTCCATCAGAAGTTTGGGCTCACGAAAAAGCTTCACATGAAGATTATCTAAATATTCAAAAAACCACTAATCATCTAGAGAATTGTAGTTGTTCAGAAAGGTAATTAGGTGGGCATAGAGGTACTGCCTCAGTGATTCCAAGAACCTTCTTTGTTCAATGAGCAATGAAAGTTTTATGCTCAGAAATGTAAGCAAGAAAAGAAAAGCAGGCAGCTAGAAGAAGGGCCAGAATATTATTCCATCTAGGTTTACAGAACTTATAATATACCAGCAGAAAATCAAGTACAGATGAGTGGATTAGAGAAGACCTTCCGAGATCTAAGTCAAAAGAGTTGCTTAACCATGCATTGTTTTAAAATGCCAAATTATAGGGATTCATCTAACCATATGCAGCCTTCACTGTGGATGTCCATGTATATAATGGATGTATCCATTAGTCACCTTAGACTTGTTTTATAGCCAGTGAGGGAAAATGTGCATTGTAATGGCATGATTTACCTCACTATAATGTGCACGTCTCTAATGCTTGCTTTTGTCCACTGCTTGTAAGGGAGACCAGGGTGATTAGCCCATACGCAGTTATTTACTACAATTGACTAAACATGATGTCTAATGATTTTTAATGACTAAAGTTATCCAAACTGACTTCCAGCTCTGGACTAATCTGAAAGTCCTGTGTTGTGTCTTCCCGCCTTTGTGGGTGTCTGAGACACCATAGGACACATAAAATATTACTAGGTTCCTGTGATTCCAGCCTTAGGTGCCCTCTTCTGGTTGAGCACATAGTTCTCTAGACTCCGTACTTCATTGACTGGACATGTTATGATTGCCTAAACACAAGTATCTACTGCAATCAGGGATGGCTTAAAATGCATGAGACATTGTCCATCAGAAGTAACACAGGTCTGCAGAAGACCTGCACCCTTCAGTGCTATTCATGCTATTCGTGCTTCTTCATGCTATGTGTAAATTGAGCTGTACATCCCATCCACTACTGTGAGAGCTTTCGCACTTGTCTCAGATGTGAACGCCGACCTATATTTGGTTCTTAGATACCTGCAGTCTGGTGCTGAATCCTTTTTACAAAGTTATTAATTCCACTTCCAGTAAACCTGTAAATAAAATCTGTCATTTTAGCAAGCTTTTGCTTTTACAGATGATAGTCTGCCACGGGGTTAGAAAGCTGAGCTACCTGTTTGCTTTATTTTTGACCTACCGAGCGGGATAATATTTAATATTTTGCATAGCCCCCAGCACAAGTAAAACATTGCAAAAAACTCCTTTGCTTTAGAAATTTATCTTACTAAAAATGCTACTAAATTCAAGTTTGGTAGCAAAGGTTCTTTAAAACAGCAAAAGAAGCAGACATCAAATCAAGAGGAGCTGTGCAATACACATTATTTCCGCTACACTTGCAGACCTTGGGAGGGATTCAGTAGCTTGAACACAAGTGTCTAGTGCCGTTTGATATGCCCCAGGACACTCAAGACATCTGCACAGGGGCTGACAGGTATGTCACAGAACTTACAAGAGACCTGTGTCCTCCTAGACAGGCAGCTGGAGACCAGGTGGGGTCGCTTGAGATGTCTCAAGTGGCAACAGATGCCAACGTTTAAGCAATTGAATCCCATTCTTTGTGTACAATAGAAGCCGGACCACCGTATGTGTTGCCTTGTCAGACACAATGCAGCTAGCATGAAAGCTTTCCCTCTGACAGGAATCACCATCAATGATTTGTCTTTTAAACCATGCTTAATAAATTATTAAGAAATAAAACCACATGCATTAAAGAAGCTTAGGGCTGGGTTCTGAGCTAATATAAATTATTGCAGCTGCACTGACTTCAGTGAACTGACTCCTTTCTTTTAATCAGCTGAGGATCCAACTCCTAATAGAGAGTATGCACGTCTTTTACATTTCACATCCACTGACGTGGGATTTCCTGCAGTCAAGAACATGTGCTGCTTGGCACAGTGTGTTGGGACACGGTTGCTGTCATTTGAGTGGCTTCAGATAGTGCCCCTTCCCTAGGCAGCATTAGTGTGAGTTACAGTTGCTCTTTCCAGTCACTAAGGACAAAATTAAACAATTTCAAAAAATCCTTCTTTTTCTTTAACTGTGCATGAGAACACATATCCTTCAGCCATTGTGTCATTTTTGGTGGCAATTGGGTCAGATTTCTGAGGGCCTGATCTTTCAAGAGGATGTGGGTGGCGGCTGTACTCCTTATTCCTGTGAAAGAGTCCTGGCACACCCAAGGGAAAAGACGGATGGCTCCGGTCTGTGGAGTGTCCCATGGTGCAGCCTTCTCTTTGGAAATTAATTCCTCCTGAGGTACGTGTGGCCTGTATCTATCCTGCCCATTTTCCAATGAAAGACTACAAAATTTTGGCTTAAAAATAACTGCCTATTACAAAAATATTGATTCTCCTGTTTCTAACTGCAAGATGAGCAGGATGTTCAGACTGAAGGGAATTTTTCCCACTCATGGTTTTAGCTTTTTGTTAAAATACTGAAGTAGTCCTTGGATTTATAACTCCCAATTAATTCCCCAAACATGGCCTAGATTACTTCCAAGATCAGAGAAGGGCAGATGGGATAATATGATGAAAAATCTAGGGATTAAATCCAGTCCATCTAATTTAGGCTGATAGGATACGCATCTGCCTATCAGAGGCATCTGCCTCTTTCTGCTGCAGCTCTAGAGAGCTTGAGCACCAGGACTGTGCATCAAGAAGAACAATTTGGGTGTATTTTAGGTGCTAAATTTAGTTGCAGTGGATTCCACCCTAACTGTTTAAAAACTTTAAGCATCTGCTGTATATCTTGCAAGGAAGAGTTGCACGTGAGTGACTGGTTTCTTCATTTTTCTGTATAAATTGTCAGTATCTTTTGTAAAAAAACACACTTTGTAATAAGAGCTATTTTGTTTCTGTTATCTTTTTATTGATAGGCAAGATATTAGTGTTTTAACCTCCCTTTTTCCTCCCTCCCTTTGTAAATATAAGTAGCTTTTTTTCAAGAGGTATATGCTTTTGTTATAAATGGAAAAGGAAAGTATACACTGTAAATGTAAAACATTATTTTTACCCGTAGGAGAAAAAAATAATAATCATGTTTACTGAAATGACTGTCAGACAATGGCAGCTGTCAGACCAAGCATGACAGTAGAGCAGAGATATAACATGGATTTGCCAAAAGCCCATTCACATCAGCATTTAGAATTACAGTTTTCTGCAGTATTTAGCTGTTTATAAACCTTTTTAGGCTGAACAGCAATTTCAGTTTTGACCTATTACACAGTCACCTGCTTCTCTGCTCTCCACAAAGGTAGAATTGGCTTGTCATAATATTTAGTTACTTTTCTGAAGAGAGCTTTTGTCTGAGTAATTGGTTCTTGTTAATGGCTGAAGACTCAGACATGAGCTCCCTGAAATTTATATGTGAGCTACAACTCAAGATGAGCTAAATGCCACTTGTGCATGAGTGATTCACAGAAGATTTGGGTCTGCTGCTGTCATCAGGTCTCTAGCACAAACTGTAGTGACGTTTTGTGATGGAGGACTCCCACTGTGTGCTTTGAGGTTTTTCAATGTGTTTGGTATGCTTTGCGTGTTGTTATGGTTTTAAGTCAGCAAGGGAAAACAGCGTGTTGGTCAGGTATGCTATGGTCTGCTAACCCAGAGAAGATACAAATATGTCTGCATACTCAGTCTAGACTTACGCCAAAACCTCTGGGCACACTATTTTTCCCTCCTTTGGTGTACTACACAAGACTGGGGCCATTAGATGTCCAGGAGAGATTTCACAGGTAGAAGATGCTTTCCTCCCTGCACAACATACACATAATTTAGACCACAACGTAAAAAAGGAAACAGAGTCAAGTCTAAGCCAGTATTTCCATTGCTGTGCAGGTGAGTAAACCTGAGCTTACTGCCACCGCAGTTGCCAGTACGACTGAGCAGAGACAGGAAAGTTGTGCCAGGAAACTTGATTAACTTTCCCCTGTGGAGAAACGAAGCAGCAACTGAACCGTGGTCTTTGCTGTATTTTCTAGTAGTAAAGAAGTGACAAGGCCACAGCTGAAATACAACATTCAGAGTCCAGGATTTTTTTAAAAAATATAATCCAATTTTTTTCCTGAGTTTCAGAACAGAAAAAATGGGGAGGGGGAAGGAACTAATAGGAAATGAGTCTTGTTAGTGTATTAGTAAAGTTGGACACTTTCACTGTAAGAAAAATAGTGCCTTATTCTAGATATACTTCTAAGTGTGCCAGTAACTGTTGAGAGAACAAGCCCTATCACGAGTCTTCTTACCATGCAAAAGACGTTTGGACTTGATTCACCAAAAACTTTACTCAAGGTTTACAGAGTAAATTGGTTATTTTTGTTGGCATTACACTGCTGTGAAAAATTGTGGTCGTGAGAGGATGAAGCCAGATGAAAGTTCCCCTGCAATACTTGCCTGGTTTGAACAACTTGTTCTTCCTCGTTTCACTTCCCACATTGAATTATTTACCATCAAAAAAGGAGGTTATACTGTATTTGGATATGATTAGATTATGATTTAATCAGCCATGGCCTGATTCTACATTAAGTAAGATTTTCCTGATTACATCATAAGCTACTCAGTGTGATGTATACGTTTCTTTGTCCTGCATGTCAGATATTCTTCATTTCATAGCAAAGGATATATAAGAAAGGATAAGTTTACTCAGTGGTAAATGAAAACTAAAACTTGATGTGAGATGTTTTTGCAAGAATCAGAGCAATTATTTTAACTTGTTTGCCTCTCTTTCTTCAAGACATACTCTAAATTTCATTTTTTTTTCTATTTAAGATGTTCTGTTTCTAATTTGATGAACAATGGCTTATGATTACATGAGTTTAGTCTGAGTAAGAGAAACAGCTTCTTTAAATTCAGCTGCAAACTCTGTTTAAATATCTATCCTTCATATCAACTGAAAATTGAAAAAATATGAACTGAAAAGAGATTAAAAATACACCAGAGACTTCTTCAATGAAAAGCTGATAAATACATAAGAACTGTAAAGAACATGAACCAAATGTCCAAAGATATGATACTAATCTGATTTTAAATTTATCTGATGAATTCTGGAAAAATGAGAAGCTCAAGCTTAATTCAGTGTTTACATCCTCAGCTTTATTTTCTAAATTCTTTGTAATAGGATGACAATAATGCAACCTAGAAACACATGAACTTCTGTATTACAATGATTGGTTAAAAAAGTAAAATATTGAAATAAACTCAGTTATGAAAGTTTTTAAAATGTGTTTGAAGATATATACACACAAAAATACTGCTAGAAAATAATTTTAGAAGTTGAGCACATTTTCTCCTTTTGCAAGACAAGCATTTGCAAGACAAGCATTTCCTTTTGCTAGGCAAGTGTACTGTCTGCCTGCTGGGAGTCATATATGAAATAATTTTATAAAATCTATCTAATTCTGTTGATTTACAGTGGAATTAGACTTATGTTAGGGCTGAACTTGGCCTTTTAACACCCTACTGTGGTGACTGATCATTTTGTACTTCCAGGATACCAGTAATTCTTTTAGTATGTTAGAGAAATTATGAAGAATGTATCCGTGTCAGATTTGGATCTTATTCTGAAGTATCAGAAATAAAAAAAAAAAAAATTCTTTTCTTTCTAATAATTTGTATAGGTCCTGGAATCCTGCAGGCCTCTTTTGATGTATTATGCATAACTTTAATACCCCTTTTTCTCCATCGTATAGTCAACATATGTGTATTATTTTATACTTGCTACAGTGCTAAAATATAGAAGGAGCGTGCTTGGAAACCAATGTGTAATATGGTTCCAAGTCCTTCCTCTCAAATAGAAATTGAATAGATCCCCACTGATTTCCACATTGCTACATAAAGAATTAATTTATCATCAGATACCTAAACGGAGTTATTAGTAGGCACTTAAAAATATGTTTATCCATTTCAGAGTAAATAAACACTCCAGTCAAAATTCATGCTGAGTGTAATTTAACTGAAAGTGATTGGAATTTGGTAGGCGTGAATGCAGTCTCCGACTGTCCAAAATGTTTTCTGATTTACTCTGTGAGGTGAATTTAAGTCAATGATCAAAACTTCACATGGAAGTTCATGGGATAAAACAAGTGATGAGATAAAGGGTTATATAAGCAGCTCATTTAACTCATAAAACCCAACAAATTAGTATACACAAATTTTATTTACACAAATTTTGCATTTCATTGAAATGAAAGACTTGAACCTTAAAAAGATGAAAAATGTGGGCAGGAAGAAAAGACAAGTATGACATAAATGAGGTCCACTATTTTTCAAAATTATATCCTCCCTGTCTGCAACATTTCCACTGATCTCCTTGGTTCTTTAATGGAAGTTTACATAAGGATAGCTTTTCTGGACAGCCTAGTATTTTTCCAACAGCAGTTGCCAGATGCTTATCGAAGAGTTTCAAGCAGACCATATGTAAACTCTCCCTGACGCAGTTTTTCTGGAAATCAGCAGTTTAGAGACTTCCTGAGACAGAGATCACACCATCTCCAGGATGCTGATAGCCACCAATGAACATACTCCCCAGGTACCTGTATAATGTTTGAACGCATATATATATGACCTCCCTAGTGTCCTGTGCCAATGCCTTCCCTGACAGAGTCATGTTCTATGTGAAGACAAACTATGGGCTCCGCAGCTTTTCAAACTTGCTGCCTGATCATTGCGTGCCCCTCTCAGTTGTGCACTGTGATTAGAAGTGCAACGTGCTACTGTTTTTAAAGGCACATCATGGATTCAGGACAATGCCTATAGGTACCTTTTGCAAAGCAGGTATTGCATTGTACCTCAGCTTCTTAGTAAAACGGTACTGAGTAATATTTACTCACCTTACCGAAGCACTTCAAGATATACTGAGAGGAAGGAAGGTGGATAGATACACATATTTTATGCTGTATAGGAACATCTCTTAATTAAAGGAAGGTTCAACATATTTGTGAAATTCAGTAATGTTCTTGTGGAAGCGGAAGATAGCATAGTATACATCATAATTAGCACTTGGCATGATAGCACTGTGTACAAAACATCATCGATGAACTTGAGCAAGTCTCATCAGGAGAAAATAATTTTAAAATCATCAAACAACATGTTTGGAGTTAGCGCGATGTTGAAAAGCTTTTGTTTCTCATAAATTTTTGAAGTGCAGCGCTTGTAAGCAGAGTTTCCTGGCAAAGAGACCAGTTGCTGAGCTCTGGCTAGGCATGGATTGAGCATGCGATATGTTGATGTGAGCTCATAAGTGACTTTCATTTACTAAACTGACACATGGGCTTCAGACTTTGGATACGTCTCTAAAATCCTGTGTAAGATGGATGACTTGCCTTCAGATTCACTTAAGCAAAGATGTTTGGCCACGTTTAATTTGCTAAAGTAATTTCCAGATGAGTAGTTTCCTCCAATTGTCCATTAACATTAAGTGAGATTAAGGGAGCTATTAAATACTGATTCTCTTACTCAGGAGATCTCTATGCCTAGACAGCTTTCCTGCTGATATTTATGAGAACTCTTCTGATATACTTATACCTCATATGCTAAATATTTTAAATTCCTCCAAAGAGACAAAGCAGGTGGCTTTGTACTCATTACAAGGAAATCTCATTTTGCTGTCCAAATTAGCTGTGGAACCAAAACAACATAAAATGTATGCCCATCTCCCTGATAAATGTTGACAGAACACTCTTGCCAAAAAACCATCCATTTAAATCCAAAGTATTATAACTAGTTATGTTCATATAGCTTTTATTTACAGTGGGGATTTCTTCGCAATGATCTCTGACAAGCTATCAGACTATGATTAGTGATGGGTGAGCTTCGAAAATATCCTTTAGTAAGGCAACTAAAACACTGCTTGTTTATCCAGACTTCGCTAAACCTTTCTGGTGAGAACATCTGATAAGACGTGGCATTCTCCTGAGATGATCAGTACTTGCAAATTCTGGCTGAGCTGTGTATGGGAAATATTAAAGAGGTTTCTCTAGTGTATGCGAGAGAGGTTTGGGTGAAGGAAATTCAGGTTGGTGCCCAATTTATGACACTTGTGTTATATATGACGTGTCTAGATCTTTTCAAAGACCATCAGAAAACAAATAAATAATGGTAACAATTGATTAGAATACAAAGAGTTAAGAATCCTGATGAAAATATTAAAAATATTTTGCAGCCTCTAGGCATTTTGGAACACCTCTACAGACTGATTTTAGTTAATTACCTTGCAATATTTACTTCTACTTGCAATTCACTACATTTCTACAATGATGTGACTAAAAATATATTTCCTTTCTTTTCTTTCTCTGCCCCTGCTGTTACAGTGAACATGCCTGCTGTGTAAAGTGCTTGTTTTTTCAGACTCGTGGTTCTGACATCTTGAGTGAGGTAACTGCAAGGGGGAAGGACCAGGGCCGAAACGGGTGGGAAAGAGGGCGATAAGTACACCTGCACCCTAAATAGGAGGTGCAGAGGCAGTGCCCATGGGCAACTGGGTGTGCGGTGTCCCCACAGGCCCGGAGGATGCAACCTCCAGTACGGGAGGTACCCAGAGCAGACCCTGTTTCAAGAGCGCCGTGGAGGGGCCAGAAAGCAGAGACGGCTCCTTCCAACTCTGGCCCAACATGCACACAGCTTCTTGGAGGTCCAGAAAAAGTCTTCTTTTGTGTGTGGCTTGCCTAGGGGATTTGCTGCTGAGCCTGTCTTTGGAAACTGCAGTGGGAGGCACCACACCACCTTCCACGTTCTCTGCCCTGCAGAAGGACCAGACAGGCAGGGAGTGGAGGGTTACCGGGAGTCCTATTCTGCCCACCTCCACTGAAGGACTTCCATATCTGTAGGAGTCCCTTTTCCTTCATTTTGCTACTTGTCTGAAGAGGGTGTGCATCTTTCCAGGAGGAAAGTCAAAGATGAGATTTCTGCAGGAAACCTGGGAGCTTAAAATTGCTATCAGTAGTTGATTCTGGGCTTACTAAGAACTAATCATTGTCTCGTATCAAATGGTTGCTCCCAATCTTAAAAAAATGGACCTTTTCCCCTTTTCTGTGTTGAATTTTTATAAGAATTCCAGACTTTTTTTTTTTCTCCTTTCCTGTGTATTAACTGTAAACATTTGAATTTGTTTTATTCTAGAACAAATTTCCTGAATAACTGTCATTTTGGGGTATGAACATGCTGATGATATTTCTAAACTGTGGCCAATCACCAATTCTTAGATCCTCCTGCTAATGGAAGTTATATAAACATAAATTAATTTATCTTCACTTTTTTGGTATTTCAGTCTCATTTGGATCTCAGAACTGGAAGCAAATCTCACTAATTAGTCTTTTACTTTCTGCTGTAGCAAAATAATTTTTTCTTTCACAGCTGATGCTGGAAAGTGATCCATCACGTATTCAGTTTATCTTATCATACTCACTTGTATCAATTATAAATATGTAGCTAAAAAAGTAAAGACAGCTATTCATAAAACCAAAGGGGAAATGATGTTCCCTTGCCATAAAAATTCTAAGATGTTAAGAAATTTCCTGTTTCCATTCCAAAACTTTTCAAAATGTTTCTGTGAGAAATGAGAACAAATTGCACCAGAGCAGCTACTTTTTGAATAGTCCAGGTGATTCCTAAGGAGACCTATGGCTGAGTTCCTGCTCCTGCCTAACAGGAGTTATTCTTTGTGTTGCATCTGCTGCAGTTTGTATAAAACAGAACCTCTAAAACTGGCTTTGAACCCTACTCATCTATGTGTGTATCCTAGATGAGTACTTTATTTGGTCTTTGTCTTTCTCCTTAGGTCTATTAATAGTCCATTTTTTAGTGGACTTTTTCAAATCCTAATTACCTCTAGACATTCCTATATGCAATTTTCAAGACAGAGTGTAATACCACTACAACCTGTAGTGAAAAATCTGCTAAATAACAAAAATTTAACAGTAGATGTAATTAGGTGTACAGAAGGTATCAGAAAATGTTGGATAACAGAGCACTGGCAGCTGGGGCATGATTCTGTTCCCTTCTCTGCCAGTGCAAATGTATTTGCTTTAGGGGGATAAACGTGCATATATTATACCTATATCAGGGTCTTTGTCTTTAGTTCCAGCTCTCCTAAGGCACAGACTGTATCAGATAAATTCAGAGGAACTATTGCAAACTATTTCAGAGTTATGGGTCATTAGTTCTCCTGTTCTTCAGACAAAATTATTACTATTCCAAAGCATAAAGAGAAACTGAAGGCAAGATACCCTGCAGGATGGTTTATTTGAAAAGAAAAAGAGCATGGGATGCTAAAGGAAAACTCATTTTGTAATAGTCATTAAAGATTTTGAAATAATGACAATGTCTAAAAAGGAAGGCCAGCTTACTTTTGCATTTTGCTCAGATAAACAGATCAAAATATGGATGAAATTCAGCTCTAGGGAATGTGGTAAGGACAGTGAAACTCTCAGAGCTATGCTTTCTTATGCTACGTAGTGAAATGGAGAGTAATAGGCACTCTGAGGTCACTGTTTGTCTGACCAATTTCAGGCACTGTTTGGAAAAGAATGAAGTGCCTGCCTCTTTCTGTTGACTGTAAAAGGAGCCTGGAGTAACTAACTCAGATGTAGACATCCACATTGTTTTTATTTGTTCAGGTAAACCTTCATCCTTAGATATGCTTTAGCTAAGTGTTAGTTGTTCATGTTAAAAAGTGATCTCTTATGCTTCAAAAGTGTTAGAAAATACAGCAGGGCCATAATTATTCATCTAAAACATGCTGACTTCTGTAACATGATGCTCTGATTACTGTGGAATTTGAATTATCTTTAAATGTTTTCTTTTCATGCTCAACTTGAATTCATTAAGATTACTTCTGTGAGTTATGTTTGTTTCTGATGTGTAAGAAGGGAGCTGTGGAAAGATTTGATCTTGAAAACCAGCTCTTCTTCAGATGTGTATTGACCAACTTCTGTTGACTGTTGTAAAGCTACAGGAATTGACATTCCATTGCTGTTGGCTCAGCCAACAAATGTGTATCCTGAATTACTACGGAAATTAACTAAGAAACTTCGGTATTGCTGATATTTTTTTTTCTGCAGAAAATAATGATTCAAAATTAAATAATCGAACTATTATAGTAATTTTAAAAAAAAAATCCTGATATTTACCATTTTGTGAGATTAACTACTTTCCCATGCAAAATAATGGTACCAATATTAAGGGAATGAACTTTCAGAGTATCTAAGCTCAATCCTGTGCACATCAAACTTGATTGCTCTTGCTGACAGAATTATATAATGAGTAGATGAAAGGAATGCAGCAGAGGTCATATGTTTGGAATTCAGCACAGCATATGTTCTTGTGCCTCATGACATATTACAATGAAAAGTTATTTACAGTTTGGCTATAAAAGAAATTGTAGTATATATGAATTAGATACCATTCCTTTAAATAGTCTTTACCCCACCTCATGGGATTCCCTTTTCTATTGTTTGCTTTCGTACATTTGCACAAATTGCTGAGTGCGGTTTCTGGAGTTTAGACATCATACTTTGATATATCCCAAATAATATGTTGGGTAGAGAGCAAGGGCACAAAACCCAATGTTTTCCTATTGTCTAAGAAGATTTATGAGACCCTCAGGACTCTCAAAGATCCAGTCACTCTACAGATTGAAAGGGCCAATATTGCCAGCTGTTGTGCAAATCCTAGGATTCTGTGGGAAAAGGGTATTTCTGATTCTGTTTTGACTGACCTGTAAATGCTTCTTTCACTCTTGAAAATGACTAGTTCTTCAGAATTTGAAATATCTTTTAAAAATATTCAGTGTGAAAAGTTGCAATTTTTCTATCTCATTGGAAAATTAAAAAAAAAAAGAGCTAAAAATTTGCTAGTGTTGCCAAATGTACTGTTTACTTATTTTCTTATTTTCTTGTCTTTCATTTTTTTTGATTTCTTTGAAAATTGCATTGAGAAATCAGAGAATTTAAAATGAATCACTATGAACTTTATAGAAATTACTTCAAGTAAATGTTTTAAATCAACTTAATTCTATTTCAATAGAATTTTTGAGGTTTGAATTTGTTTACAGCCTATGAGGTCACATGTTGTTCAGTTGTCTGTAGTTGAACAGAAGAGCATAATCATAACCTCACTGGATCAGACCAAGGTCCACCATAAGCCCACTGTCCTTATCAACGTATAGCCTATAACAAATGCCTAGGGATGAATCCAAGAACAAAACTGGTATATCGTTATATTTTTTCAAAATATCCTCTCATCCTTCCTTACTGAGTTATGGTTCTGGGACTTCCTTAGCCAGAGGTAATGTCTCCGTATTCAAAAATTGCATCTCCAGCTTTCATCAGTGTTAACATAGATAGAAATCTATGGAGATCATTAATTATGTAGTGAAAGTTTAAAGAATCAGGACCTTATTTTTCAGTATTTCCTATGATTGCATCAGGAAATTCAGATAATAATGTCTCAGAAATATTTATTAATTTTTTAAAAGAGCTAGCATTTTTTTTAATCTGGATGAGTATTTGTATTCCCATGTGCAGTTATCTCCATCTCATGAAAAGTCTTTTACTGAGTAGGGAGTGAATATGTGAGCCCTCTATATAATAAGATGTCACTTCTTTCAGATGTTTGTCAACTGACAGTTTGATTTGGCTATTGGTCGTACCTCTTTTTTGGTTTTAATTATCACATAGATATCTTACTCAGGAATTGTAACACTTTGCCCCTTTTTTCTTAATGTTGAGGCAAAATTATAGAATTATAGAAGAGTTTGGGTTGGAAGGGACCTTTAAAGGTCCTCTAGTCCAACACCCCTGCAATGAGCAGGGACATCTTCAATAAATAAATACTAAGAAAAAAATTCTCTTATGCCAAAAATCAAACACGCAAATGTAGAACTTTATTAAAACCTCTGTAAGTGTCAGGTAAAATGTAAGGACCTTTCAGATTTTTATTAGATACTGGACTCTTTTGCCAGCTGGTATAAATCAGTCAGCTTCAATTTATGTTAATAGAACTAGTCTGACTTGTAGCAGTTGAGGAAGTGGCTCTTTCAGCTCCAGCATATGTATGTTAAATATCTATGTTAAGTCAATCAAAAAATTTTCTATGACAAATGATGAAGGTATGATAGGAACTAGATGGCAGGGAGTTGTGTTATATAGTGTATTTTAAAATTCAAGGTTAAAGGTTTATATCCTGTTCAAATCACAGTGACTGAGTTCTGAAGATCCAGACATTTCCTTTAGAATAGGTGACAAAAAATAGGAAAAAAAAAAAGATTTTTTTGAAAATTAAAATAATTTAAAACTGTCTGACTGTCTATACACTGTTTGATTGCCTACCTGAACTGTCACAAGGAAGTGATAGCTCACTACATTTTAAGTGAAAAAGTTGTCACATAAAAATGTCATTGCAATGTCTAGTGCTGTCATCACTACCAGTGAAGAGACCAAGATCTAAATGGATCACAGAAGCTAAACTGCTCACCTTTAGAACCTGTTCTTCCAAGATGGAGTTAAAATACATTGCTTTCATGAATTAAGGTAGTCCGAAAGATGTTTATTTAGCTTTTTAACTATTTAGCACAGGATTCATAGCACTTGACTGCAGTTTTCTAACTCTTAGGGTAATGTCCAATGCATTCAGTAGAGGGAACAGGCGTCCCTCTTTACAGTCATTTATCACACCTGCTGAGGGAGTGATCAGTTTTTATGACAGGTTGAATCTCCCTCTCGTGGATTTTGTGTTTCTCCTTGAGTACAGGAGGAGTCTAAATGCTTAACCTGCCCACCCACTTTTTGTACAATAGATGGTTAAAACCTGGACATAGAGAGTAGAAGATGGGGTTTCTAGGCAGGACTCATCATGGTGGTGGTCGACAGACACCTTCCTTGCCACAAGGGTGTTGTAACCACACTACCATATTGGGTAAAGGTAATCACTGCCACCCTTTTGGAGATCACCCACAGCCCACATGCAAAAGTCAGTGGCCAAAGGGCACTTTGACTGAGCTTTATGGGTAGCGTATCCAGCCAGGGCAATGGCAGCATTTGGGTCCAGGTTCAGCTCCTAAACTTGAGGGCACATTCTGTATCAGACCATGAAAAACAGACCCTTGGGGAAAACTAACACAGTCCCAGCCTCTGGCACCAGCAGTCCCACAGTTCTACACCACTGGCTGGATGAGTTGTGGAACTAGATCCACTCTAAGCCCAAATAATTTCTGATGCCATTACTTATTGCAACAAAGGGAACCGACATATTTCTATTTCACTGGCATAAAAAAAAAGAAAAAGAAAAAAGAAAAAAAAGAAAAACATTTGGTAAATCTTTTTAAAAAATATATCTGTAGTTGGAAATAAAAAGATATAGTGATTGCACTGTGGGAAGAGGGAGAGAAGTTTATTAGCAGAAGTTGTTATGAGGAGCATGTGGAAATTTTTTAATGGTGTTTTCTTCTCCTGGGCAAAAGGATCTACTAGCACCTCCCACGACCTCCCCCCTTCTCTGTTAGCAGCATTCCAAATGGGCTTAATGTTTATATGGATGGTAATAGTTTATTGCTAGATTCTAAATATGTTACATAAAACATGTGTTCTGATTTTCAGTTGATCATGCTGTACCAGAGGGGAGGAAATGCAATTAAAATAAAAACGACACACTAACTGGTATTTCTGAAGGCAGTTTTTAGAATTTAAATTGTGACCCCAGTGTAGACCATAAATATAAAATTCATATGTGCTCCGCTTCCTGCATATAATTACCTATCACAAGGTTCATAGTTTAAATGAAATTCTTTATGAAGCAAGAAATAGTATAATAGTGTTTTCTGGCCTAGTGCCCTACAGGATACATCAAGCGAAGATACTTTTTCTAATTTTAAAGAGAAATAAAAACATGTGGAACACATGCACTTTTGATGCTGTAATCCTATCAGAATATGTTTGTTTTTATTAAATTTTCCTCATTGAATGCTTCCTTTTCTCAATGCATTCAGGGGGTGACACTATGTTCCACATGAGTTTAATAGTTATGTGAGCAGTCTGAAGGATCTTTCAGATTCTTTTCTTTCTCCCTGTTTATAAATACTCAAAGCCTGCAGTCTGCCTATCGGCAATACTTCCTCTCATCTTGGCACTAAGCCTGAACAAACAGGATTCGGGTAGGTGAATTGTGCGAGGGTTGAGGGGCGTGGACAGGGAAAAAGGATTAACTCTGCCAGACTGTAGGCGGGCAACATAATTTTGCCTAATGCGACCTTACGGCTCATTTAATTGCCCTGTCCCACCGTGCAGCAGGTTCAAACCATGCCGTGTGTGCAGGCATGGATTCATCTCTACATCCTAAGGGTCATTATATTTCGGACTGTTCATCTCTGCACATCTGTGTCTCTGCTTCATTGAAAGCCACGTTTGGAGACACTGCTTTACCCTGGTGCAGAATCTCAAAGATGTCCATGTACCAGCTAATCACCCTTGGGATTTAAAAACTATGGCTGAACTTCAGGTTTATCTTTCTCTTTCTTTAGACAAACAGGTTAAGCTGATCAATGTGGTTGTTTATTCAGATGCAGTAAATCTATCGCTTCTGTCCTGAAGAGCTCCTCTATATTTTCACACTTCAAGACTTCCCACAGGGCATCGAATCACTGATGGACAGGTGACATAAATGTCCTTGTTGATCTCGGTTACTAAGGAAGCTTACTTTTTTGTTACATTATTTGCACTTGCTAAATTGGTTCTTGCTTCCAGGCTTCCAAAACTTCTCTCACTTGAGCACAGGGAAGTGCTTTGGTGGCTCCTTTATTCTGAACGTAGAGAATTCAAATGTAAAATATTTACGGGTTGTAAGGAGTTTTTCTTTCAAATAATTTTTGCATTCTGTCACACCTTGCTGTTTAAAATGTGAGCTCACTATGTGTACCAACATACATATTGGGGAAAAAAATACAGGTTGAAAAAAATATTTTCTCTATATCTTTGACATGACAGTTGGTCTTTAAAAATCTTTAAATGTGTATGAAGGAAACTGCAGCTATTTTTTTATAAGAATACTGATTTGAATAGATGCATATGACTACATTAAAGACATTAAAGAATCAGCAGAACAATAGTGTGTGGTAAGAAACAAAATCATACATATATATAAAAGATACTGTTTATGCTTTTTTTATCAAAATTATCAAAAAATAATTTTGAAGTTCCGAGCATATATTTTTCTTAAAAATTCCTTCAGTTACAATAGCAACTTGTTCAATGTAATCTTATTCATATGTACTCTAAAGCTATGGTGATCTGTTTTGTGGTGCATGCTCAAGGATGTCTGTGGCTATTATGTGCACATGACCACGCAAGGAAATGTGGCAGGTAAAGAGAAATGTATGAAATGTTTGTAGAGATGGCAGCCTACAAAGACGGCAGTGACAGATGTTCTTGTTGCAGTAATCTGATCATGGCAGAATGACGACAGTAAAAAAACAGGAAGAAAAATGTTTAGGGAGCGCAGAAATGCTAGCAGTTCTACTATCAGTGGAACAAATAAAGTTTAAGATAGGTTTCAGGGCTCAGTTCAGTTGCCTCAATATATTTGTCTAATGTCACTGAAGACCACTGCTATTATAGCCTATGAAGATCTAGTTAATAAAGCCAAAGCAGTCTGAAGATGTGTTCAGCTCAGACTAAGCTAGACACCAGTGAAGGTCAGCTGCCTAGCTCTCCAGACTGTGGAGGGGATTTACTAGATCTTCATTGACTGTCTTCATTGACAGAAGCATAGAAATCTTCCTTGTATATAGATATCTACCTCTGGACACAAACTTACCAGACTCTTCAGTTCGGAGTTGGGGTTTTTTTTGTTTTGTTTGTTTGGTTGGTTGGTTGGGTTGGGTTGGTTTTTTAAGTGATTTAGTTTAGTGTGGTTGCGTTCTCTAGTATCTAATAAGGTACAGCCCCTTGATCAAATTACAACCTCTTCTCCAATGGTTTTAACATTATAATATCTTTCTACTGTGCGCGTTCAGTTTTCTGAGTCATCCTATAATTTTTACCCAAGCAGGGATACTACTAAGGGATCTCTGTTATCTGAACACTTATTTTAAGAATGTGTGTTGATATGTAATACCTTTAAAAATATTACTCCCTGTCAAGGAGGTTGAAACTGAGCAATAGATTTAAGACATACTGGTAGAGTAGGTGGGAAGGACAAACAGAGAAACAGTGTGATAACATAAAAATGCAAAATGCATTCCTACTTATTTTTTCAGCCTCATAGCTCTTATGCCACTTACCTTTAGACATAGAAACAGTTTTGTGAGTTAAGCAGTCCTTTCCTTTTCCTACATAGATTTTGGCAGCACTGTATGCATGTAGAGGGAGGATCTCACCTCGTGGGTGGTGTTTCGCTATTACACTGTCTTACATTTTGCACTTCTAGAAGGAAAAACTTTTCCTTTTTTTTTTTTTGATGCTTGTGGCTTTCAGATGCTGTGGTTGTTGATAATAGCTGCACAATGGTTTTATTTGTTTGGTTTCTTCTAATTTGTCCTTGTAAGAGTTAGCACCTCTGTGGCCATCTGTTTTGTAGATTTTCCTAAATTTCTTCCAGTTTGTCACTAATGTGAACAGTGTATTACCATCATTCAACTAAGATGCAGGTGGTATAAGAGTGTTACATTAATGTATGCATGTGTCCACTTGTAAATCTTGTGTCTTTTAGTAACGCCAATGAGATAATGTTTCATTCTCATTTTTCAGAAGCAGATGAAGGCACCATCTTGTTCTTGTATGCAAGTATAATGCATAACAAAGATTGCTGAAGTTAGAGCAACCTGAATAGATAACTACCCCAAATCAGAGCATTTTCTGGCCAGAGCAACAGCATCAGACCATATACTCCTACCTTTTCATGTTTTTATTGGTAGCCTTTATCATATTTGAACGGAAGAGTTGTGTTAATCTCCTTCAATGCTGAATGAAATCATGTTGCTTGCTACTTATTGAAGAAGTAAATCTTTCTCTTACCTTTGCCGCTCTGCTTGATGGATTGTTTAGAGAAATAAAGCTGTTCTCTTCACTAAAATTGGCTTGCCCGCATCTCAGCTTATTCTTTTTGTATATTAGATATGTGTCTTTTTCTTTTCAAATGTGAGAACTAAAGGAAGGTGTTGCTTCTGTTATTCTTCTGCTCTAGGGTTGTTTTAAAGTTTTTATTTGGTTTAATCACATTTGAGATTAATCAGTCCACAGAAGACAGGCCAGGTACCCATCATATCAGACTGTTGCCACTAGTTTTCATTTCAGCCCTTCAGATATCTGTATAAACCACTCCAGCAAAAATCCAGCTCAACCGTATAGCACTGTATTTTTGCTGTCTAGCTCAGATTTTTGTCCTGGACCTTTCCATTATTTTCAAGTGTTTGAGTGATGCAAAGTTGCTTACATTTGGGTAACTTCTGTCCAGAGGGGACATTAATAAAGACAAACATTCTTCATTCAGCAAATGTAATAATGTCTGGAAGTCTCCACGTGTTGTGGAGTGATCCCAGGCTTTCCAGCCATGGAGGTATCAGTTGAAAAACCCTTTATCTCCCCCAGGGAGGAAACCTGGGATCCATTTACGTGTTCTTTGTAGTTGATAAAAAGATTACAAATGGCCAGTTAATATTTCAAGATTATTCTAAATTACTGATTAGCATGGTAAATTTCAAAACATTAAAACAAATGAAGACATGCTTTTTAAATATATTTCCTTTAATACTCAAAGCTTCTAGGGCAGTTAGTTATAAAAGGCCAAAGGTCAACCGATTGGTTCCAGTCTGGAAATTTAGACGAGGGAAGTTCTTTAGGGCTCCTGCTTTGGATCAGGAACAATTTGAAAGAGCAACAAGCTTGCTTCCCCCTGCCCCCTCCTTCCTCCCTGGAAATGGATTAATTTCTTGCTTGAAGAAGTGGCAATAATAATACAGGAGGTCCTCACTCCCTACCATGTGTTAATTTGCATCCATAATGTTTTGATTTGTCTCTTCCTATTTCTCAGAAAAGATATAATAGCAGGGTGTCATACTGAGATTCAGAATCATTAAGACTTCATTAAAAATATACTAAAGCACGTTTACTAGTATGTGATGTAATTTCATCATAAATAATGAAAAACTAAATGACAGCTGTCAAAAATATTTCTTATTATGTTCATTTTATTTTTTTAATTATAGGTCCAAAACCACCAAAAACTACAGAGGGATTTCTGTGTAATTCTATAAAATAGATATGAAATAAATAGTCCTTGTTAACTCTGATGGTGAGTAATATGGAGGTTCTTCCAGTACTGAGCATTCATATCCCAAGTTGATATATGAATAGCTTTCATTCACATAAGGAATAAAAATTTTGTTGTAATTTTGCTAAGCAGTTTAAGTGTCTGTTTAGTTCATTAATATGAGCACTTTAGACGAGAAATGGGATCAAGAAGAAAGACCCTGACTGTCCTATTTAGAATTTCATTCAATAAAGAATTAGCCTATCCTCTTCACAGCAATTGCTGACCCTTTCACCTCCTTTATTCTGTTGCCTCTCCAGCCTTCTAGGACAATATTCCAGCTGACAAGGAAATAACACATCATGTTGCTGAAGCTCCTATTTAATCTCTATCTGTTGACCCTGTTGGCAAGTAATATCGTCCATCTCCGCCCTAAATCTAAATTATTTCTAACTAATTGCTCCCTTTATATCTTCTCTTCATCTTGCCAACTTGCTGGCAAGGGTCTGTTTGAATGTATTGATCACCTTTTCTCAGCCGTAGGGTGGAGGGCACGCCACAGGCACTAACTTACTTAACCCCCAGCAACAAGAGCACTTAACACCACGAGGAGACAGGCTCTTCCTCCCCTCTCCTCTGCCCCTCCAAACTCAAACTGAAACACAGCGATACAGCTTCTTTGTCCTGATTCTCTACCTATCTCCTGCGCGGCTTTCAAAGGAGTTTATTATTATTACAGTGCTTGTTGTCAGAGCCCCTTCTTCTGTCTCTTGAAGTGCCTCCCGCGGTCATTGCTGACTCCAGGGCCCCTTCTTGTCAGTTTTTACATTAATGACATTCCCAGTGTACCTGAAAACTGAAATATTTATGTTTGCAGATGACAATGTTCCTCTGTTTGCTGCTAATGTCTCCTTCTCTCCTTTGAAAAGACATATGTGATCAAGTAGCTTAATAATATGCAGTACCTTTTTCCTTTCTGCCCCTCTCTCTTGACAGAAATGTGGTTATACTCTTTTCCTGCTCACAAATTAGTGAGCCTTTCATGCTGCACAAACTTTACAATTCTAGAAAAGTAGCTTATCTGCTTCCTTAATAAGATACAAATGTTTTGTGTCTGCAGAGGTGCTCTCTTCAGGCCAGGGCTGAGGACTGTTGGCTCAGCAGTACAGGAGAAGACCTGCGCTGCTTTGGCTCTCTGGCACGTTTGGCTTTTCAGAATGGCTATATATACACGTGTGCATGCAAACATATGCAAATCTGTACGTGTACCTATGTATACACACAGATGTCTTCCTCCCTCCCCCTAGACTGCACTGGAGCATCCAGCTCTTTCCAAGGGTATTGCATTCATTTGGGGAGAGGGGGTGGGGGGAGAAGAGAAAGCTACTTGTCAAATATTATGATTACTTCAAAGGAATGGAGTCCTAATCCATTTAAAATATGAAGAACATTTGGATAAGCCATGTAAATTAATGTTAACTTGGGGAATACTATGCATAGACAGCTAAAAGGGGTGGAGATTGTTGAGGAAAATGAATTAGAGGGGGAAAAGGAAGTCAGGAATTTTTTAGCTAGCAATGAAGAAGGGAACTTTAAGCACTAGAATATGTATTTTTCCTGTGAAAATAAAAAAGGCGACCAGCCAAATTGGTGGAGAAAACTGTATCTGTTAAAAATGAAAGGGAGTATAGGATAGCTCAGGGGAATGATATCTCATCTCTAAGTCACTAGTTCAAATGCAACCCAGTCAGTAAGAAGAAGGCACCCTTCCCAGCAGCCACTAAAACACCCTTCCCAGCAGCCACCGGAGTACTGAGAGAGTACAGGGAGTATGGAAAGACCTGAATGGAAGTCAATACAGTGCTAGTATTTCCAAAGTTCATTTGACGGCTGCTTCTGGGCAGCTGCAAGAGGACATACACAACAGTTGTAAGGTAAATAGAATCAAAAGGATAAAACCAAGAAATGCATCTGTGATGCTGAGAGAAGGCTCCTTTTGCTGGTGTGAAAATGAAATAGCCTTGAAGACCAACTATGAAATGGGCAGGTGTGAGAGGTCTCACAACACCTTCTACTCTGTCATTGCCCAACTCCTGGACTCTTTGGAGAGGTGAGAAAAAACACAGTGAAACATTAGCCCTGTCTGCATGCTAGGTTTTTATTTTCTGTCATGTTGTCTCTGTAAAATGTCTCAAGACTGCACATAAAAGCTGTTTGACAATGCAGGCTGGAAAGAGCTCATCAAGCAACATGGAAGGTCTACCTGGAAGAGTGCAGTGCTGTGCGCAGATACCCAAGTTATCTTAAATACCAGCAGCTATCTCACCACATGAGTGCAGCAGACTCTCAGTGAATACATCCTTCTCCCCTCCTTAGCCTGGACAGAGCACTCTGCTGATATGAAGACTGCTCCCTCTTTTCTGCAGATGTGCTCAGAGTCAAAGCTGAAGGTGCAATATTAACTCCAGACTCAGAATTACAGTCCCCGAGCTGACAAGAAATGAAACATTACTGGAGCAATAGAGAGGGGGTGGATGACTCATCCTTAGAAGCAGGCTGAAAAATGGAGTTGATGTGGCCAGTCCTTCTGCCTGTAGAGAATGGCTTCACCTACAAAGGCATCTGTGGTCTTCCCACAGTGCCTTTTCTTGAATGAACTGCTCCTGTGCCTCTGAGGTCCCCTTGCCCATGCCAGTCGCTATGTACAGGAAATCACTAACCAGGCAGATAGAAAACACAGGCTCAAGTTCCTAGGCTAGGCAAGTAACTTTATGCATCTTCTTTATGGTGGCAAATTGTTTTAGTAAGATAGACCACATATAGAAACATACCTACTCTACAATATCCCAGGTGACACATGCATCTCTGACTTATACAGATGTTTGTTGTTCTTTTTAGCTCTTCCATGCTGTTGGATTCAAATGACCACAAAATAAAAATAATAATAATAAAAAAAATGAAATACCACATAAATTCACCTGTATCTCACTAGAAGATTTGGCTCCATCCAGTTCATCACAAATCTTACCATAAAGGTTAATTAATGTATTTGTGATGTTAAGGCAGGATTCTTGAACTTATCTTAACTTGGATGGGGAAGACAAACTGCCGAAGTTTAATCCATACTTTTGGGGAGTGTGTGAATTGTTGCTGATGGGAATTAGCCCTTCAGCCACACAGAGCTTTTGTCTTGGGGAAGATGGTGCATCCCTAAACAGCCAGAGAGTGACCTAACAGCAAAGTGATGTGAAAGGTGAGAATCAGACTGCTCTCTGAGAGTAGTTTCATCCATGGCCCCTTTTTTACTCAGCAGGATAAGTGTACCCAAAGTAATTTTAATCTTTCACGTTCAATTGACTAAATTATGGAAATCCTGCTGGGTATGGAAGATTAAAGGCATTAGGTTTCCATCAAGCTGAAAGTATTCCCACGTCCACCCATGTCTCGGAGGGATTGTTCATATCTAAATACAGAATGAGTCTAATTCAACTGCTAACATTTGCTATTTTGATGTTTGTAAGGCAGATTTCCCAAGCATGATGACATCTTTGCAAATATCATGATTTGGGATTGCTGTAATGTATAAAGAGGAGGAAAGAATTAAAGAAGAAAGAACAGAGACAAATATTCAATTATTCCCAGACTTCTGAAATACCTGCAATCAAAAACATGAAAAAAGTGCATTTTAGCAATAAAGATTACAAACATTGGCTGAAAAACAAAAGTTTGTCTAAAAATGGTTCATTTTTACATATAATGTATACTGTAAGACACTATCTTTGCACACAGCCTTTGAAACCATATCATCCTGTACTGTGCCCATCAAAAACCTCACCCTGTATCCAATTCGTCATAACCCTGTATTAGAAAAGTTGACTTGGCCCAGTTTCATGTAAAAGCGCATGAAGGGCACTTACTCAGTAGACGTCTAACTAGTCATAAGTCTAATGAATCACATCCCAGAAGCTCCTGTTTCCACTGAAACTCAGAGGGCCTAGAGGCGGATAGCTCAGATGCATGTATATACACTACCATGTAAAGTTAGATGAGATGAATTATACGTAGAACTCCATGTTACTAATTTATCTGTGTTTCCACACAAGAGGCAGAGACATTGAAGTGGTGGTCAGAGTTTGGGGTTACATACAAAACCTACACACTACCTCTTTTTGGGTGTGAATATTTCCAGCGTATTTTAAATCACATTATATTTTGACCTTTTTTTGTACTACTGGCATCTTGTCCAAAAGCCATTGTTACAATTTTCAACAGTCTCTGAAATACCAGCTAGTTATAGAGTTCTTCCTCTCTTTCCTTTCTCTTGTTTCACAACCTGTTGAAAAGTATTATTTTTGACTGTTAAGCAGTGATTGAACATGAGAAAATGCTTTAGTGGTGGATGTAGGGTATACAGTGTTTTAATCACTTCAGGACGGGCAATATTGCTGTGCATCCTCTGTGGAAGAAACTATTAAATAATTGCTAAGCTACCTGCTGCACCTTATCATAATTGTAATTCTTTTTTCCTAAATGTTTGTTTTGAACTAGTTTCAGCCTCTGCTACATAGGTTTTTAATCTTGGTTCTCACCCATACATATTTACCTGAGGCTGTCAAAGAGTAAGCACATTGGTTTATTAGCTGCTCTGCTAACCCAATCAGGCTGATAAATGTAGTCTTCAAACAGTAACAACAAATCAGAAAGCATGTTGGATAAGATATGACTTTGTCCTGTTCAATCAGGTATGTTTCAAATCATTACATTTGAATATATGCACTGTTGCTGATACAAGAAGCAATGTTTAAAATGAAGGTCAGTGAAGCTTTCAAAGAGCTGACAGGCAACAGGAGATGAGAATAACATAAGCTTAGGTCCAGTATTGCTGGGGTTACACCATGGTATAATTAATTGAAAGATAATTTCGCCAAGGAAGAAGGAGCAAGAGAAAGCAGGACCATAAAATATTCTACACTGGATGTCTTGAAATAAAGAAATGGGAAATCTTGAAAATTCCTTTTCCCATTGAATATGAGAGAATCACCTCAAAAGTCACAGTGTTCTGCTTTGGTCACTGTGTAAATTCATGCTGCAAATCTTAGTGGCAAAGAGGCATGTGTAACACGTGTACGTCTGGATTGGATAGGCAATTGCTGTAGGGGAGAAAAGCATGAAGACACACTCTAGAAACGGTGGTGAATTGGACAGCATTACATTCCTAGAATGCTAAAAAGTCCATCCCAGCTCAAGCTGTACCTAATTTGCTCGAGTAAATGCAACACTAGAATAAAGGCTATGGTTCTCAGTTTCACCCTCCAGTATAGGAATTGTGTATATCCACATAAAGTCTGGACCTAGTGTATTTTTTACATCAGATTCACAACAAATCTACCAAATCTTTTGCTCACCTTGCTATCTCTTTATGCCTGCTGCTTTAGGATAACTGCCTCTGACCTGGAGATGCTGTGCTGAAATAAATATAGTTCACCCAACCAGGAACGCTATGTTGTGCATGAACAATATCCAGGGCTTTTGAGTGGTCTCCAGTGAGCCTGGAGCATGAGAGCAAACAAAGTCTATCCTGCTGTTGCTGACTTTGTCCAATAAAATCATAAGAAAAAGGGAACTGAGATAAAGAAAAAGGAGCAATATGGAAGAGGAATGTAAAAGATGCTTGGAGAACCCTACTCTACCCATCACAGATAGCTGGCTGGTGACTGTAATGGGTTCAGCTACTGCTTGGAACCTCTGGGCTGGAAAGAAAAAATCTGAGGAAAACAGTGGACCGTTTTTGAGTAAATACAGTATTCAATTTGAATCTGTAGACCTGGAAGCATTTAAAATTGCAGGACATCCGAATTTTTAAAAAAAACGGTATTTGTTTCTACTTTGTAAGACATAATACTGATAGGCTGGAACACAGTATGAGTTTTTTTTTTTCCCTATTACTTTCCCACAGAACAATTACATACGTAGCTCCAATTGTAAAATGCACAGTCAGATTTTTCTGAAGAGTGAGATTTCAGGAAGCCTGTATTCACAACTTCAGGCAGTGTTAGTCTAACATAAAACATTTTGTTTTGAAGATAAAAAACCTGGAGATCTGGCCACGAGAAGATGAAGACCGTAGTGGCATCTGATTAGCTTAGCAAAAGAGAAAACACACAGTCCTATGGCAAGAGCCAGGCAATAAATATACCCGATATTGCAGTCTAGTCTAACAGGGGTTAATGCTTGTATCTTCATAATCTTGCAAAACACATTTTGAGATGTTCCCTTGTGTTGTTTCAAATTATTTCCTCATTGTTTCTCTGTGAGAAATGCACACACACAAATTGTTTATGAAAGCTCATCTCAGACACCATTTATCCACTTTCCTTGAGATATCTGATTTGCCAAAACCAAAACCTTCCTTTATGCTATATGAGATGCTTCCTGACAAAATCCCCATTTAAGGGCTAGAGACGGGGTGTCTCTTGGGGACTGGTAATGAGATACAGAGCAGAGTTCTGCAAAAGTTCAAAACAAAAGTATAAGCCATGTGAATCACGCCTGGTTTCATGCCTTGCTGGAAAGAAACATTTCATGTTTCTGTGCAGAAATCAGACACAGCTTGTCATGTGGTCTGGTTTGGATACGAAATCAGACAAAAACTTGGGTTTTAGCAACATTTCCCTTTCAGAATGTAATTGTACAAAACTCAGACTGTAACTGAAGAGATATCCTACCAATGTATAAGGAGCATACATTGAGTTGCTGCAGAGCAATGTATAGTAAGGTGTATAAAATGTTGTAATATGACTTGCAGAATCTCTCAGGGCACTAACCCAGGGCACTTTTGCAGCAGTGGGTGGAGCAGCATCTCAGGGTCTTGTCCAAAAGTTGTGTACTATCATCTAAAGCAAATTTCAGCTCTGGGCGACTAGTACATTCTGAGTGGGCCACAGAAGGGCTGTAGGCTTCAGGATGTATGGGGTGGAGAGCGGGCTGCTCTGGAGCAGGCCTGCAGTCCTTCTGTAAGACCTTAAACTCTAGTCCTATCTCCTCTGCATTTCCTGCTCTAGTAATCTGTCATTTGCCGTGTTTTGGGGCACAGATTTTGGTTCATATCCAGCCCAGGTATACCAATACAGAATGCTGGAAGTGCCCATGAACCCATGAACCTTTAAGCTGAAATAAGTCCACAACCCTGTTCCATAGAGTAATCAGCATTGCTGTATGGGTTGATTTTGGCAGGTTTGATGGGCACTTTCACCAGAAGTGACTCACGTGTTCATCTTGTGCATCCAACAGGCCCTGAGAAAAATGTTCTTTCTTAGGAAAGACATTAATGGATGTTCCCCTGAGTGTTGCTTCAGAGCCACTCCTCTTCAATGTTATCTAGGAGACATAATACTTTTTCCTGTGGCTTCCTGTAATAAGATACCACAAATGAAAGTCAAATTTGCTTTCTCAGTTTCATGTCCTCAGTTTAGAAGATCCTACTTATACCAAAATAACTCCAGATCACCCCCTTTTCATCAGTCCAATTACAGATTTAATTCAATTTCCATAGAAAGGAAAAAGAAAGATTTTTGGGTTTAGGGAAAAGCAATTAAATTGAGAATACAGATCTTGGATAGGAAGCAACAAAGCAGAAAGCAACAACAAAAAAATCATGTCTTCTTCCAAGAGAGACCCAGACAATGCAACATACCTAGACACATGACTAGAAAAAACAAACCTCACAGTTGGCTTGCAGTCAGACACCTGCTCTGAAAACCATGACTCAATGGATCATAGTTCATTAACCCACTCAAACTATTTTCTAATTATTGTCACATTTTATTATTCAAAAACTTGGCCACTTCCCAAGAAAAAAGGATCATCCTCCAAAAATGTCCTTGAATTCTATTGAGAGGAAAAGAGAAGAGGAACTTGGGGTAAACCCAAATTATGTTATAGTATTGACAGTAAAATCCTCAAACCTGGACATGTCTACATTAATTATGAGATTCATCCTGAATGTGTAGTTCAGTGGGGAATGCTATTTGTGACCAGAAAAGCCCAAAATCTCTGGACAGTTTTTCATCTTATGTTGTTCTTCAAGTATCTTAAGATAATTGAGAGAATTTTTGGTAACCAAAACAAACAGTCCAGACTTTTTCTTGACTTTTCTTGACTTTTTCAAGGAAATGATGTACCTCCTATAGTCACCCACATCTCTTGTATTTTTGGCATGAGGTATGATGGATCTAACTGTTAGTTTTAGAACACAATTGCTCAAGAATTTCCTTCTCTCTTTCCCTGGTGGAATAGACCCATTAAATTCCATACAGACTCTAAGATGTAAATACAATGTCTACAGAGAGAAAAAAAATCTCAGATCAGCAGAGATATATCACTGTCTTTCAGTGTTTAAAGTTAAACATCAGAGAAATCTACAACCTTATCCTAAAGTGGTTTTGCTTAGATTTCCTTCTAGAGATACCAAAATTCAGAATGATCACCTAATTTTAGGCTTTTAATTTCCATACGTTGGGCACCTTAGCTACCACAAAGTACTTTGACATGGGGAAGCAAGGATCTCCCTGATCTCGCTGTCTGTAGGCTCCATCACCTATTAAAACTGTGTAGAAGTCTGAAACTTTACTCAGGTTTCAGAGTTGTCTCTCTGGAGTGGTCTGATGTGTTTGTTGCAGTCCAAGCACCCTGAAGCTGTACTGCCAGCACTGAACCCAGTAAAAAGCATAAGAGAAAGGATCATTTATTTCAAAAACACCACAAAAGGAAGGGCTGCCTGTCTTTTGTTTATTGGCCCAACATTTTAGACACTCAGCAAGAATTTGGGAGACACGGGCTCATTTCCTCCTGTTGAAGGTAGACAATTGTATAGAGGAAGGTAGAAATAAAAAAATGAAGAAGGAAAGAGCAAGGCTGACTCTGTAATAGAGAGGGCACAGAAATCAAATGGGTAGAACTGGACCCTACTGCATGGAATAGCTATGATTTTGCTTTATGCAGCAATGGGATAGAAGCAGTTATTACAATGTGTAGGCATCAGACTCGTCTGAGAGAGTGTCCCAACACTAGGAGGCAAACCTCTTCTCTTTGATTTGTTCTTCTCCACGCAGCTTTTTCTTTGTGTGCTATGTACAGGTGCAGTTTGAAGTGGAAGGGTGGGAGGCAGGCTAGGTGCTCTATAACTCCATAATTAAGGCACTCTTCAGGGAAGAGAGAAATAGTAGTTTGGAGCCCCCCAAGCAAAGGTAGAAATGAAATTCACATTTCTTGCGTCCTGCGCTGTGGCTCTAAATGTCAGGTTAACCTTCAGTCGTGCTCAGTGTCTTCAAAATCATAAGACACCTGCTCTCTGGACACAGCCTGTCCTCCCAGACCCTGAGGCCACAGGAACACTTGCACGCTGGATGGAGATAGGAGCTGAGACGTGGCGGTGATCAGCTGCTGGCTTGATGTAAGCAGCCTTGTGCTCACTGTGTGGAACCACAGCGCTGACTGTCTGTGGCACTGCTCAATTAGATGATCCGGGTTCCTCAGTGTTGCTGGGAACTCAGTTTTGAGGCAGATTGATGTCTGTATTAGGTGCTCAAAGTAGGTAACTAAGTTCAGAATCCATCCATTGTGCTCTAAGGAGAAAAGATTCTCCTCCAGAGAACCTGCCAGTTTATTGTAACCCATAGCACTGATTTTGTCCTCTGATTAAACTACAGAGATATAAATCTCATAGAAATAATATTGTCATAAACTATCTTTCAGTAAGATAGCATGACACCTTTAAAAATTGTCTGATAATGAACAGTGCATAGATCACTTATTTTCTTATGGTGAAGTTAATCTATGGTCAAGTAGCAAAAAATAATGAACTGGGGCTGAGTCCTCTAGAACTGCTAATCTTCAGACATATGAATAGTTCTTGCGTTATGAGAAAACATCAGTTTAGTGACAGGAAGGTCTTCCCTGCAACTTCTAATTTAAAATAACAGAGATTTTTGATTGTCTAACTGTGTCAGGATGCTTCAGCAGCTGTGATAATTTTAGATTTCCATGCAGCGTAAAGTCTTATCAGTAGACCTAAAGATGACTTTTGACAATCTCTCAGGACAAAGAAGGAAATTAATCAGAAAGTTAACTTTTTTTTTCCCCCTAATACTAAGCCTGTTCTAAGACAAGGTTAGAGTAGAATTAATCACTGTTAGTTGTAGATAAATCAATTTGTTCTATTTTTGTAGTAGACATATTTTCAAAACAAATTTTGTAAAAAATCATGTCTGAGATTTGCCACTAAAAAGGAGAGAGATAAAATACAAGTGTAGGATTCTTTATAGGAGGAAAAATAAAGTAGGCCAAATCTCAGTGAGATTATGTCCATGAATCCTAGAGGCAGAACAGTGTCTAGCCCCATGATGGAGGAAGAACTCCATTTAGGATCTGCTCCCTTTTTATTTCATGGCAACTTTCAGGGTACAGGCAGACTAACTTTCTTTTATTACTTTCCAGAGAAAAGAACATATTACCCTACTAGTGGAATTGACCACCTTTCTGGAATCTCCAGCTTTGAGATGGGAGGATTTTTGCAATTACTTTTGTTCAGCCTCAAAAGCTAGGCAGGATGTTTGTATTCTAATTTCAAGCTAAGCTTCCCCTTATATAATATTGATCTTTATTCTGTAAAGTATTGCTCTTACTTTTTTTTTCTTTTTCCCCTCATTCAGATAATTTCTGTGTCTCAGAGATCAAACCCTATCAGATTTTGCATAGTAATTTTAGATTTGTCAATAAAGATTTGTAGTGGTTGGAAGGGAAGAACTTAGCAACCGAACTTACTAAGTGTGTCATTATTTCTGGAGTGTGGTTTTCTTTGAGGTGAGACAAATGGAAATGATTAAAGTTATATTTTATTGAATTTAGTAGAGGGGTGATATGAGAGAAGATAGTAAGGAGATGATTAACTGAAAATCAGTCACATCATGTATCAGAAATGACTGGAATAATAAAAAAATCCACACAACCTCTCTTACAATATACCTAAAAAGAGAAAAAAAATCTTACCATCAAAAAACACTAAGTATTACCTGTTAGTATCTTTTACTAGGGCTTTTGGCGCAAGGGGCTTGTCTCACCAGGCAGAAGTTGTTGCAGGTTCTGGAAATGGACAAAAGAACTCCCAACCAAAACATTCTGAGCCATCAGTCAAAATAACGTAAGTGACACAAGTTCTGTGGCAAGACACAATGCAACATTATGCATCTGCCCTGATTTTGGATGCAGTGTGCAGTTGTTCAGCCCTAGACCATCAAACCTCAATGTTCTTCATGTGTGTTCTTTGCCTTTCCCTGGTGTAGCCAGGTGGGCTGGTTTTGAGGGAGGAGGAGGAATTCACAAAGGCCCACAGGAGAACAGAAACAAGCCTTGCATAGGATACGCTGCAGTAATTAAAAACAAAACACCAGAACAACATCTTTGCCTTAACAATGCAGGTCAATTTGTAAATAAAGCCAAAGCTGTCTCTTGAGATGTACAATAAAGAGAAAAGAGGTTGGTCTCTGAAAACTTAATCTGATCTTTGCAAAGCCACTAAGTGAAAATTGTGAGTAAATGACTGGACAAGTCAATTCACTGCAGAGGCACTCTCATGTTCTTAGCTACTTGTCAAAACACTAGCCTCTTGAGAAAGTATGTATTCAATATGGGTGAGGACGCATAGTCATCTGAAGCATATTTACCTAGAAAGGCAAATGGATGTTGCAAGAAAGCCTTTGCATCATTAAAAAAGTTTTGCTCTAGTGCTACTGTCCCATACTGTGCTTAAAGGTATTTTGCTCAAAATCTGCCATTGCACAAAAGTATTTTTGACTTTGTAATTTTCAAATGTTCCTCCAAATTCTGATTCTCTTATTTTGTTCTTTTTTTATTCTGCATACTATGGTTTTGTTTGATTGGTGAAACAAACAAGGCAGGCTTTATGACCAGTCCAGAAAGTTACTAATGTGCCATTTTGACATTTTGCTTTTTCTCAATTAAAAATTTCTTTTTTTCTTTNACAAATGATAGACCTCTGTGATATTAACAGTTAGTATAAATGAAGAATTTGGCCAGAGAAGTTCTGTTCTCGGTGAAGAAGTGAGAGTTCAACTTAGGGAGAAATAATTCCTTTGAGTTTAATGTGATTACTGGAAAGAAAATGGAAATTTGGGGTTGGATGTAGGTGAGTGTAGGCCTTCTATAATAGAAAAGTCACAATCCAGCAAAAATTTGTGATAAACCTGTCTGGAAACTGAGTATTAAACATTACTGTAATGTTATTAAGTATTAAAAGATGTTTAGAGTATTATTTAAACAATAAGAAATTGATTTTAGGAAAAGGATGAGTCAGAATCACTATACAAGTGGAAAAATTAGTTTCTGTCATAACTTGAGGGTTTTACTGAAAAAACTTTAAGACAAGCTCTTGAAGATTATACTAGCATTTGTTACTGAGAAGTACTTTTGCCATTTTTCACTCAGGTTTACAACTAAAGGAGCTTGTCAGGAGTTTTGAATAACAGCAATAGATAAGAGCCTTTTTTGGTCTCAGCTTGGTAAAAAAGATGCATCAGTTTCCTCAAGGTATAGAGCCTGAAACCATTGCTTTTTGTTTGTTTGTTTGTGGGGTTTTCTGTGCTATTACTTTGTGAACTTACTTCTTGTACTGCTTGCTGCTTGGAAACTAGTACCTTGAAATCACAAGAAAAAAAATAAGGTTAATTCCTTTTGAGCTCTCATTGGGCACTCATTTCTCATTAATGCTGCTCAGGCTTACATCATAACTTATAAGCAGAACTTCCTAAAGTGAATGCATAAACCAGAAATCTAGGAAACAACAGTTCTGTGCTTGTTTGTGCAGGTAAATTTTAGTCTCTAAATTGTTTAGAATATCTTTTGGCAAGAACTGGAATAACCAGAAACAGTGCAAATACTCAAGCCAGAATTTGATGCCATAGCCCACAAAAAGCAGCCAGTTTAACTATCTCAGCAATTAACTTTCCTTCCGCAGTGCACCAGGAATGATTTGCTAATCATGTGAACATGTTGCAAAGTTCTTCTCTAGTTTTGTAGGCAGTTTGGGAAATGGATAATGGACATGTAGGACAGCTGAAGGAGTCTAAGCTTTATGCTTTTGGATGAGTGATAGATGATATCTATTTGATTATGCTCTTTTTACATGTGTTGGATGTGAAAAATTTTGATTTATTCTACAGATGTACAAAGCAATGGATAGATGCTTGCCATTGTTATAAATCAAAGATAAAATATATAAATATGTTTATGAATTGTCAGAGAAGCTACAATAAAAAAGGAATTTGTTCAAATAAATTGGATCTTGAGGACAGCGCATGTCATGAGATCAATAAACAGCATTTGTTAAGCAACTCTACTGCCGAAGAGACCGTTACAGAATTTCGGCTTCATCAAGCCCTCAGTGGAAGCGTAGGCAAATGGATGAGGTGAAAGAGAGTAAATGTTAAACCAGCTAACTGGAAAAGATAATGCTACTGAAGTGTATCTACAAGAATTGTAATTTAATCAAGATGTCATTTGTCCTCAATTATATAAAGATACCTATAAAAATACCTACGCTATGTCCAGTGCAAGTTTATTACTTTTTAATGTGAACCCAATTGGCAGTCACATCCAGTTAAAGGATAAAAAGATGCAAGATGGAAAGTCTTATTGAGAATATTAAGGTGTGTAGATCTGCACTTTTACATTTTTTACCATCCAAATCGCAGTGGAATGCAAGTCTTTGATGCCTGTTAGATCCACTTTTTATGAGACAGAATTTTTAATATTAGAAGTTGGATAACACTACCCCAACTTCTGAATCCCAGTTGGTTGAGGGGAAAAAAAAAGTAGAAAAGAAAAAAAGAAGAAGGAAAAAAAGAAAAAAGAAAAATATTTGAGGAATCTAGTAATGAAAATAATTGGAGCATACATTAAATTCTCATCTCAACCAGAGATGCGTGGATCCCTTTTGGAATGTTTATGTGTGTTGGAAAAATGAATTTGTCTTTAGTGAATGTCCACAGTTGAAGAGAACTGATAAATGTTTTTGAGCTCCCTGGTCTAGTGGAAGGTGTCCCAGCCCATGGCAGGGGGCTGGAGCTAGATGATCTTTAAGGTCCCTTCCAACCTGAACGATTCTATAATTCTATGATTCTTTATGGAACTAGTAGTTGTAATTGGCTGGTGCTTATTTCTATGCCATTTTGGCAAATCTTAAAAATCAAATTATGGGCGTCAGATCTTTTTGTGCACGTTACCTTCAGGTTGTAATAGATTCCATATTGGTACTTCTGTATTCTTTATTTACCACTGTATCCAAATACAAGTGCAAGTACACACATGATCTATACGACACCCCTAGGCAGCTGGAAGCCACGGAAGACACCCTGTGGTATATCCACTTACCAGGCAACTGAATCTCATACTAATCTCATACCGAGGATGGATTTCAAGCTTTAGATTCAGCAGCCTAAATTTAGGTTTCGACATCATAGGCATCGATGTGTGAGTTAGGTGTCTATGCTTCCACTGGAGTCAACGTAGATTTAATCTATTTTAAGGGCTATTCAGAGCACCTGGAAATAGACAATTAGACTTCAGTTTATTCAACCACACTGATATTTCTGGTGCTATAACATCTCATGGCCTTTTGACAGGCCTCCAGCTGTCAGTTCAGAAAGGCAAGATGTCTCATAAGTTCGACAATACGTCCAAGAGACCTATATGGATCACCCAGGACCCTGTGGTATCTCAAATAATGTTAGACCACCATGTGTGGACAATCAAGTCCTCATATTTAATGGGCTTAATAGCTGTCTGGACCCCACCCATTGTAGAGTTTGATCGCCATTGACTATATGGGTGTTTAGACACTTGGCTCACATGTTGACATCTGGAACTGCGTTCCACCCCAGATTTTTTTTTTAAACCATCACAGAACTGAACTGTGGTGCCCATGGTAGGCTTAGCTGCCAATCAAGTAGGGTGCATTTTTTTTTCGCATGGTACTATAGTCCAAGTTGTTTACATGGGAGTGAATTCCAAAACAGTCACTGAATAGTGGATTTAACATGCCCATTTTCTCTAAATAACATGTCCTGAGAGCTCAGCTGAATGGGCTTTTTACCTGGAACACAGCATAGCATTAACTGCAGCTATATGGTTTCGATCTGGAATTAATTTGCATCCATATAGCCTGGAGTCTAGGCAGAGAAAGCTTGTGTTTGCCACTGAAAGGTATGTGCATCCTTGGAAGAGCTATATCTGCAGCTCTTCCCTTTGGGATTCTACCAACAGGGGTGAACAGAGTAACCAAACAACCTTCTTCTGGCAAGATATTGTTTACTCTGCATAATAGCAATGAAGCTCTGCAAAATAGAGGGGACTGAAAAATAGTCTGTGTTCTACTTCTCTGTCTCAAGGTTTGCCACCGCCTCTTGAAAAGCTGAAAAGGCCCAACTTTCTCCCTAGTCAGGCATCTGTCCCTGCCTGAGGAGTTCCCGAATTACAATTTCTTGGGTGGGAAATTCAGGTGGGGAAAAAAAGAATTTTTATCCCACCTGAATTCTTTATTTTCAGCTCCTCCACTTTGGGCTGGTTCAGTAGGATCACCCAATCTCTCCCTGTGGGAATGACTCTACCCCCTTGAAGACATCGTTTTGCTTTCTGCTTCTGTTCCATCTGTTACCTTGTGATGCAGACATCTGGCATGAACACAAGCGATCCCACTGCCACCATGACTGCTCACATACGTAGCCTTCCTTAAATTCTGCAGAGTAGAAGAAACAGGTTGTCACTTTCCTCGATGATGGCTTTTTTTGTTAGTCCCCAGCACAATGATCCTGACTGAAAATTCTGAGCATTAACATAAATTACTAGCCATAGTACTGTTAAAATTGCTGCTGCTGCTAATTAAAACTGTTACTAACTGAACTTCATTTTACTACGCTAAACTAACTGAAAAGTTTTTAATTACAACAAAATCAGCTTTAGATTGCCAGATGCTTTAGATAAAACTCATAGTTTTTTATGAAACAGCTATTTTTTGAGATATGCCCCTTCATAAGAAAGTTTTTTTTCCCTTTTCAAAATATTGAAACCGAAATTTTTCATCGGGTGTACTGTGTATTATTGTCAAAAAAGGGAGGCAGGGTGGGTGGTCACTGCAGAAAATAAGAGTTACTATTCTCATCCATAGTCACCAAAGAAGCTTCCGCGTTATCCTGGTGAACTGTTCCATGGGTGATGATGAAAAATATACCTTAGCACACTGAAACTCACTGTCGCTGTATGCTGACTCATAATTACTGAGGCACAAGCTGAAATAGCTAAATAAACTCACACTCAACAAAATGACTCTAAGACGCAAACTTGCATACAAATGTTCATCTTCATTAAGGCTGAGGTGAAAACAGGCAATGTGCCAGCTTAATACATGGGTATTAAGGTCAGATCACAATCTTTTCCAATAATGGCTACAGGTACCTTAATTAATTGTAAAATTACAGTGCGATTCCTGCAATGGTGCATATCACGTTTTCATAAATACCACATTAATTCTCTTTGGTTTATCAAAATAATAGCTGCATTAATAAGGACTGGCCATTTGTTTCAAAGTGATCCTGTCAGCTAACATATGGAAAATCCTCATTCATTCCTTCCCCCTTTATTGTATTACCATTATTCATGCTTAACCCTGCTGGCATACATGTGACAGAGTATGGAATTTGAGAATACTTTGGCATTGAGCAGCACCCAATTATCGGAAATTATTAACATTAACAGAAATGGCTCTAATCCTCGCCTTTTCAGCAAAGAATACGTTGCCTCAGTTCTAGCCACATGGTCGCTCTTTTAGCCTCCCCATTCTCTTTGTTGATTAAAACCAAAGCACAAGTGGGTGAATTTTTTTTCCTCTCTCCACACCCCCCCCAGCCCCAGTATCCTGATAGCTGATTAAATTAACACTGCCCTCTGATCACCAAACGAATGGTCTTTGTGGGACCAAAACATGGGTGATCAAACGGAGCGTCCGCCTGGTTTGACAGGTATGGAGTTGAGTTGCACATGTGCCTCTCCTGTGCCTGACATCAGCAGCAGGAGGGGTGGAGCAGTCCGGGGAGTTAGTGCATTTACAGTTGTTACCAGGGAAACAAGAAAAAATTGCAGACGTTCTGTATTATATATAATACGATCTGAACCTGGCTGTATCACAACAACAGTTGGCTAATACAGCAATGTACTGTGCAATAGTAGCAAAAAAATTCCTATATTTTTATGGCTGTAGCAGGAACCTCCCTTATGTAAAACATTAGTCATTAGAATTTAAATTAGACATAAAAGAGAAGATAAATGGAAATACCATGTTCAGCTACCTCCTCAGAAAAAAATGGCCCTACACTGAATTTCCATTGCAACTTCATTCATCTTCCCAGCTTTGAATGGCCCGCAACGCAGATGGTGCTTTGTTCTCCAACAGCTTCCTTTCCACTAGGATCCCACCTTCTCCTCACTCTGTGAAGCCTAAATTTCTACTTGGTATTACACAATTCTCAACAATTTCTTACCAATTTAGACCCTCCTCTTCCCTCTGATACAGCACAGAAATGCAAATAGCTTAAAAAAAATATATAAAAATTAGGCTATAAAAAATTGGAATTTAATTCAATTTGTGGTAGAATAAAAACAACTAATGCAACCTCAGTCCTGCCTTGTGTGGTGTTTTAGTGCTACCTGGTATCACTCAGGCAGCAGATAGTAAAGAAGAAAAGGAGCAGGTCTACAGAGTGAAGCAATTGGTGCTGAAGGACTGAGGTCCAAGCTGTACGAAGTTTGGAAAGCTTTAACTTGGACTAAGTCTGTGAAACTTGGACTAAGAATTGTGAACTGAGTTTCTGTTAACGGTTAGACCACATTAGACATGTTCCTGGATTGCGTCCCTGGGTTAGTTTCATCTGATGCTGTTTTAGGACTCTGAGGCATTCTATGGTATGAATCTAATACAGCAAGTGGGGAGACTGAAGATTTTTGGTTGAAAGACAGACTCTGGATCTGAATTGAAATGCTAATGCAGATGCACCCAAAGAAACACACAATCTTAGTAAGCCAGTGAAAAAGCACAAAAAGATATTCTGCCACTTCTCACATTCATCTATCCTTTCTGCTGTCCCTTCTCCTCAGCAAAAGTGGTGTGGATGATGGTATACTTGAATAGTGTATCTTGTGCTCAAAATTACTAGAGCAATATATTTCTTATCTCTCCTAACTGCAGAATGTCTCTTCATTTTTAAGCTTTGTTTTATCTTGGCTATTTCTTTAATGTTTTGGGTTTGGTTGTTTGGGTTTTTTTAATCAAAATTTTTTTGGGCTGAAGGACAAGATTGTTTCTCAGCTGTCTGAATCAGAAATCTTTTTAGATCCATCACACATATCTCTATAATTTAAGCTAAAGCAATAACTGGTGAAAATAGAAAGCTGCTACTCCCTCTGAGTTATAACTACTTTCTCAGTGCCTTACACCAAGCCTTTGTTACATGTCAAAGGAACATGAAAACCCATGAATCTCAGCTTTATTTTTGTTGCCTCTCTGCTGTAGAGACCAGTCAAGCATGTACACATATTTGATACATTCATCCTGAGTGGGAGACACGGACACCAAAGTAACCACCAGAAGAGGGACCCTTAGCAGCCCCGTAGCTGTTTTATTTTGTAATGTAAGTGTGGGATGCCAATGGGATCTGCACTTCAGAGGTGTGAAACAATGAAACGTGTACACTTACCTCTGATCAAAAAGAAAGAAGGGTCGAAGATAACTCCTAGCTCCCTTCCCATTTCACTGGTTTTGAAGCAATAAAATGACTGCTCCTGATACGACTTGTGAATTTTTTTTTTTTTTTAGGTGGTTTCTGTGTAGTCAAGTGAAGGCTGAGACAAGGATTTGGGGCTGGACCATGCTCAGCACCGGTCTAGACATAAGAAATCTAACAGGCCCTACTGCAGGTATACAGCTGCAGTATATAAACTGATATATATCAGTTTTAAAAGTCTATAATTTAATCAAATCCAGCTGGTTTTCAAGGTGACAACAGAAGAAAATGTTTTCTGCAATATTTATGCTAACTTTCATCTTCCAACTAGCACTTTCCACAAAAAGAAATGGAAAATGAATTTAATGTTGGCAAAACTATCGGTAATTCCCTATCTTTGTTCTTATAAATGGTTTTCACTTGTTCCTCGTGTTCTAGGGTAACTGAACCCTCGTGAGACGAAATCAAGAAAAACTGCAACCAGTTACATTTGCAGAATTATCCGCAAGAGAAAGCAGACTAGAACTAAAAAGCTCTGCGCCCAAGTACGAACTGGCGTTTCTATTTCTGCCCGGTGACTTGAGGGTGGCTTACAAATGCTGAGCCGTTAAACTTTAGCACCATCACAGCAGTGCCTCTGACAGGGAGACTGCAATGACAGGCTGGCGGGGGAGGACACACAGCCCGCTGGTGCTGTAATTCATCCCGAGTGCTGGGACGGGAGCTCCCCGCTCATGACTTCCCTCTCCTCCCCGCCAGCCTCCCTTCTGCCTCGGTTGTGGGCTCGTCTCGGCTCACAAAGTGCATTAAATGTAAACATCATGCAAATAGTCCCCGGTCCCTCTGACTGACAGCGGCACTTTGTCAGCCTCAGCAGCTCCCTATGCCGGCTTCACAGGGGGGGTGTGATGAAGAGGGCGTAGGGAAGGGTGTTTTGATTACAGGCATTTTTACTTGAGGAGAAGGGTAAACAGGTGAAAAATGTAGACGCGTGACAGATCTACATAATTAATTGGGGCCCCGGCAAGGCGGCCACTAGGTTGCTAGCAGTCACTGGGCTTAGCAGCAATTTGAGGATGAGGAGAGGGAAAAAGAAAAGGCACCCAGAACCTCGGATTATATGTTTTGATTGAGAGCGTATTAAAAACATCGCCACCATACTTGTTCACCTCACCAAGCTGCATGTTCATTTAAAAATATAAATAAAAAATTAAAATGGTTTAATTATTTTCTTTCAGAATTAAAGTCATAAAGAACCCCTCTGAAAGACTTTTAATCAGCTTCCAAAAAAGCCTCAGAAAAGCTACCCCCCCCCCCAATTCCCCTTCTTAAATGGAATTTGCAATCTAACGAGGAAATTATTTATGAAGTATTTGCTCTGCACCTGAAAATACCTCCAGTGAAATTATGTTTGGCAACCTGAAGCACTTTGAAGTCGATGGAGTGGCAATAAAAATTAGGCCTTCATTAAAGAGCAATGCCTTTTCTCCAGCAAACTGGCACCGCCTCAAGAGGTCAAACTCTGGGAAGGCCACAGATCCCTGCCCAAGCCTCGCCTGTGTGCCACACATGGAAGCAATTTTGCCCATATTCTCTGCTGCTCTTTATGAATTTCTCCGTCCCCCCTCCCCACCCTTTTTTTCAGGCTTCCTTCTACAGCTTTCATGTTACATTTAGGAAATTAACAGTAACTGTCAAATTACTCTGCAAATAGGAGAATATAAGTTTGGAAGGAGTAGAACTTGCCTTTTGCCCTAGGGCCAACTCAGTGGAAAAGCAACAAAGGGATCCTTGAGAAGTGTTTGGATAGACTGTTTTAGCAAGCCAGGCTCTTATTTTATCAAGTGCACACAATTTTTCCATTGGCAATTTTTCCCCCCTTCCTGTAAATTATTCTTTCCCCTTGTGCACCCCACTTGCCGCATGGACTGGGAGAGGTACTGGGAACGATTATAGCTTCTAAGCACTGGCAGGGTGGGTATTAACCCTTGGAGAGAGATGGAAGGGGTTTGGAAGTGGGGGTCCCTAGTGGGATTATGTACAAAAGGTGCAGTTTGGTTTGCAAAAAACCCAACGCACTTCTCACATGTGTGTACAAAGACGACGTAAAGGAAGGAGTAGTTACTTTAATTAAATACTGAAACCTTTTGGAAAAAAAGTGAGAGAAGAAAGCTCAGAGGAATTGTAATCTATGGAGATGTAAGCTAATTACTTAATCACTTGCATTTGTAAATCTTATTATTGGAAAAGAAATTACTGTAGTGATTAAATTACAGATATTTATCTGCTAATAGCCCTGATTAACTGGTGATGCTAATCTGTCATTCTGAAAGCCAATATTAACGGCATCAATCTCACAGAACAATAAACAGTTTATATGAAAGAAAACTTTGTCCGTGCAGAGTCCAGATGTGCGACGGGAATGTAGGATGTGTGAGATTCTGGAACCAGTTTGCTGGACCAAAACAGCCGACGCTCTCAAAATGAGTTGTTTTGGCCCATTAACCCGTTGTCAGGCACAAAGCGCTACTTAGTTATGAACAAGTGCTGTCTTATACTGCAAAAGCAATTTAGTTAGCAGAACTTCTAGAGTAAATAAATAAATCCCAGGCTTAATTTATTACCAGAAAGTTATTAGGGCTGGGGCAGGTAGGCCAGAGAGAGTTGTTACTAAGTCTTGCTTGCAGGTCCTGCAAAGAAAAGGTAGCCGATAGAAGCCAAAGAGAGGTATAATTTATTTATTTTTAACAGATACCTGACTGATGCTATTGATTTTCACTTTGGCTAAATAAACTTTTTCTTTTTAATCAGTGCTTCTTACCACAAGCGAAAGTGATGAAGAGGAAAAGTGGAAAGACCAGTACCTTAATTTCCTCTCCATGTTGCAGGGCAGGTTTTACAGGGAAATGAAACTCCAGCAAATAAACCCACGTTAGAGCTTCAGAGGAAATTTGCTGTGAAGCGGACAATGGCAAAGTACCCAGAGAAGATCAAGTTTCCTATTTAAGCTGTTCAAGAAGTACTGCAGGAAAAAAAAAAGAAGAAAGAAATGAAACAATTGCTGTAAGTGCTCGCCTTACAGAGTTCCTATCTCAAATATAACTGGAATCTACCAATGTAATCTTTATGATGACCAGATGTTACTATTTCTGGGAATGTCCTGAGTTTTCAAGGGCTGCTCCAGTTTCCTGGCTGATTATATTGAAACCAGTGTTTGCCTCGGTTACAATAAAATCTGCCAGCTGGCTCATCTCATTCTATCAGTGCCTCGCACTGCAATCTCCTTCATCCCAACAATTTAAAATAACCTTTCTTTGTGCAGAAACCACTGCAATAGTCTTTAGAGCTTTAGACTTGAGACCTTTTGCTTAAATTGTGGTGGGGATTATTGGTAAAGGAAAAGAGAGTGTGCAAGGCAAGAGAGGACTATGGCATGGTGTTCCTTGTGCTACATGCAAAGATAAGGATGTACTGATGTCATGGCTCAGGCCGGACTGGCTACTGAAATGAACGACAGATGCTGCCTCCGGGACAACCGATAGTAACAGACCAGAAAGGGTAGGAAAACAAATTCACTTTGGCACAATCCCCAACAAGTTGGTTCCTTCCCCGCCCCCCCCCCAAGATCTTGTGTGGTTGGATTTAGAGGATTTTCTTTCCTTTATTTTCTCCCCCCCCATTCCTGCCAAGAATGACAGAGATTTCGCTAGAACTATCAAGTCAGATGCAACTGAGCATCTACAATAGGTCTGAGAGGCTGCTACACATCCAGAAGTCCCAGATGAGTCTACATTACCCGTGCAATGTCGTTCTACAGTATGAGCTCAGTGAATCCTTTCAGAAAACACCAAACTCATGGCACGTGTTAGGCCCAGTCTTTGAACATCTGTGTGTGAAGTTGCCCATACAGCAGTCACAGATAGCACCTGACGTGCTCCAAATGCTCCCTGCAATGAATCTGTGCCTGTGCAGTAAGACTGAAGTATCTCAGACAGTGCTGGCTTTACGGTCTGTGTGTAGGCAGCCTGGCAATACTGGTAGGCACGAGTATGCCTGTGTGGGAAACATTTAGTGGATGAGCAGGTTTTAAAGGTTTTGCTCTCAGTAGCAAAACCAACCAAACAAAAAAGAATGAAGAGCAATATTCAATTGCTCAATTTCAAGACATCCTGCATTCAGAGCCAGACTTTTTGAGGAGCAGAATATTGCCAGTTTTGTGATGTGCTCAATAATGGAGAATGCTTCCATGGATACATACAGATTACTGTGCATTTGCTCACTCTGCACTTTTGAGCTAAATGTGATATGCACCTATGTGGTTAGGAACGTGGGAGAAGAAAATACACAACTGCCTGCTTCTATTGCTCCAGGCACACATGAGGGTGATAGTCTTGAGACCTAGAAACCCTAGACGTTATGTAAATTGGTTTGGTTGAATAAGTGTGCCGGGCAGATCAAGATGTTCTGGATGTCACCAGGAGTCTCAGACAAGCTTAGGAGTCAAATGGCACGGGGCCTTTTGTCCTGCAACGGCAAGTGAAGACCAGGTCTGGGGGACCTTCCCATTACCTGACAAACGCTTGTTCTGGGGACACCACAGCAGGTAATCTTCAAGGGAAGAGTACACCATGTTTTCAGGCAATGTAGAAATGCTCTCAATTTCTGACTGTGCAGGTTGGGAAGTGGAATAGAGGGGGCCCTCAACTTTACTCTCAGCTTTCTAGTCTCTTCCACAAAGCTAGAAAACCCTGTGACTAAGGAGTGATATTGAGTCACAGGGGAAGACTGCGGAGTTACTTCCCTAACAAATGGGGTGCCTTGTGTGTAAAGATTCTTACCATGAGGAAAAGAATCCCAAACCCAGGATCGACTGACTGGGTGCAATGGCTAATAATTTATCCTTGGCAGTGGCACCTTGATTATACGAAAACACTCAAATGAAAGGGACCTACTGTTTTTCTCCTCTTACTGTAATGAATATATATATTTCATTGGTAAGGAAACATGGCAAGCAAACTCAAAAGAGAGTAGAGGAATGAAAGCTCAGTGAAGCTCAGAAAAAAGAATGGGAGCTCAGTAAGATATTTTCTTTTAGTTCAATAAGCTACTGGTGAAGCTCAGAAAAAAACCTCTCCAGTTAAGAATTTAAAATAATATTGGAATATTTTCCCCTTTCTGGTAACCACACTGACTTGTAGGGATCTAACAGATGATAAAGGAGCTGGAAGTTTTCAGTCAGTCTCTGGAAGCAGTCACATACTTAAAAAATGAAAAGACACAGTTCACATAACATTTCTGAAGCCTGAAGTGCTCTAAAAGAGAAATAAAATGTTTTCTCAAAAATAAGTACACATATTCAATAGTTAGAGTAGAAAGCTTTGTTTGTTGCCAGGCTTTTGGTGTCTAATATAAGTTATCAGGGAAGAAACCTCAACATTCAACCTGAGTTCTGGTATGAAAGCACAGGGAGCTCTAGTATCTAATTTTCCACCCACTTACAGAAATCATTTTAGGCATTTTGAGCCAAAATCTTTTGAAGTTCCCTTAACTGGGTTATTGTTGGTTTACACTCTGATTTCATTCATGTAAGGGAACAGAAAGGCAAATTCATTATTTTTTCCAAAATATTTTGAACGAAATGTCTATATTTATAAAGCATTGGTGGTAAATGGTTAAAATAAAAAAAATAAATAAAAATCTTTTATAACTTGCTTAGGCCCTTCATTTTCCTTTCCAAGTGTTTTGTCTGCATATTTTCTTTTCTGTGGTTGTACTAATTACGGTATAGTTATAAGTAGTGTTATCCTTCTGGTAGTAAAAATGGCAATTATGACAAAGCAAAAAAGCTTTGTCCTGCTTTCAGTTTGTCTTGTCTCTTTTGACTGGGAGCTCTGCAAGGCACTTTCTTAGTCTGTGTTTACCAAGTAGGGATACAACATGATCTTGCTGTCAGTGGGAGCTGCGGGAATTCTGTAATTACCTCTAATGTTCCCGTTTTCCTGGTAAGGGAGCGGGAACAATCCGTTAGGGCCAGGCGCACATCTTGAGTCGCACATCTTGAGTCTCTTCTGAACACTAGGAAACTGTGAATGCTTCATCCTTCTACAGTCCTCTTTAAACAAAGTTATACTTTTTAAAAGAAATACATTTTTCAGTTTTAGGGGCGATAATGCGGCATCACCAGTAGAGACGACAGACAAATATTGAGGAAAGGGAGGAAAGCCTGGTCTTCTAATTGATATGTTATGTGCAGCAGGAACTCTTATTAGAGTTGAAGTATTTGGGCATAAAAGAGGCACATCAGTTTTTATCTAAGCCGAATGGCAGTTACCCATTTTTGATTCCTTTCTGAAAGAAGTTTTTCTTTCTACCAATAGGACACAAATTCCAGGGAGCTTTACAGAACATTATCAATATTTATAATGATGCCTAAATGCAAACTGCAGTCAATCTGTTTGGACAACTGTTCTGATAATATCCTTCTTTCTGAATAAACAGGTCTAATAACATCCCATTAAATAAATGATTTTCCACAGACTCTAACAACTCTGACTACACAGACAGTAGCTTCAGTGGCCTTGTACACACAGATAGTACATTATGAGCTATAAAACTGTCATGGATTCATTTGTGAGAATAAAGTCATCACTGTGCAAAATATCAGAGGACAAAAATGTATTCTGTCCCTGTAGCCCACAAGTTTGTGCTTAGAAGATGAACTTGCAGAAGTTGTAATTTCAATTTTGCAAGCAGGGCCATAAGATTTCAGTCTATACATGCAATGTATCAAAATTATTTCAGGATTATAGCCTAATCTGGGGAAAGATGAATCTTTCTAAATCTTCTGGATCTGGATGAAGAACAACAGCAGGTGTTAAGGGAAAGCATGAGATGAGACTGGAGTCACAACCACCACTGTTGCCTGAATGCTTCTGCTCAAGTTCTTTCTTATTTATTATTTGCAAGAGCTGAGAACTGGCTTAGAAACAAAACCATCAGTATCCCCACATCATCACTCTGTCACCCCACTATAAGATTGTAATTGGTGTTGTCTACGGAATATGAATACTTTGACTTGCTTGGGTGACTTGCCCAGTTACAGAGACAACTCTCAACCACTCAGATGTGAGAGCAGTTCCTCTGTCCCAGCTAGTTGCTCATTTTCCACCCCAGAGGTTAATCTTTCCCCACCCACACTGGGGCATTCCTCCCTCATGAGTGTGGCATGACCAAGCATAGCAGAACGAGGAAGGCAGACCTTGCAGAGCACCCTGCTGTCAAAGTTTTGTAAGCAGAAGCTTCTTAAGGAAACCTGCATGAGTTGATATTTGGTAGAAAGACAGTTGGAAAACTTACTCTGGGATTTGAATGAGAGATGGCCTTCTACCAAGTCAGAAAGAAGACCCTCAGCTCCCAGAAGTGTCATGAATGACATTTTCCTTGGATGTGACTAGAGCCAGAGGCTGGTGATCGAAGTCACAGACAGCTGTGCAGACAACCTCTTCTGTAAGTATTGACACAGTCATTCAGATGGTTTCTGGGAAACCTTGGAGCTTGGTCTGTGCTGGAGAGCGGTAAGGTCATTTGGGGGTTATAAGGTAACCACGGGTTATCCACAAACAGTGACTGGCTACACTGGTCCGCTTCCGTGGGCCAGGACAGATATCTGTCAGTGCTTGATAGCATCACCTTTCAGTGTCTCTGGGGGAACACACACACTTTCTCCTGATCATTAGCATCCCACATCAAGGAGAAGCAGCATATCCTCATTTTAGCCTCTCTTTTAAGAGCTTATCCATTCCTATCTCTAGAAATGGTAGCACATGATTTGAAGTAATCATGTCCCATCTCTAGAAATGGTAGCACATGATTTGAAGTAATCATGTGGCATGTACCAAGGTGAGTACCCAGGGCAGTCCCATGGCCTTGAGATTCAGAAGGCTTCTTTCCACTTAGGAGGTCAGTGGAGTGGACTTACCTCCGGGCTTTTCCTGTCAAAGGACTCTGGTGTGAAGGGGGGTAGAACATATATGGTTATTGACCTGAGATGGGGGACGTGGTTTTTCCAAACTTATTTTTGAGCTGTCCAGAGAACTCTTCCCACTGCCCATTATGTCTCCCCTCCTCATGCCTTTAGCAGCAGGAGATGATGAAGCATGTAATGCACTGTGTTTTGCTTCTGTTGCTGTTCAACAAGCAATTCAATTATTCACATTCAATTGTGCCAAAAGCCTTTTCTATAGATGGAGAAATAACAGTGTTATGCAGTCACACATGCCTGAACTTCTCCACGTTGGTCATATCTTTCATTTATGCGGTCTTCTTTAATGCAGGTACAACCGTGGTAGAGTGAGAAAGAAAGAATGTTAACAGCTTCAGGAAAAATACAAAAGAAAGCTACAAGGACATAATTAAAGCAATATAAATAGTAACTTTTAGCTGTGAGATCTACAAATGATAAAAAATATTCCATGTTTAACAGAACATTTTGTTAACACTCAGATTTTATTTACCTCTCAAGGACTTGAAAAATTTCAGTGACTTATAGCCTACTGGTCTAAGCAGTCACATAGACACAGTTTAGGTCAGAGGCTTGCGATTCTTACCTTTTTTAAAGATGTTGCAATCAGTAGGGCAGAGGGGATTCTGGTATGGGGAATAGGCTTTTTTTCTTTTCTCATAAACAATAAAATATTCATTTACCTATTAGAGAATGTATAATGTAAGCTGAAAATCTGAATCAAACTTAAGCTGAAAAGTGACTGCTGAGAAGTATGACGATAAAGCATGTAAGTTCAAACACCTTTCATGCCTGATTTGGAGGAGGTTTCAACTCCCTCATGTGGGTATCTTACATGGGCATGATGGCGCATCTGCTTCCTGCATCTTGTGGGAAGGGTCTAGACCTGTTCTGAAGGCAACTCCCAAAATGTAAATGTTCATTTAGAGGATGCTCTTTTCACACAGATATATTAGTCAAGTTTAATTTGCATACAAAAGTAATTACAGCTATCGTGACAAATAATTTTTAAGTCAGGTAAACTTTCCCACCCCCAAAAATAAAGAATGAATAAATAAAAATATTTACATCCCATAGCATGAGTGTATTTACAACTGCATAAAGATGTCCCAAACCAATAATGTGTTATTCCTCTCCCTATCAAGAAATATTTTTATTCACCTAAAGTCTTGTTTCACCTATAAATAACTGTGTCCCAGTTAGGAAGTGTGAATTGCACAGTTTTAACCAGATCAGTACATGTTTTCTGAGCAATGTAAGAACTTAAGAACAATCTCTCTTCCCCTCCTGTAGCAGTTTCACCTTCAGAATGGCTGGTCTGAAATTAATTAAGAGACTCATGAAGGAAAAAAAAAACCTTACATTTTTTCTATTGGGAAAAAAAAAAAAGAAAAAAAAAGTGTATTCCTGTGGGTAAATTGTTAACTATAGAAAATCTGCTTTCCTGTATTTACCAAATACCCCCATTTACCAAAATTTTACCAAATTTCTACAAAATTCAAATAGTGATGTTATGTCACAGTAGATTTTTCTCCACTTTGTCACATTTTCTAACTGCTTTTCGAAAGGAAAGAATGTAATTTTTACTTCTTTTGATTGCTCAGCAGTGAAAGCTAAAACTGACAAAAGGTAATATTTCAAAATAACTAACATTATAAACAAACTGCATATTCCCATAATGATTTTTAAACACCCCAGGAAAGTAAAAAAAATTAGTTTTTTGTTAAATAATTTCTCAATGTCATGGAAGAGAATATCTAAAAAAACCCAAACAAAACCTCCTAACAGACTACAGACATGATATTGATTTAAAGTGCAAATTAACCTCTTAAATAAAATACATGAAAGGAAGTTAAAGAGTTAGTAAAGAAAATAAGCAGTATAAATTAAAAAAAAAAGGCAGAAAAACATACAGTCTTGTTCAGTTTTGCTCATTTTTGCTGTTCTTGTTGAAGAGGATAAATAAATGTCACTGTATGCTTTCTTACTATGCTGCCAGATTTTTCTAAGGAAAACCAGCAAAACCAAAAGTAATTTTTCATAAAAGCTGCATGTCAGTTTGTGTAGGTATGGGTCTTCCAGGTTGGATATATTGCAAGCGATATGTCTGCCATCCACAAACAGAGGCAAAGTGTTTAAGTATGTAAATACTTATATGTACAGTATATTGGGAAAGCAAAGATGCTGCAGTTGCACAGCTAAAGAAGGCACAGTTTTCCCGTGGTATAATTCATTATTATGTGAGTTTAGTTAAGTGGGAGGTCTATTTATGTGGTGGTTAAGGTGCCTGTCAAAAGGGCGCTTGGCACTTGCTCCTCCTTTGCGCTTTGAAGTTCACTTCCTACAGTAACATTTTCCAGTCATAACACCTCCTTCTTCACAGCTAAAAGCCAAGGCTGCTAGCCATCCCCCCCGCGCTTCAAAATGTAGAAACCGTAATTCAGCCCTAAGGAAATGAACCAATTACAAGGAACTTGGTTTAACTTCCTGCTGTGGTAGACAAATGGAGATCTGCTATGAAAGTAAGCCTGCAAGCTTAAGAAATATGTGTAGGTATTGAGCAATTACAGTCAACTGGAACATGCTAGGCAACAAACCCAATCCCTTTCTGTAAGGACCAGTCGCTGCACATAGCATCTGAGGATAACAAAACCATTATGGTTGCTGTACTCTAGACAGAGAGGTGTGTGTGAAATTTCCTGTTCTGGTTGCAGATTTCGGTGTTTTCATGGTGGGTGAATAAAGGACTAGTCTATAAACTGCAAAGAATGTGGGTCAAAAATATGTTTTCGTTTCTGCCAACAGAAAAACAGAGATATCCTGCAGAGCTTCATACACATAAATGGTATGGATATATTCACAATTAAGTGTTCAGCCTAATAAGGAATAAAGGTCTGTAGTAGAAGTTTAAGAGACCTTGAATCACTGCCTGATGTCTGAAAAGTTAATACTTGCTCTAGAACCTGGGAAATACAATAAATTCTATCAGTTAACACCAAAAGATAATTACCTTAATTATTTCATGTTCATGTTTCACAGTACTGGTTTAGGAATAGTAGTCCAAGAATACAAAGTAGACAAACCTGGTATCACTTCTCTCTACAAAGTCTTATTTATCGGCTGGAATTGCATTGCATGTAATCTGAATACTATTCATTATTTTTTTAACATTTAAGAGCTTTTATTTGAAATTATGGATACCTTTATCCCAAGAAATAAATTAGGTATACTGTGTGCATTCAAGACAGCTGAAAAATATGAACACATCACTATGTCATACTATTTTACAAATCAGTTTTAAATAAAAATATTTTGAAAAGTACTACAGTCAGTTTTTGATAGGCATTAATATAAATATTCATTATATTCAGCAAATATTAACAAAAAAGCTAATGATATTAGCTAAACTGCTTTGCTAATCCTGCTTTGTTGTGAAAAAAAAAAAAAAAGTTTTAGATATGACCAACTAGTGGCCTATAGACATTTTTGAGAACACTTTTAAATTGTTTTACTTATTTAAGTAAATATTTACTTATTTACTATACTTACTTTACTTATTTAAGGCTGTTTTATTTATTTCACTGTTACATTTTGAGATGTCCCTAGTACAGTGTACTAAACAATGCAGCGAATAATGTAAGCGGTGCATAACAAAATGCAAAATGCAATATAATGCTCTGGAAAGGAATTATTATATTTTTATGATTCCCATTTCTTGGGATTCATTTTCATTCTAAAGCACAGAAAAATTAAACAATGAAATGTCAGAATAAGGGGAGGTGGAAATTCCAAGCTTTGAGACACTACACAAATACTGCAAAAAACTGGTAGACATTCAGCCAAATATCTACAACAGAGGATTCCTGGTTTCTTGTTTATGGGATAGACAACAAGCATTCTTTATTCCATCACGATTTATGTAAATTCCTTTAAGCTGAAACTTGAGCTGAAATGAGGTCAGGGTCAGGCTGGGCTAGGATTGCCCAGGAGGTCCTCAAAGAGAGCTCAGGATGCAGCAGGAGGTGGTTGTGGTGACAAGGCAACAGGACAGCCTCGGACTTTCCCTGGCCCAGACGTGAAGCAGCACCTCGCATGCTTCGACCGGCCTGCACATAGACCTGCTGTCTCCACCTGGAGAGAAAGCCAATGTCCTGCCCTGGTGATGGCTGTATCCCCTTGCATACTTGGCAAGTTTAAAAATATTAGCACTACCGTCCTGGCCAAAAGCTCATCCGGGACTGTAGTTATGCTGGCCAAATTAGTTATCTGCTTTGACTAATTTAGGCAATTAGTTCAGTCTGCTTATTCGTTTGTTTGTTTATCTTTTCCAGATAAAACATGGCCAACTACCCACTTTTTTAGAATGTTTCTGGTGGAAAGCTTTTGCAAACAATTTCTTTTTTTTTGCAATTGCACTATGAACCAGATTACGATGAGCTGTCCAATTTTCAAAAGAGCTCCGTGTTTAATAACCTACAGTGAGCATATGCAGTGGAGACTTCAGGTACTCATGATAGAAAAACTTCAACAGAAATATATTTTTAGTTAAAAAAACAAAAAAAAAACAACCATGACCAAACTGAATTTTTGTAGCCTGCAAATCTGTAAATTTAGGGGACTGTGCTGTTTATCCATCTCATTTGTCAGTCTCCCAAAATAATTTCTCAGCCTACTGGGCAGTTTTTATTAAACTGGCAAGAAAAAAAAAAAAAAAAAAGGGGAAAAAAACCCCAGTAGATGTCTTTAAGTTAATTACATTCTACAATTTTTAGGCACATCAGTGTCTTGTCAGAGGAGATGTACCCAGAGCAGTACCTCCGCTGCCAGTTATGACTTAATAGGCACATAAGGACTGCTCAGCTGAATATCACAGGTTTATCTTCAGACTAACCACCTCGGGGTTTCCTCTTAACCAGGAAGCACACAGAAGGGAATGGAGATTATTGTAATCATCAGATGGTTGGTGGTTCAAAGAACATAAAACCATAAGAAAAGAGGCTTCATTAATTCCAGTGGTCATGGAGTAACTTTACTTTTTATATGGAGGGATAATACATCAAAAGCTGGCTTTGTTTCAGAAAATGTTACAATGTTGATATGCATTGATTTTTTTCTCATTTTTACATTTTTTGTGTTATTCATATGTTACTTCATAACCTGCTGTGCCTGCCCAGATCAAAACAGGTGTCAAAATGCCAAACATTTTCTGCTCAGTGAGAATGCTGAGTATCTATCTGGCTTTGTTTAAGTATCTGTTTTGCAGAGAAGAGCAGGACTGGGCAGGGATTTGTTTGGTTATTGTTAATTTTATATTATCTTACTTTATGCTATTTCATTTTATTCTTCCATGTGTATTTCATAGGAAAATAAGATCATTTTGAGATATACGTGTTCCTGATTTGTACTTGCCAGATCCACACCCTCTGACCTTGCCTATTGCAGTAGTCATCTTGTCTCCCTAGCTGTGCAATCTTAGTGCAAGCCTCCGGAGACCTTTACCTCTACATCCCATCAACTTTGTGACCATGGGAAGCTGCCTCCAGCACTGCATCCGAACAAAACCTCAAGCCAGGGTCTGTGATTTACCCAGTCCCTCGCCAAGCTAGTTCCCTTCTTGCAGCCAGCAGTTTGCCTTGCATTTCCACCCTCCCAAGATCCCCAGGAGACCAGATGGAGCTGCTCCTCCAGCACGAATACTCTCATGGAAGTCCTCCTTTGCTAGACAGTCTTTTCATGACAATGAAACGACAATGAAGGCAGCAACTGGAACAACGTTGGAATAACAGCCATACAGAGTGGAGGGACAGCACCTCTAATTTAGCCTGATGTCTCAGAAGATGCAGACCTCCCTGTAGTGGGACGCCGTTCCCCACACTTACTGCTTTCATCTTGACGTTTCCTTATAATGTAAGGTAGCAGCAAAGTTAGATACCAATAAAAAGGATGTAATCAGCCATGTCTTGGCTTCAAAAAATGTCTTATGGTACTATGGTATCTCACCCTGAGAATGCAATTTTTGTCCCATGAAGGAGAAAAAGTCTACTGAGGAAATATCTACAATGTGGCTGAGGAACTTGTGATAATTGGGCAGTAACTATTGCTAGGAGTAAACATGAATAAATCTAGCAGATGAATTCAGTCTGTAAAAACTTTCCCCACTCAGATGCTCTATGAGCACAGTTCTTCCTGGGCTCTGAAATATTTTTAAAGTAGATTGTTGTCATTTTTTTAATTTTCAGTTTTCTTCCATCCAAACTTTGCATGTCCCTCAGCTCCCATTAAACACAATCCATCTGACCAGTAACCCTACACATGTGGTGAAAAAAAAAAAGTCAAGAAAAAAGGGGGTCACGGAAAGGTTGGTTGAATAGGCAATTAGTGGGAAATTTCATAAACAATAAGGGAAATGTGTTACAGAGCAGCCTATTTTTTCTACATAAGTCTCCATTTCATCCCCAGAAATATTCTTTTCATGCATACTTATTTTAAGAAAAAATCCACCATACATCTTTCAGGATATTTTTCATTCTTCATTTATGATACTATAAATGTTTAGGTAATAATGCTGGTATTGGAAACAAGTCAAATGAGCGCAATTCAAATTAGTGGGCAAGCTAGAGGAGAGTCTTTCATTTACAGTCTGCTTGATCAGACCACATTAAAATCAGCAAGACTTAAGCCTACTCTGTTTACAGCCCACAGGTTGTTATCTAGTTAGAAACCTTTCTGTTCAGAATTGTTAAGCCAGCGCTGTACTGCATGCAGCTCACCATTAATTGGAAGCTTGGATTCTAATGGCTGGGTTTTGGGGCGGCAGCTGGAAATCCTGAAACCCACACTATGCCCTAAAATGTATTCATTTAATTTAAAACCTTTACATAAAATTACATGTTATTTGAAAGTTAAACACTTAGTCACAGCATTCTCTATCAGATGCTATGAATTTATTCACATCTAGAGTTTAAATTACCTCCTTTCTGTTTAAGATGCCAATTTCACTAGGCTACCTGAAACATCATTTACATAGAGTTATTACATCAGGAAAGAAAAAATCCTCCCTTGTGTTCAGTGCGTCGTTTCTCTAATCCCCACAGACAGTGAGGAAGAAAGGCTGGCTTTATACTGTCAATTTCTTTTACTGCACCCATTGGCACTTGTCAATATTCCTTACCAGACAAAATGCGCAAATATTCTAGGACATGCAACAGCTTCAGAAGTTTGCTGCCACTTATATGTGGATGTACTGTAAATGTCTACCCATTAATTAATGGAAAAACAGGAATATTTTGATGTTGCAAACCCACAAATGGAGCTCTACTCGCTGAGCTAATGAATCAGTTCCATGAAATGTTCAAACTTCTAAATCACTATCACATTTAATAAACAAAAAATAATATAGGCAGCAGAGTACCTTCCTGTACTATTTAGTGGGGAAAAGTCACTGTATAACTAATATAATCTTGTAAACACACACAGTTCCTTAGGGCTTTTTTGGGAGATGGAATAAGATATGCTTCCAATGTACACTCTCCTGTTATTTTTAAACATGGGTTCAAACTGAAACATACACAAGATCTGCGGCCACTCAGCACTGGACCCGTAGCTTTTCTCGTAGGTCAGTGCCCTAAATTATACACATTCTGCAGGCTCTCGGTAATGGTATTCATTCTTATGCAGTTGTGCAAACATATTCCCTTTCAGTCAGACAGAACTCAGTCACACCTACTTGCAGTCATTCTCTTGTCACACTGAGTTAGAGTGACCACCAACAAATAAAAAACAATTGAGAATCATGCCAGTATTTTCTTTTCTTACCTGACAATTTCTCCTGAGGAGCCCTAGGTGTTAGACCTGGCTAAATGTAATTTGAGTAACTGAGCTCTGCCTAGCCATCTCTCCCTGCAGTGAGAACTCAGTGATGCATACTTCTCCGCTCCTTGCCCTCGACTCTGAGCTGGACTTGTTTTGTGTGTCACTTCTCAAAATAAACAAAACAGTTCAGTGCTGTTCTGGGAGGTCATTGAGATGACTCTTCCCACCATAGCCTACTCAAGCTTTTTATCATGAGACCAAGTCTGGAAGATGTATGTTGTGGGGCATCTTAAAAATTTAGTCCGTCAGATGTCTCAGTTGGGTACTAAACTGGACTGCATCGAGGCTCCCATCTAGCTTATGCACATGATCTTCCACCTTTCCAGAAAAAAAAAACCGAGGCAGCAATAGTTGAGACTGTAAAAAGAAGGATTATTCTCTCTCTACACCCAGGATTCAGTTGAGACATGGCAGGTGTGTGCATACGGACTCATGAGAGCAGAAATGCTTCCATGGTCCACAATTTAAGTAAAGCCTTAGAGATCAAGTACTTGTACTTATGTTGAAACCCTGAACGGAGTGATACACCCTTTGAGTGTATGGTGTATTTGATTTAATATGAAAATTGAGTTTTTATTTTGCAAGAATGGCACAATAAACTAAAGGAAATGAGAATGCTTTTATAAAAATAAAGGAAACAAGGAGAGAATTTCCCAAATTGGGTGGAGACAGTTTTCTTTAACCTGTAGACTAACAGTAAGGCTTTAAACCTGGGGAGCTCTGGTAATGAAACATCCACATATATTCCTGAACCACCATCCCATAATCTGCCTGGTGTTTGCATTCTTACCTGCTAGTGCTCCAGTCAATATGAGGCAAAAGGACAGCAAAGCTATGAAAGGCAGTGTAGTCTTGTATTCAACAATTTTATGTTTTATAATTTAGGACTCCCTGTTTTCAATTTACATACTATTTAATATCAAGGCATAACATACAATTTGTAACTGCAGGTACTGAGGATAAGCCACATGATAACACTTGACATTTAGGTCATTTGCACAGAGGATGAACAAGGAAATCTTCTCTCCCCTGACTTTAGATGTCTACATATGGCTGTGAATGTCTACATATGGCCTAATAGTCCTGAACCCCCTTTACAGTCATGAGAGCAACATGCTTTCCAGGGGTGACAGTTTTCACTAAATGTAGATGTCTACTTTGGGACAGGACAAATCGCATTCTAGAAATGTCTGTTTCTGTCCATTAACTATAAAGAGACACACACTGATTACCAGAGATGTAGACATCTATGCTATAGATCCTGACATGCAGTCAGTTGAATCCCGTCCAAACACTTGAGATGCTTACAAATAAAAGAAACTTATTACACAGGTAATTGACAGTGAATATTACCACTCATTATCACACAAATCCTTAACCTTTTTTTCTGAAATATAAAGTTATCTTGTCTTTCTGGATTGTTGTATTTTATGTGCTAGAATTTTAATGTTCAGTGGATAAATTTGTCCAATGACCAGTGGATAAATTTGTCTGTATTTAAACATGTTTCTCCTTCGCGACCATTTAAATCGAGAGAAGAAAGAATCAAAACTTCACAGAATTAAAAAAAACCCTAATGGCACATTTTATACTTGTAAATAATACTACCTAATTACTATCTAATTTTCAATAGTAAAACTATGGACTTTAAATAATTTCTTCCCTGCACAAGAGTAGTGATATATTTGCATAATTCTCATACACTGCACGCAAGACAGGATTTCCCCTCTGCCAGTCCTGTTCCTCTCATTCTTATCTCTCAGGACATAGTAATCTACCTGGCCATATAAAATAAAAAAAGGCTTTAAGTGTGAGTGAGAAAGCTGAGAGAAACTATGTATGGTATGTTTGCTAACTTTTTATAATGGTCTTTACAAAAACTCAGACAAACTAAGGATAATTCATTTGCCCTTTACAGCATATAAAACTGTCACAAAATATACGTATGTTGTATGGGGCTTGGCTGCAATTGCTCTGTGACTTGTGACTGGAATCCTTTTTTGTGACTACCCAGAATTTATTCCCATAAGCAGTTATGCACTATGATATTCACTCCCCAAAACTACTGCATTGTCTATGATTGTTTCAGAGCTGATGCCCTGAGAATTTGCCTAGCTGGAATAAAAAAATTCCATGGAAAACTTCTAGTGCCAGAAAGACTCCAAGATAGATATGTCAAAACCAATCGCACAGCATTTGGACTCTTATCTTTTCATTTTGACTGACAAAATCCTGATCTTAAGTCATTGATGGAATAATGTACCATATAATAAAGGACTGGAAAGCTTTCTTATAATTTCCTCTGTCACAAAGAGGGGATAATATTTCCTTTGAAAACTTGTATTTAGGTCTCATGGGTCTGATAAGCTCTCTTTTCCACAGACTACTATAATAAACAATAAACTTACCCATTCTGTCTCACTTTCAATTTTGTCTGTTTTCTTTGGAAACTAGTTTTTCGTCATTGATGTATTACTATCTGATGATAATACGCATTAAAGTGATATACTATTTTTTCTGTAGTGAATCTGATATGAATCTGTATACTAATGTACACAGCATGGGGAATAAACAGGAATTAGAGAAGAGCTGCATGGCTATGGTCTTGTTGGGATCATGAAGATGTGGTGGGATGGTTCACATGACTGGAGGGTTGCAATGGAGGGATACGGGCTTCATGGGAAAGACAGACCAGGAAGATGAGCGATTGAGGAAGCTGGGACT
>VYZM01002500.1:110789-141491 GCA_013398915.1 Dromas ardeola | reverse complement strand
ATCAAAAAACTGAACTGTGAAAACAACAGTAACCACGAATCTTCCTTTCAGAATCCAGTTTTTGAACTAAAAATCTGATAGTAAATTAGTAGATGAATGAAATATATCTCATTAATATACATTACAGTAGTGAGAGAGTGCAGATTTTGTGCTAATTAAGGAAATACAGTAAGTTTGGGAGAGTTCAGCTTTGTTCTTTTACTAATGAGCTATATGGTGTGGACAGCTAGTCATTTAAATCATAGCATGGTATGTGATTCAGACGACACCTACAATTGCAGATCCATGGAGCAGAAGAATAATGATTGTGTATAAGGTGGTGCATTATCCAGCTTAGATGTGATCTTGGAGTAGTTTTCTATTTGCTCTCACTGAAGAAGGCACTCACAAGGTTTCAGCACCCACTCTGAAAGGAGAATCTGGAAGAGTTACTGACTTGACTGTATATATTATTTGTATGTCAAAGCTTCACAACTTTGCTTTAGCAAATCTCTGTTTTGGGATGCATTTCAGTCACGTGCTTTCTCATGAAATCTCACCGCCTAAAGCATACTGAACACGTCTGCTATCCCACTGGCATCTCATGTGGCCCTGTTGGAGGGACTTTAAGACTGTGGTCATAAATGAATGGCTTCCCAGATTGCACCTTCAGGAACTGTTCAGCTGTACTGCAGTGTTTACTCAATAGGCGTAGGAACTAGCTAGTCAGAATTAAGAGGGCTTTGATCCAATCTTGGTAACATTCTTGGTACATATTAAAAAGGCTGATTAAGTCTCAGGAATTGCTGCTTTATTAGTAGTGGTTTGGGCTGTGGGTTTATATAAAACAGGTCTTGATGTTCTTTATGTTTTTTGTATGAAGCAGTTAGCTAATAAAAGTAGCACTTGCTAGAATGCAAGTGTCACCTTTTCTAGTATTACTTCTGGAAGAATCTCAACCAATTTGAATATGTTTGGAGAAATCTAGAGGATTGTTTAGTCACTGAACATATTGACTCCACAAACTAGTCCAGGACAACTGAAACAAAACTTTCTCTGCTTCTCATCAGTCTGACCGTGAGAGCTGCATTTTGTCTGATCTGGAGATCAGAGAAAAAGAAAATGCTGATGAGAAAAAACTAGCTGAGTTTTTTCAAAGCTCAAAGAGTATTCAGTTTGACTGTGATTTGGATTTTGGATAAAGAAGCAGTGGAAAGAGAACATAGTTTCTGTTGTCAAGACTGGTTTTGCTGCTCATATGATTTAATGCTATTTCTGGATGTTATGTATTATGAAGATCTAAAGAGCAGTGGGTTATACTTCTCATATACGTATGTAGATATATAAACACCCCATTTTTCTTTAAGAACCCAGATCTTCATTTTGTGTCTGACATAAAATACAGCAAAGTAAATGAATTTATTTAAAGAAATAAGTTAATATTCCTTGGTTGTGGCTATAATTAAAGAACCAAGATTCTGTTTCAGAAATAGACATGTGCTCAAATCTTGAAATACAGGACAAAAGCTCAAAAGTCAGTGTAATTGCATTTAGCGTGTTTTCTATATACTGAGAATAAGGATGGAGAGATGCAAGAAAGGAAGGGGTAGAAAAGTAAGTAACATAAACCAAAGGATTATTGAAACTTGTTAACATGCAGTAATAATGTAATGAGCACCAAAGCACTATCTCCTGGGTAATGAATTCCTGGACTTAGGACAAGGCCAGGAGAACCTGCTGCAGATTTTTCTTCAGTCTGAGAAAATCCTTTCTTGCTTTTTGTTAGTGAAGTGCTCTGGTGAAGCACAGGAGGTTGGAACTGTCACTTTGGTTACTTTATGATTGTAAAGGCTCAACGTAAAAGAGTTGCAAAATGTTAGGGTTTTTAATGTCACACTTCATAAATGATCTTAAAAAAGAAGGCAGTCTTTTTTTGGAAATAGAGGACCAAACTGTCATCAGTTGGACACTGTCATTGTAATCATATTACCGTTTCACTAAAAACAGTAACATTGATGGTTTAGGGTCCAAAACCATAAAGTATCAAAATTAAAATGGATTTTGTGCTCTCAGAAAACTTAGAAGAAACTTTCCAGCTGTGTGGTATTTAAAACTGAAGTAGAACTGTGCCCCTAAGAAAGAGGGCAGAGAAGGCAGCTTTCATTATGCACTGATCTAAAAGCCTTTTCCCCCAAATTATACAAGTTTATTTTATGATGAAACAAATTCATTATGTTTTGCTTATAGATAAGAAGCATATGGATAGCATATGATAGCCAGGACCTACATCTAGACTATTTTCTCCAAATAGTCCAGTTCAGACAGTGTCTGAGGTTATTGCATCCTGGTGTTCAAAACATACTGCAAACAGATGACATCCAAAACAGATGGTCATCCAGCGAAGACATCCACATTCTCTCTTCCTCAAACACATACGTTCCAAATTTTCAAGAGTTTTGACTCTAACTATAAAGATATCTTTGAGTCACAATAATACACGAGTGTTAGAGAAGCAATGTATAGAGAAGCCTAAAAGTGACTTCTCATTTTACAAATGCAATGGAAATTATTAATTGTTTGCACAATAAGTTATTTACAATAATACTTTCTGAACCAGGAAATGATCTTTTACGCTCGGGTAATGGTTTGGATATTATACCATGCTCCAATGCATTTGGACTTATTACCAAGTCATTACAATGAGAGTAAAGTTTCTATAATTTATAGAGGATATTATGCTCTGTAGTGTAGGAGCTGACCAAATAAATAATTGAAAATGGCATTTTTTTCATCAGGTCCCCTATCACTAGCCCATTTCTCCACTCTTACTGTTAGAAAACTGTGTCCTGAGCTACTCTTCAGACAATGCAGAACATGGTTACAAGCATCTTAATTTCCATCAGTCTGAATGTGATACGTGCTTAGTTCAATCACATAAGCTTTGTGTATTGGTAGTCCTGTACTGATAACTTCTGATGTAGAGAACGGAGTTTTATTTTTTGCATTTCAGGTGCTCAGTGATTTAGCTCCATCACTTTTTTTTACGGTTATGTGTGTTGTACAGATTGTCACAGCTTTAGTTCTGCAGCCCCTACCTCTTTAGGGCTTTTGCCTTAGGGCAAATCTTAATTGTCAAGTTTCACTGTTTAAATTAGCTTGTTTAGAGTGTGTAGCAGGAAAAGACTGAGTAATGAAATCCATACCCTGACTGTATTTAAAAAAAACCTTTTTTCTCATTGAGAGATCTGAACTCGTGTATTAATTTTGGGCTAGTTTTAGAAGGGTCTGAAGCACAAATTCTAGACTTGTGAGCAGTCATACGTGCAAAGTAAACCAAAAAGTGCTCCAGAGAGCAGTCTGGCTTCTGAAGGAGCAGATTAGGGGTACAAATTGTGGGTTTGTATTTAATTCTCAGCTTTACAATTAAAGCATTAAGTGAATGTCAGATGGCAATCAGCTGCAAAAGCTTAAGAACAACCTACCGCTTGCCTGCTGCTGCTGGACAGCTGCATGAGCAGGCCATGTGAGAGTTCCTCAGCCAGTGCAAAGTTAAGTGGGTTTATTTTTTACTGTCATGAAAATGTGACTTGAACTAAGCTGCTGGGTTTCACACTAAGTGGCTGAAGAATGCAGGTCAATACAGTAACCTCAAACACCAAGGCAGTCATACATTGCTGTGGGACAGCAGCATCTTCAATTACTGCGAGTGCTTGCTAGGCAAAATATATGTCTGATCTTTAAAATTTATATTCATTTAATGAAGACAAGGATCCATGACATCCTTTGCATGAGTTACAGTAACTAGTTTAATAATTGGATCTTTGAGTATGAGCTTGATTTTTCATTTCTTTTTTTTTTAAAGAAGGGTTAGTTTTTGATGTTACATTGTCTTTTTCTTTCCTTATGCTATTAAGTTAGTGTATATACATACTTTCAGAAATCTAGATGCTCTAGAATGAAGTTTTTAAGCACAAGTGTTTTCTTTGAGAGCTGATGTGTAGTTTTTCATACATAAGAGTTAAGCGGTGTGTTGATTATAAGGGTTTATTTAGAAGTATAATAGAAGATGAAGAAGATAAAGACATTGGGAGGACTTATTAAAACAGAAACAAAATCTCAAGAGCTCTTTCTGACCACACCAATATACAGAGTTCTTGGCCTCTGTCATACTTTTAAGACTGACACAGGGTTTTTCTTTGTTCCTGGTTCTTCTAGAGAGTATCTTGAGCTTTTTCTATTAAAAAAAGCATAGCAAAAAGGAAGAGGATAGTGTATGTCAACCATCTGCAAGGTTCTCAATAAACCGTCCAAAATCACGTGTTTGAGTAGGGAGATGTATCAAGAAAGAGTAAAGAATAAAACACAATAGAAGTGTTGAAACTTAGGTCAAGAAAACAACATTCTGAACAAAAGCCTTCAGTAGCATGAAAAAGTAATACCCTGTTGTAATCAGAATGTGTCGGGTTGGTAAACAGCCGTTTTATTTGAAGGGCTTAGCTCTGCGTTGCAACCTTTCCTTCGCAGAGTCATCTTCACTGTCTGTTGGGGTGGCTTACAGCAACAATTTTGTCACAGATATTTGAAAGCTAGTGGAGTGACAGGTTTCAAGTGGTCACTATGCAATAAAAGGCCTTTGACTGAAAGACATTTCCCTATTACAATGGTAGTTTCTCATTTATTAATCACTCTTTACAGAAAATAAAGGGGAATGTGTGGGTGTTTGAGGGAAAGGAATACGGAGAAGGCAAAGCCCTGAAATTCTGCAGGGAAAAGCAATCAGCCAGGTCCACATAGGCAGGCTTAGCTGCATAGCCCAATGAAACTCATTAGCAGAGATCAGTGCCACACGAGTATTATACTTTTTTCATGGCACTTTGTCGGTTTGATAAGTCTCCAACATATTTTGTTCAGACAGAGGTGTTATAAAGTTAAAAAACTTGATTTCTGAGACTCAGTTCTTTGCATTCTTTGCCATGTTTCTCTAGGAGGTGTAGTGCATCTGAAGAGAAGTAGATTATGTAGGGACAGTGTCTGTGGGCAAGGACCCATTTCTTGGCCCTAAGCTCAAGTGGCACAACAGAATTTGCACCCATATAGCTAACTTCTTTCCTCCAAAAAGTATCTTTGTCTCATACACACAGCCTTTTCAAAACAGTTGCTGGGCTCTTCTACCAGCTAACCAGACTGTTACCCAGTCACACCAGTGCTAGCTGGTGTGAGCCAAAAGCACCAGATAAGGTATTAATTACCACTTTGACAGTGAGAGATTACAGAGCAGTGCTGGAGCTTATTCCTAGCTCTATTATCCATACATTTTAGGGGAATGTATCTAAATGTCTGAAGTCACAAAGCAGGGGATACTCTGGCTGGACCTACAAAGATGACTGATCCCCCTGGTTTCTGGGATGCCACCAGACATTGTTAGTCACTAGACAGACTCAGTGGGCTTTAGATCATGTGGGAGGCAACAGGTATGGCCATGTGTTAGAGACGTGTCCATCCAAGAGAGGACTGACTAGGTCATTTCCATGTTCTTAGAATAGCTTGCTTAAAAGCCTGTGCAAGTACACAAGTGATGGAGAAAAGCTGAGAAGAAAGCCTTGATGAAGAAGATTAAGGAGGTATACTGCAGCTGCCACAGTGTCACTTCTTATTCGTGTTCACATAATGAAAGGAGCAGGTTTACTCTTGCTTATGTAATGCTCTAAAATTGCGCTGACTGACGGTTCTTTCACTCAGAGAGTCTAATCTTCAATTGCAAATGACTGTAATGTGAAATGGAACAAACCTACAAGGACATATGATTACTGCAAGGGTATGTTTGAAAGTTTTCAAAGGATTTGAAGTTGATATACAAAATTCACCCTCTGAGTAGTCTTTAAGATGTAAAATGTGAGAAATGTACATGTATGTCGACATATAGGCTACCTTTGAGTTTCTAATGAGTGCTTGATTGTGGGGATTCTAATCTGATAGCAATTTTCATCTTCACTTCCTTATTTCTGGCATGGAATACTCTATCACAAAAAATAGACTGCTTTCTTTTCAAGTATATTCACAAGAACTGTAGGGAAATGCATTTCATGGTTTTACAATAGGGCTTCAGACTTCACAAAGCAACTGTATTGGTTTTTATGCATCCTTTCAGCATCTAAGTAACTTTATTCAGTAGTAATCACCAGTAAAAGGCAAAGCACACTCTTGAGATGTGAAGACATTGATTGTAAATCATAGTTTTGCAGTGGTTCACTGCAGGAACTAGGCATATCAAACTATATATATTATTTTTATTTAAGTGCCTGGAAGTATCCAGCGTCTTTCAAGTAAATCACTTATAACCTGATGTAGCAGCAGTGACTTTTGTTTAGGTGAATGCTTCAAGACATGGTCTAGTGAAAATCTCTCTCCCCTTCAAAATTTGTAGGCAATTGCTCAAGCTCTGAAGCTAATTGAGGGAGTAGAGGGTAGAAACACTAAGCAGCGAGTGCAGAGAAGAGAGGAACTGCCCTATTCAGGATCTTCATGGACTCAGATCTGTTTAAGAAAGTGATGAGACCGTAAGTGACATATGCCAGGATGCTGGTTGCAAGCACGAGCTGTCCTGGACAGCTGCCTGCACATCCTTACTCTGGTTCTGCTCCTTGCTTCCTGGACTATGTAGGGATTTGACACAAACCAGCCAGTAAATATGCTCACTTGAATTGATGCTCTTTCTCCAGTTTTTCTAGTCTCTCAAGTTGAATCAGAATTACTGTTATGTGTTAATTTTTTTTTTTTTTCAGGAGTTTTAGTACCTTGGGGGAGGGAAACAGGAATGCAGGTGTGTGGCGAGGGCAGGAGTGCTTCTTTGGGTGGCAGAGCAGATTTAACCTGGCATGGGTCATGAAGATACACTGAGTACCTGTTTCCCCTTCCTCTTGTCAGAGTTGAGGACAAGGCTTGGTTGAGGTATGAGTTGAGTAAAGCAAGGTTAGTGCCTCTGCAATTCATATAACTATTACAATCACTATAGAGCAAACCACCTTATTCTGCAGCCTGGATTCCACCGCTAGAGCAGTGTCTCAATATTAATGTGAAAGCAATACATTTTTGGTCCATGTCTACAAAGGTACTCAGTCTTCTTTTGATTTGCAAATTAGCTGATTTGGCCTTCAACCCTTCTGTGCTTCAGATCTTGAACTCTGCAACACATTCACTTTTTTCTCACACTTCACAGGAGTCTTAAATAAGAAATATTTGTAAAACTATGAAAATTCAAATAATCAAGTATGAAAGTGATCCCATTATGGTTTTGCAGAAAGGGTAAGAGACAGTAGTTGAATGTGGGATGTGGAACATAAAAGGCACTGAGAAAATGTTAAAAAGGTAGAATATATAGAAAATAGGAGGAGCATTCTGTAAGTTTTTGAGGCCCTGCCTGGAGGATACTATAACTTTCTGGGTTTACTTATATAATATTTCACAGAATCTAACAATAATGACGACTTCTAAGATTCAAAAGGTAATAGCAAACCTGAAGCCAGATCATAGCTTGGTCCTTCCATGAATGTACCGAAGCCTTTGCTCCAGTAGGAGCAGGCCAGCTGACTCAATTTAACAAAGCATATATCCCCCCTGATGCTTAAAACTGCAGGTTCTGCTGGCAGAACATTAGAAATTGTAATCGAGGCTGAATGTGCCAAATAGCAGAGCCTAAGGCCTTCAGAAAGTCACAGCACATCAGGAAGGTCTTTCAAAGGCTTTAGGAAAGGATTGAAACAAACAAAACTGTAGCTCTTCTCAAAACTAGTTGTGCTAAAAAGCAGAAAGTAATTATTTCTGAATTTATAGCAATAAAATGTCTGTAAATTACCTCAAAGGGGTACTTTTGTCATCTGGAAAGGTTGGTACCTCACTGTAGTCTCTGTTTATCTCATTGGTCATTAATTTCCACAAAGTGCCTGGTGCATCCAATAATGACTCCTCAGATAATAATTAAATAAATAAATATCATAAACCAAGCGAGCCTTAAACTTAAAATATAACAAACTGTTATTAAAAATTATAGTTGTGCGCAATAAATAGATTTAATGGTATTAGACAGTCGGCATTTAGTAACTCCCTCTCTTCTTGGTTGATTTGCTCTGATTTCTGAGACACAGTTGCCAATAAATAAATACATTTCTGGATAGCTTTCTCCTGTGCTAATGTTACCTCTTAGCTTGCTGAATCACTTCTGCTGTTGAAGTCAGATATTTTTTAAGTGAATATGACCAGTTTTTAATGGGAATAGGTTTTGCATGTGTCCTCCAGGTCAGTGTCCTTCAAGACTTGGAATTAGGTAAACTAATTTTAATGAAGGTCTTCCGTTTTGACATTGAATAGTCTTGCAGGCATTTTCTTATTGGGGTACTTAAGTAAGGTAACTAAGTCCGTGTTTACATGTCAGAAACAAGCATCCAAAGAAGAGTAACGAAGCTGGGTAAGGGTCTAGATCACAAGTCTTATGAGGAGCGGCTGAGGGAACTGGGCTTGTTGCATCTGGAAAAAAAGGATGCTCAGGGGGGACCTTATTGCTCTGTATAACTACCTGAAAGGAGGTTGTAGTGAGGTGGGTGTTGGTCTCTTTTCCCAAGTAACAAACTTTTCCAACCTAAATGATTCTATGTAAGTTGATTGCCAAAGGCTCCAAATTGTAGAAATTCAATTAACTACATTTCTGTAAATCAGGCCACTTCCATTTTTATATTATTTGGCCATCCAAATTTGAAAGCACTGGCCAAACTTTTGCATCATGCCAACAACGGTTTGATGCTTTTTAGGAAAAAATGCAAACAAAATAATCTGTGTTTAATGCTCTTGTTGTTTTTTGGTTTTTGTTTGTTTTTTTCTCAGTGAGAATGTTCCTTGTGCTCTCTATGGGTATGTCTATACAGATAATAAGAGGCCCAGGGCATGACCTCAGCTAACAGACTCCACACTGCTCCTAGGAACAACCCCAGGTGTTGTTTTGGCCTCTCCAGCTAGCTCTCCCCCGGACACAACTGTGATGGAGGGTCCTGAGCAATGTGAACACGAATGGGTCAGTTTCTGGCCATTCAGCATCGCGGAGGGAACCTGTGTTTCCAGTTCATCTGGTGCCCCTTCTAAGTCAGGATCCAGAAAAGAGACTGCCCTCTCCCTAAATATTCAGAGGGTCTTGATCCACTGAATGCCTCAGAAGATCCCAGAGAGGTGATGTTCCTCACAGAGTGTGGGTGCAGCTACTATGTGCTGCTGGGGGAGACTGTGATACAGGTCTGTGTCATCTTCTGCCTTTTTACTGATTGCCTTAGCCTTAGGAACCCACCCAGGAGCTGCAGGTGCAGGTTGACTCCCTTCTCAATGTTCAGGCAGAGCTGTTCACCAGCAGCTTACTTATTTATTCTTATTTTCATAAACTGTTGAGCATCAGTTTAAGAGAGTCTTGCCTGCTTCTGCCATGCTATCAGTGGCTCTTTCCTCAGCCCTGGGGAATGGCGCTGGGACCCTGCCCGGCCAAGGGGCTGAGCAGCTGTTTTTCATGGTGAGATGCTTGGAGAGAAGTAGACAAACTAGTGGAGGAGGGTCTCTCTCTTCTCGCTGTCTTCTGCTCCCCCTGGAAGTGTATGCCTGTCAGTTGTAATCTGTGGTTAATGCCCAATCAACTGCTGTTTCTAAACTTTTGATGCAACTGCTGTCTACAGAGGTGGAAATCTCTGCCCAGGAGAGGGAAGGGAAACTGTGATTATAATTTTTACAGTTTGTATTTACTGCTGGCCTTTTTTTTTCCTGGTTGTAACTATTAAATAGTTGGCTCTCTGAGTTTTGAACTTACACTGGAAAGGCTTGAGGTGAGTATTTTGATCTTTGAAAGGTACAGGGAGGCTCAGAAGCGGCCCCAGAGGATTGGTTGCCAGCGCTTTTGAGCTGAGTTCCAAGCTGTTTCCTTTGTTCTGCTTGAATCCAGCATTGATTCTTATGAGTTGTGATTGTGGTTAGACATATTCATTTTTTTCAGTGATTTCAGTTCTTAACATAGGTTAGGTTTTTTTCCCTTTTATTATTTTCTCTTGGAGGATTAGGTATGTTAAAAAAATCAATGGATAAATTATTCCAATCCAAATGTGGAGGACTGTGACCCTTCCTCCCCTCCAACCCTGCATATTCATTTGACTGTTTCAAAAGAGACCTGCCCTGGGTTTTGGTTTGCACCTAGTTTTAGCAACTAGTCTGCTGTGATATTGGCCTGTCATCATTTTTGAAGGAGTATTTCATATTCCATTGACCAGTTTTTGTTTTGTATAGCTACATAGGACACAAATTACAACATTTGTGAGTGAGAAGGGTACAAAGACTTTATTTTGAAGTGCTGTTTCAGATGTAGCATGATTGTAAGCAATGGGAACAAGGTAGCCTGTGAAAACATGTATTATATTCGTATTTGTTAGGTATGTGACTGCGTTCTTCTGTTCTCATAATACACAGAAATGTGTTTATGCTTAGACTTGCAGTTTGGAGCAAAGGCTACCATAATAGGAATGATATGTTGAGATTCAACTGCTCTATAGGTTGTGGTACAATAAAGCAGTAATCTGTCTCCCCTGTGAGGGTTCTAATTTTTTATTCAGCTGTGGCATTCCGTACCATGCTGTTTATCTTGTACTTTCATTCACTCATGGATCTGATAGTTGTGAAATTGGCAGATGGTTTGTGATGCTTTGCTAGGAGTGGTTGTATCAATCCCAGTGATTAAAAGGCTTGCTGATTTGCTTACCCAAAAGGATTAATGGCAGGCAGTGAGGGCTTTGTTTGAAAAATCCATGCCCCATAATTGAACAAGGGGACAAAAAAGTAGACTGGAAGTAATCCAGTATTAGAGCTGCTTTATGGAGAAGCTTTTTAAAAAACTTACTGACTCAGCAACTGGACATTTCCTGATGAGATCTGAACTACCAAGGAAAATGCAGCTTCACACTGTTTTCTCAGTCATTCCATGAGAATAAAGTTCAAGTTTTTAAGCAGGTCAGCAGCAGAACTGAATGACACGTAAAACTTTGGAGAGCTGCCCTGCATATTTTGTTTCAGTATAAAATCAGAAATGCAAACTAGAGAAGTATGACCTTGACCCATCCTCTCCTACCTATGTAATTTAAACATTCATAAATTGCTGGTTTTTCATTTGTGTAGTCAAACGCTCCGGCATACCAGACTATGAGCACTTTAACCTGCCGCTTAGGCTTCTGTAAGTTATTGTGATGGTTTCCTAGGAAATTGTAATAGCAAATTGCAAACTATAGTCTACTGTAATAGCAGGCTATTAAATCTGAAGTGTCAAGTACACAACACAGCCTAGTGAAGAGCAAATGCCTTTGGGAGTTCAGGATGCTGGTCCCTGTTCTCAAACCCATTTTTAGGGTGTATGCAATGATCCTTGAATGGGAACGGAGCTACTGTATTGGCCTTTCTCATGGTCATTCTCACTTCAGTCCTTCGCGTCTTCCATTCTCAGTTTCCCAGCTCCAAGAAGAGGCAGCTCCTTCTCAGTCCTACCTCTTGTCAGATGAGCAGGGCACTGCTGAGCGGTGGGGTTCAAATACTCTCAGGCTGTGAACACCTGGGTCCTGCCTCTGTCAGCAACTGTGCTAACTACTGGATGCCCCACAGAGGTAGGCATGGCTTCATCTGCCCAGTGGGAGCTTCCCATTTCAGTCAGTGCAGGCTGCCTTAGCCATTTGTGAGTGATTTGTTCTAAACACATCTACTGACTTTATTTCTCTGGGGAGTTTAAGTGGAGGTAAGTACACTAGAGCTTAGATGACAGATGGATGCCTCTCCACAGAGTAAGGTGCTTCTCTATATGGAGAGAGATCTATTTTGTGGCTAGGAAATTGAAATGGAGGTATTTCTTCACTGTGCATTTCTGAAAATGAAGAGTGGGCATAAGAGTAAACAGTCTAAGCATGCCTATTTTGGGACCCTAATGGACTGTAAGTAATTGGTGTGTGCCATCATACAGTCACAGTGCTGCCACCACTCCTTCTGTCAGCTGATTCTGCCTATTGGTATCCATTCTTAAAAATAAATGGCATCCCTTGTATTTTTTTGCTTTATTACATTATCCCAATTTTGTCACTTTGTGCAAGCCTCAGGTATTATTAAATATACTTGAACCAGCTCCACTTGCTTTTTTACTTCCTGCCCTTCCTTGTGTTACCTTTGCATTTTCAGTCTTGCCTGTGGGGTCAGAAACTTCAGCCTGGTCAACATGGTGGCTGTTGCTGGGAAAATGAGAATCACCTTGTGAAGGACTAATTCTAAGTCTCCTCAAAAGCTGCTTCTGAGATTTCTGTCCTGTAGTCTGATCAAGAGTTGGTCTTTTATCTCAACTAATCCTCTCAGAGTTGCAAACAGCTTTTCAGCTTTAGATCAGCCACACACCTTTATCAAGGTTTAATTTATATTCTGTCCTCAAGGTTAAAATGTAGAGGTTGGTATGACTCTCTACAGCTATAGGCAATAGACTTGCCCAGTTAGCTCCTTCTGCGTGAGTGCCAACCAAAACACAGGAATCTGTTGCTATCAGACTATTCTCTGCATGTTTTTCTTTTCACCAGCACCCATTCCTTAAAATACAGAATGCAGTTTAGATCTCTTGCAGTTGCCTTCCATATATCCAGATATTTCCATCTTTCCTGCTCAGGTTATTGTCTGTGGTTTCATTTTCTTCCTGGTGCTAGATGCTGTTCAGAAGTCACTTTGAACCACAGTCTTGAGAGAGAGGCCCTTGTTTAGGGGTGCGTTTATAGTCATTTCTGCTTAATGGAGAATATGCTCTTCACAAGAACTTCCTGGGTCTTCCAAAGAACGAGCAGAATTATGTAAAGCTCCAGTTGTTCTACCACGTAATATTTGTGATGATATCAACCAGGCTACTCGTCTGGGGTGTTGTCTACAGAATCTGAGACCCAGCTGGAAAACCTGTCATATAGACTAAAGATAAAATTGTCAAATGTGCCCAAATAACTTAAGATCCTACCTGCAAAAGAGAAAAAAAAAAAAAAAAATTAGCATTCTAAGCTTCATTGAAAGTACTCCTCCTACATTCTTTTGCGTTCTTTGCTCTGCTAGATTTAAATCCAGGGATTTTAAATGTGCATATCTTCCATATTGCCTCAGTATACTCTGGAGACGCTCTATGTAAGCTAGTTTTAATTAGATTTGTGTTAAAGAGAGACTGCCTTTATCCTAGTTGAGCAACTAGACATATGTTGAATACTTTTAATGGCAGTCTCTCATGCTCTAATTGTATGTGTGATTATTTATTATCTTTTTCCAAGTTATATTAGCTTCAAGCAATAGAGGCATGACACTGATGTGATTCTTAACTCACAGGTAGTAGATGGGAATAAATTACTGCCCCCAGAAACATCTGAAGAGTGAATGAACTTCAGGTGCCCATTTACCTAAAATTCGGTGATACAGCATAGCTTCACCAATCAAATACTTTTCCTTTCAGTTAATTCCTCCATATGTGCACTTTTTAGTAGACACTTGCTTTAGACAAAATTTTTCCAGAGCTTTTGTTTTGACGAGAAAGGATTAGCATAATGGGGGAAAAAAGTCCTGCACATGAGTAGTTTTTGTTGCCATGAGGAAGAGTGAGCAGTTAAAGACATGTAAGGGCAGCACGTTCTTTTCTGTCCACATTCTCAATGTATGGAAAAGGTTCTCAAGCAATACAATTTTAGCTTCTACTCCAGAAGTATTTAATATATTTCAGCATTTTGTTAACCTTCTACACAAGTTATTTGTCCGGCCTGAACAGCTTAGGTTATATCATTATTTTCCTGTGTCCAGGAATTGTTGTTTAGGCTGAGCACATGTGAATTTCTGTATATCTGTGATTAAGCACATGTGTGTATCCCAGTGCTATAGAGTGCTTTTGGGGAAAAGAATTTGAACTGTGTTGTGGGAGAGACTTGTAGTATTTCTGTACAGATTTGTGACATGCAATCTGATAATTTTATAAATACAGTATTTGCAGTGCAAATGTGGTTTTGCCTCATAAGTAGTACATTTGCTATCTAAAGCCACTGTTATCACAGCTAGCTTCATCCTTCTCTGTGTCCAGCATCCCTCTGTGCTTTTGTCTCAACAGAGTGCCATACAAAGAAACACCTCACACTGAAAAAAAAATACTAGGTCTTTCCAGTGAGAGAAATTCATACAATTCCACTGTACCTTGGGTTAAGCAACAGTTAATTTTGTAACTTTGGAGTTGAATAGATTTTTCTTCAGTCTATTGATTTTTTTTTTTCATAGTTAAAAAAGTATCATCACATTTATCCTGTGGATTCCACTGCTTCCTATTTGAAAACTGAACATAAAATTAGTTAGGACAAGAGTAAACTCATTCTACTTTGCAAATCCTTGTGTGAACATAGGATACAGGCACTAATAACATAATTTTCAAGCCTTTTTTAAAGAAGAAAATGTTTTTCTTTTCCTTTCTTGTTTGATTGCTAGGTGTTCACCGTATGAAGACCTGTAGATTCTGCAGATTCAACTCTAATAGGGCATGGCCCTGATTTTAATCGCAGTTTGTAGTCTTTAACCATGGGAAAAATATCCCTTTCAAAAGTCTGATCTTCCCCGTAACTCTTAGAATGACTTTACTGTAAGACTGTCTATAGTCTGTAACTGTCAGATCCCATTCCTTGGACCATAGAGTGATACCTTATTTTATCATGCTACTTCTATTATGTAAGGTATAAAAGACTCAACACTTTACTCTTCTGTGCCGAATAAATATTCTCCCTATTATAAAAGTGAATATGTTCGCTGGAGCGTAAATACTGTACCTCTAGGACAGAGCGATCGGCACAGGTGATCAAGTTAGATGACAGAAAAAATGGAACTATTGTCTTGTGGGGACCTTGAGAGAAGAAGCAGCAGGTAAAGAGGCTGGATCTTACCCACACTGTTTTCTCCAGGGTTATCATTAAGATTTTTCGTCTTCTCCATAGAGTACTGGTCCTCCACAGTGTAAACCTTATTGAAAGTAAACCTTATTCAAAATCAGATTGCAAGTAACGAAGAAAGTAGCAACCATTATGGAGTAAATTCAGAGAGAGCAATTGCAGGGATGAATTAAACCATTGTGGTTTCATTCAACAATAATCTAAAGTCTTCTGAATAGACTTTTATATTTTTTAAGATGTTTCAAGTAAACAATGAATAATGCATGCGTGCGCATATGCATATGTATGTGAAGCTGACAATTTTATATTAGTTTATGCTCAAATCTGAGGCTTCAAAACTCAGTATAAATAGTAATATTTATATACTGTGTTTTCCACCATTTCAGTGTAAGTACTGTTCAGTGCAAATTTAAATGTACCTGATAAGAAGAAACCTGTAAACTAAAGTGACATTATCTTTGCCCAGTAAAAATTTTTTTTGCAAAAAGTAAACAAACGCATGAATATTGAAAACACATCCTAAAAATTAATAAAAGTTGAATAGTTAGAAGTAGCGGAGGGAAAAAAAAACCTAGGTATATTATAAGTAATAATTACCCCACTGTATCACTCAAAGATTTCAGTGAAGAAAAGATCACAGTGAGGAATGTAAAGCGGCAAAAGAACAGTTCATAGTCTAAAGATTAAAAACAGATTGGGATTAGAAAAAGAAAAAATCGTATAAGGAAATGAATTTGGGCAAAACAACATCCTGACACTTTTAACTGTATGTCTACTTATTCTATTTCCTGACTGTAATTAAATGCCGGCTATGTTTTTATTTCTTGTGTTTTTTACATGTATTTTACTTATGTAAAGAATGAATAGGTATTGCTACGTGCTTTGTTTGAGAGTCATTTGAACATATGGTTCAGAACAGGTCAGCATACCCTAGCACACAGATGTGTATTTCCATTTGCACAGTATCGCTTTCCCAGATGAATGTTTACTTGTGTCTTGCTGGGTTGCTAGTGTGTTTGCCAATACTGGCTTTGGACCATGATCCATCTGGTATCTCTCTTTGGATCTGTGTAATGTAATGATGAAAGAGAGAGAGGAATTGTTTCTTAGCATTGACCTAATTCACTCTGCTGGTTTAATGACATGACAGCTTAATGTGATGTCCATAATGAAGCTAGTCTGTGATGACTTCACTTGGGATGGAACAAGCCTTAGGCTACAAAAGAATGCCAGCCAGATAATTTTATTTCTAAAATATCTTCAAAAATCTTGTGAGCTATCTTCAGCACCCTCCTACCTAACCTCTTTTATGTGCCTGACTATATAACATTAAAAAAAATAAACCAAAACCCACAAAAAAGCCCAGAGTTAATTCCCCAAATTGCATATTCAGAAACTGGGAATCTGCACTAAATTTGGAAACAAGGTGTTTTGAGTGTATTTCAAGAGGTTGTTTTTCAATAACTGATGAAAATCAAAAGCTATAATACCCTACCACTTACTAGTGAGAGACCGGGGATGTAGTTTTTTGAGACATCTTCCAAATAGGGATGGAAGGTTAGTATAAGAAAACAAGAAATGCGACGAATTCCACTTTTTTTTTCTTTTTTTTCTCTTTTTTTTTTTTTCCCTCCACTGCAAATGAGATTCTGATTACAGATTTGATTAACTCTGCTTTGGGAAATGCTGGCTGTAAATTTTTGCCACTGTATGGAATAGTAGATTTGAATGAAAAAAAAAATTTGTATTGCAGATGAAGACCAGAGCACTGGTGCAGCATAGGAATGACAGATGCATAAACTTCAGCTGAAGACAGTATGAATCTTTGTGTCTTATGCCAGGTTCAGGAAAAGGATGTATTTTTGTCCTGTTTCTAGAATTTTAGTGTCTCTCTCCATGTGCAATAGCAAGAAAGCCAAAAATAGACATGTGTGTTTTGGTTCTTGTTTTCTACTGGTTGTTGTGTGACATTTGCAAGCTCAGCAAGTCATCTATTTTCAAAAAAATAGTTCTGTACCCTATTAAAATAATTTTTAAGAGCAGTGATGGCTTCAGTATGATTTGGAGTGAGTGATCATGAGACTTAAAGGTGAATTTCTTTTTTTACCATATGATAGATGAGTTTCAATCAAAAACCACAACCTATTAAACAAAGATGCTGGGACGGGTGGTAACTGGTTTCTACCAAATATCCACAAAGAAAGTGGCTTATGTTATGACAGCATGATACAGAATAGGCTGCCCAGTGTGATTTCTTTGTGAAGGAGATAGGTGAACATCTTTGTAATACTGTTGAAGAAGAGCTTACACCTTCTCACTTGAATTGGTGGCCTTCACAAGGTTTTCTACAAAGTACTACATAAATCTTACTTTTTGACGATTTTTGAGATTGAATTCAGTTGAGTTGAAGCCTTTATTGCATTGAATCGCAATGTGAGTCAAGGACCAATGGACATGAATAAGAATTAAAGAGATGCAAGAAAATAGCCCTAATAAAAAAGCACAGCCCTTGGATGCCACAGTTAGATTGAGTCCTGAATTGTCATTGACGGGTTTCTCTATCTTGTCAGTAATGATGGTCTCCCATGGTGCCAGCAAACTGCGAGCAATTTTCTGCAGTAGCTTCTGTGACCAGATTGTATTAAGATGAAATGTTGTCATGAGACAAATACACAAAAGCTTCCACTTGATTGTGTCTGATGCAAGAAAGAAAACCATCTTTCTCTGCTTGGTGAAGCATAGAGAACCCTCCTTGAATCAAGGCTGGAAGAAAATGTGTTGGTATTTCTGTCACATGCCATTTATTGTGTCTTTATTAGAGACAACTTTTGTAACTGGAATAAAACGAGATTGTGTATGTACGGACTACTTTCAATATATTAAATATCATTCGGTCATTTATGTGGATATATTATCTACAGTAATGTTTTCCTCATGTACTGCATAGTAGAACAAATGTTCTTTGCATGAAGAGTAACCTAACCCAGTATGAGTATTTGTAGATAACATTGCATTATGGCTGATGCATGTTTTCTGTAAATAATTTAAATTTGTATTTCTTAGAAGTAACCCAGAGTCGTTGCTGGTGAGACACGGGAACAAAATTGTTTAAACGGGTTTATTGAGAAGCGCTGACATAGGTGATAGGTTTCTACATCAGACATACTCCGTTCTGTTAAATCCATTGCAGTGTTTCATTTGAGGCCTTTAAAGGTGACAAAAGTTCACAATCAAACAGCACTCTCATGGAAATTTAGCTATTTTCAATTATAATTAAATATGAACTTAATTATACCAAAGTCTGGAAACAACAGGAAGTCATCATATCCAATTAAATTTAAGCAGGAATTCTTGGGGAGGATGCTGTTTAAGGTTTGTGTTCTTGTGGTTGCTTTTGCCAGTAGTGAAAGAGACATTCTAGCAGGTACTGCATACAAACCAGTTTCTGGGCATAATCAGTACATCATAAAACTTTTATCTTTGAATAATTGAGAGGGATATTACTTTCAATTTTAAGTAGATAAAGTACATATGCAGTCAGGTGCAGTTGAGAGAAAGTAGAGCAACAGCTCTAAATCCTTTAGACACATCATTAGCTGAAAATGACGTGGTTTTGTTTTTAAAAGGTGTTTAGTCATCATTTTTGTGTAACTAACAGCAGCCTATAATTCATCACATAAACCACTCTGACACTTGAGGATTGGAAGGTGCAAAAGTTACACCAAGTTTTGAAAAGGCTTTCTGGGAAGTCAGGGTTAATATAGACCTGTAATCTATGCAGGTGTTAATCTGTAACAGACAAACATAATTTTCAGGGAAATGAATAAAAACTGTGGTAAAAATAGAATTAATGGACGCATGGATAAATATGATGAACATTCATGGTGGCTTTCTAAACGGAGTGCTTGACTGACAAAGCCACTGGAATTCGTCAAAGTCGTCAGCAAGTACGTGGGTGAAGGACATTGTCAGAATTTCCAGGTGGCCTTCAAAATGACTTCGTTCCCAAAAGTTTTGAGGAAATTAAGTGACTAAAGGGTTGCTGCCTATACAGTTCCTTGTGTAGACAGTTGGTGGATCAAAAGATAGAAACCAAGGAATAGAAATAGCTAGAATGAATATGAAAGTGACCAAGTCTGTTGATGATATTAAAATTAACTCAGCATAGTAAAGACAAGGTCCATCAGTAACAAACTGTGAGATGAACTTATCAGTGACTGAGCACTGAAATGCCAGATGAAATGCAATGTAAATAGATGCAAAGTGATGCACATAGAAAAAAGTCCAAACTTCACAGAGAAAATGAAGGCTTTGAGCTCACCATTAATACTTAGGAGAACCAAGAATGTCCTGAACAGGCTGATCATGTTTTCCTCTGTAAGGAAGAGGGAGCTGAACTGGAGCTGGCAGAAGGCAGGTTTGGAACAGTAAAAGGGAGCATTTTTTTGCCAGCATGGAACTCTTTGACCCAGAAAAAAACTTTGCTCTGGCCCAAGGTTCTATGTGTTAAAGCCAAGGAGTTAAAATGGCCCTAAAAATTATTTCAAGGATAATTCTTTCTCTGATAGTCACAAAGCATGGCTTATATTGGAACTAGCAGAGGACAACAAATAATAACCTTCTCTGTCTGGAAGACATAGCTTCTGAACTGTGCTGCCGCCAGCATCTTTCACAAGCAGCCGTATAGTAATACTGACAAATCTGTGATTTGTTGCTTCACTGGTACTGTTTTCAGTCTTGTGAAGATGCAAAGGACAAATCCCACAAGTACTATGCTCTTCTGGGTGAGAAAAACACCTAAAACACTGAGGTTGAAGTACTCTTAGATGGTGGGGCAGCTGAACAAACAGGATGCTTTAGAAGTGGTGAAATAGCGAAACTGCATTTCTGAACTCCTGGACCCAAAAGCTGAGACAGGATAAAGTGAAACAGAGGAGTTCAGAATATGAGAAATACACCAGCAAAGTTGATCGAGCTTGATGGATACCTGTGAGCAAAGTGCAATAATAACTTTCTTTTTCACAGAATCTATCTCACTTTCTGATTCATAGGCTCGAGTGAGACTTGAGTAACTTTTCAGACCTCTGCTAAACAAGTACTTCCAAACATATTTTAGGTGTATTCGATAAGCTGGTTGAAAAAATTTCTTCAAAAAAATAGTGCCTTTTCTTTCTTTTAGTTTGTCTAGTCATTTCCTGTTAATTCAATGGAAATACATAACTGATCTTTTCATAATGATATCACAGTGCATGCCTACTCTCTGGCAGGGCTTAATACAATAGTAAGTCCTTCTTGTGTAATGTTGCTTATCGTTGTCTTCTAAGATTGTTTTGAGTCCTTCAGTAATTTAAGTTGTGGCTTAGACAGGCAGAAAATATATACTCCAGTAATCAATTTGAGATGACTATTTGGAGAGAGCTGTACATACTTAAGTGTTGTTAATATATCCTTTAGCCTGCAGGTGTACAGCATATCAAAAAAAAAAGAACATAGCAGGTGGGAATACTAAAGACCTCTGGAAGCTGATGAAACTCATGGCTGTTCATCCTGAGAAAACATGTGGTTTTAACTACTATTAAGTATTATTTCTTTATTTTGTAGAATGGTTTGGGTTGGAATGGACCTTAGAGATCATCTAGTTCCAACCCCCCTGCCATGGGCAGGGACACCTCCCACTAGACCAGGCTGCTCAAAGCCCCATCCAGCCTGGCCTTGAACACTTCCAGGCATGGGGCACCCATAACTTCTCTGGGCAACCTGTTCCAGTGCCTCACCACCTTCACAGTAAAGAATTTCTTCCTAATATCTAATCTAAATCTCCCCTCTCTCAGTTTAAAACCGTTACCCCTTGTCCTGTTGCCACATTCCCTCATAGAGTCCCTCCCCATCTTTTCTTTAGGCCCCCTTTAGGTACTGGAAGGGTGCTCTAAGGTCTCCCCGGAGCCTTCTCTTCCCCAGGCTGAACAACCCCAACTCTCTCAGCCTGTCTTCATAGGAGAGGTGCTCCAGCCTTTTCATCATCTTCATGGCCCTCCTCTGGACTCGCTCCAACAGGTCTATGTCCTTCTTATGTTCGGGGCCCCAGGGCTGGACACAATACTCCAGGTAGGGCTTTCATGAGAGCAGAGCTGAGTCCCTCAACCTGCTGACCATGCTTCTTTTGATGCAGCCCAGGATGCAGTTGGCTTTCTGGGCTGCAAGCGCACATTGCCGGCTCATATTGAGCTTCTCATCAACCAACACCCCCAACTTCCGCTCCTCAGGGCTGATCTCAATCCTCTTGACTTCCTCTTTGTTGGAATGCATTGCGCCTGAGGTTGGAGGAGGTGATCCTTGACTATTAACCAGCTTTCTTGATCCCCTCTTCCCTCTAGGGCTTTATCCTACAGTACTGTGCTAAGCAGGTCCCTGAAGGGGCCAAAGTCTGCTCTCCTGAAGTCCAGGGTACTGAGCTTGCTGTGCATTAGGTTGCCATATATATTGTCTTGATTAATTATTTGCTTATTTAGGATGCTTAGATTGGTTAATTTTGGTTCTGCCATTTGACATGGATACAGGTAGTCTTTTTATCTCTGGTTGCCAACACTCATTTACTTCTCTCCACTTATTGCATCTTTGGTTTAGCTTCTGATCTTTCTTGAGGCCCACTCAAATTCTTCATCCATATCTTGTGTAGCTTGGGAATCTCTCTTGAGTAGATAGCCTTTTGAAGTGGAAAAATCCCATCCAGTACCGATTCCTTGAATTTTGTTCCTTAAACTACCCATATTTTCCATGGCCCATTCTCTTTATTAACTATTTAACTCTGAGTTAAAACTCTGAGTTTAATTATGAGTTTTTAAAAAAAACCTTCTACCAAGCATCCGTTCAATCCCTCCTCAAGCTAAAATTATGTTTTTCTATTGCCTGAAGCTCCCTGGTATTTTTCCTCCAAATCATCTTTCACACCATCCCTAGATCCTTTCCACTTCAAAATATCCCTCCCCAACTGCCTTCTAAGAGGTGTACCCTCTTTCTTTATCCTCTCCTTCTTGCAAGCTCTTACCTCTTCTTTCCACATCACCTGGCTACTCAATATATATAGCCTTCCTTTTGTCTCTGATATGTGTATTGCTACATTTTAACTGCTCAAGATCTCTTCTGTTGTAAAAATATCCTGCTTACTTTGCTTCCATGTACTGTATGTATCTCTAGCCATCTGCCTCATCCCACCAGGTTTTCTTCTTTTCTAACCCTTGTATTCTTCTCCATGGTTGAGGGGGCACTTACATTTTCACCTCCTCCTTCAGGAGATGCTCTCTCTGTTACAAACCCCTGTGCTAGTTCTTTTCTTACATCTCACTCTCTTTTTTGCTTCCCCACTCAGCTGCTAAGAATGTAACGCATGGAAAATGATGTTTTTCACAGCAGTGCTATGAAATTGAGACAAATATTTCCTCATTTTCCTTTGTGGCTTTCATATTGTGTGTTGCTTGCATAAAAGGACATTCCTGATCTCTCTAGAAAGTGTAGGTGCCTGTTTAGGGCCTCGCTATGAGTAGAACTGCGCTTCTGAAAAGCCAGGGCTGTATGTGCTGCAGTAAGTGCCCAGCCAAAGGGTCAGCATGTGTCCCAGAAGGTTAATTTTGACCATTTCTTACTGTGAGATGAGTTCTTTGGGCATTGGCTAACCTAATTTATACCTTGGAGCAAAGTAATCTTTGTAAGCATTAATGAATAAGGCCTTTACAACAAAAAATTGCCACAGAAATATTCTGCTATTGCTTCCAGCAGTGCACAACTAGAATGCTGAATCTGTAGGACAGGTAGACATAAAAATGATTGGCCAAGAGATTAAACTTCTCTGCCAGATGCTCTAAAGATATTAGGTGCCTAACATCTATAATATCAGCTGTCAGACCCCTTAAAATCCTGCTTCTTGAGCAGTATGATCTGTGAGCTGGGGTGGGAGGAAAGGTTATCGCATGCAGGAGTCTGAGATGAATGTGTATTGTGCCAGTTTCTTTCAGTTCCTCCAACCTTCACCAAGCTTTCTGTGTGCAAAAGGAGAAACAGATTTAAGTGGAGGACAAACTTTAAAATGGACGCTACCTCAGAATTTAATTCAGTTTATAAACAGTAACAGTCCATTCCCCACCAACTCATCTGCATTTAGTTTTTTTCATAAAAATGCAGTGCTTTTTAACTTTTAATAAGACTGCAAACAACAGAAGCTTCATTCGCAGTCTGTTGACCTAATAGATTTTAAATACTTGCTTCTTTTTTCCCGAGAATATATCTAAATGTCTAGTCAGAAAGGATTATTTTTTCCAGTGGAAATGGTTTTGACTGAAAACAACTCTTCTAACAGCTACATCTTTGTAAGCCTTTAAACTTCTGTGGCATTTGTAGTTGGGTGACTCTGAAAGCTAATGGAGGGACAAATATAGACAGGAAAAAATTGCTATCACGGTACTGATCTAGCAAGAGTCTTCTATATTACATTGTCTGTATATTACTTAGGAATAGGTGTCTCAGTACTCTGTTTCTGAGGGGGAATTTCCTTGGCTTTTGTGGTCATAATAGTTCGCATAATATGCAGTCTCATGGTAGGTGTTGGTGACTTGACTTGTCATGTACATGATGGTGCTGGAAGATTACTGTTATATTTCCAGGGAGTCTATAAGGCAAATGCTGAATGTCTTACATTAATTATAGAAATACCTAAACAGTTTTTTCCCTTAATCTTATATAATCTTCCATATTCCTAATCTATTTCTTCCCACCTCAGAAATAAAATTTGAAAAGATGGTCTGTAAAACATTGCTAATTTTCAACTAGTTTTTCTCCTGTAAGATTTTTACCTGAACTTGGTCGATTAGCTGAACTGAGTCAGGCAATATCTTTTTCTCCGGAGCAGCTAATATTGAATTGCCTAATCATGAAAAGCCAGTGCGAATGGGTCCTGCGAACACGCAGTGGCACTCTCCCCAGCTCCCCTCGCTGCTGCTTCCAGATTGGGATGCCATTCACTGGGCACAAACAGGAAGACCAAAGTGCCAAATGCCCGTGTGGTACCTGCATATACCCACAGTTAAAACGTCATTCCAGTTTCTTGTGAGAACTGTCTGTCTCCAGCTCCAGCTATCCCTTTCTTCTTTCGGAGCTAGCACTGGCCATTGCAGCCTGACTCAGGGTTTTCCAGCAGAGGTGTCCAGTCTGTGTTCTCCGTTTTCATACAGGGGTGCAGAGAATATATGAGGGGTGCACCCCACCATTTTTGGCATGACTCCTACCTGCAGAAATGCTGTGTGAGGCATGGGATGGGATAGGCGTACTGCGGGGGGGGATAAGGAAAAACCAAAAAGCTGCTTATCTGGTCATCTTACAATCATTTTCTTGATATATATGTATCTGTTCTGAATATTTTACACAGAAATAATTTAACTGAATTATTTTTAAGAGTTGTTCCTGATATTTTTTCAGTTTCTGAAAATCATTTTTGGATTATGGATGCTAAATACAAGTGAAATTCTCTTATGTCAATTTAGCACTGCGGTGAAGTCATTATTTCTGCTTAATACTCCTTGCTCATGTCCAGGGATTTCATTAGTACTTCTCGTCATAGCATCATCTTGGGAGTTCATGTCCTCTCTGAATCTTTTTCAGCTTTGCCATTTTCCAGGGTTTGAACCTCCTGTTCTGTTAGTGTGTCCTGTGTTCTCGGTGTTCCTGGGTGTGTGTACCTTCCCAGTAACTGGTTTCTGTGCACTACATCCTTTTCCCAGTCAGGGTTTACAAGCAGTCTTTGATTTGAGCAATCAGCAAGGTTGGGGGCTTTTTGTAATTACTCCTAGATTATTTTTTAGAATGTTTAATAGGATTATATCTAGACTCAACATTACAAAATCTCACTTTTAGCATTTTGAGAATTATTCAGTATTAGATAATTTTAGATCACTTAGTATTCTGAATGCATACTCTGCTGATATTGTCCACTTGTACTATTTTCTAATTACTAGTTAATGTGGTTCTAACTGAACCGATAAAAAATTCTAAGAATATCTCAACTTTGTAATAGGCGTACTGCGGCTTCTGAAAATACTAGAACTAGGTATGGCTGCCAAGACTTTCATTATGTAACCACAAATGTAGTGTTTAATTGTATTAATCCTCTAGAAAACAAATCTTTGGCAGTCTTTTCTTTTATCGTGCACAGCATTCATACTTCTTTGTTTGCCTTTGTTGTATACTGAAATGTTAGCATGCTTCCAAATTTAAGTTTCCTGAGTATTATGAGTTTTATCTAAAAACTGGTAATAGAGGTTGAAATATCTCTGCAACCATCTCCATAGAGCTTTGAGAGGTCATTATAAAAAAGTAGGTGATTTCGTAATCCTCATCCCTAGTCCATTTTAGGTATTTATCCACTTACATTACTCACTCGATGAAAAAATCTTTCATCATTCTCATGTGATGAGTACCACATTCTGCTTTTTGCAAATACAGGTCTTATTTGAATACTTGAGCCCCACTTGCATGTTATGAAGTTTTATCATTTCCATCTATAAGTGAAGTTGTTACTATTGCTAAGTCTTCTCTTGTTACTGTATTTTAAAGCCTTTTTCATAATAGCTGTATACTTGCCATCTGTGATTTGATTCTGGCTGATCTTAGATCTCATCCCCATGTTTCTAATAACATCCATCCCTCTGGTAATGATAGCTAAATGATTTTCCCCTTATTTTATCATTCTCCAAGCCAAAATCTCTGGTGCGGATTTGGAATTAGCTACAGCCCTTGGGGAGATGGGGAGCAATACCAACCAGTGGAATTCTATGATTCATTCCAATTCATTCCCTGTGCTTGAATAAAGATCACCTTTGCTTATTTTTAGGTTTACCAAAGCAGTGACATATTTAATATTTTGTTGTTTGCATAGAATTTTCTAATTAATTTTAATTGAGCTCCTAAAAATCATGAGAGAAGCAACTCCAATAGATAATCCCAAAATCAAGGATTTTTTTTCGATATCAAAAATAGCAAAGCAACCGTATTTATCAGTTTAGCTGAAGAAATCACACATTGCTTTTGCAGATAGCTAAGGTCTGAAATAGAAATTGCATGTATCTTGAAACAAGCTTTTATTACTTTAAACCTCAGTGTAGTTAAATTGCTTCCATGTGCAAATCATTTTCTAAATATCCCTATATCAGTAGGCCAGGCGTCATGTCAGGAATCAAAAGTCATGTTGGTTTTTGCTCCCTGTTGAAGTCAGGTGTTGATATTTTCTGAGAAGCTATTTTCTCTGTAGTTACTGTGCTGGAGTAAGTCTGAAGACATATTATCATGGAGCCAGCAGTTTTCTGAACATAAATGGAACACCCGTCCAGCCTGCTGTGACGAATTTCCTGCACAGTCATGTCCTTGAATCATAAGCAATCAGTGAAGCACGGTTGCAGGAGGTGATTCTGGGAAAGTAACCTAGGGGATAACTACCTTTTAGAGGGAAAATGTAAGCAATAAAACTATGGCTGTGATCCCACAATCAGTTCCAGGTTAATTCTTGAAATGACACATATTGAACCTGCCACAGGATCTTGGTCTTGAAAAGGCACAGGTCTGTAATCTTAATCCTAAATTATATGAGAGCCATCCTACTAAATTAGATATTCTTCCATTCTTTAATAGACATTGAATAAAAACCTACTTTCAGTTATTTTAAAAGACGGTGAATGCCTTCAAAGAGAGCTGTTTGTTGTTCATGCCAAAAAGCCAAACCTCTTAGATACCTAAGTGTAGATCTAGGAGTCTATCTTTTGGCATTTCTGTTAAGAAAACTCTGAGTGCTCTTTAGGGCAAAAATCTCTATTCCTTCCTCTGTCTTGGATAAATGGAACTAACAAAAACTAATAAAACAGATGTGGAAACTAGAGTTAGCATCCTAGGTACAAAAATGTAAGTGCAAACACTTTTGTTAATCCCCTCAAAAGAAACTATTTCTATGAATACCAAAGATGATTGGATATTTTCTTGTCCTTACTTTCTTAAAATTCCAGCAAGCTGCAAGCAAGAAGTTTATCTCAGCACCCATTCATCTGGAAGACTGCAGATTTCCATTTTGATATGAATTCTTTACAGACTCCATACATGGTTGTGAGAAGAAGGATCAAAAGTCATTTTTTTGATATATTGAAAATAATGTAACTGATAAGAAAAAAAGAATTTAAAAAAGATACACTCAAGAAATAATAGAAAACAAAAACTATTGAAGTACAAGAGTTCCTTTTTAGAAAAAGTTTATTTTGGATAGAAGTGGAAAGTAACTTTAAAAGTGCAATCTAATCTGAAATGCTGATAAAATCTGTCTATAACCCAAGTAGAAGTCTCTCATGATCCTTTATTTTTCTGTATTCTTCCAAAAAATATTTGCCCAGTAGGCTATAAGTGACAGTGTAGTTTGTTAGTGTCCTACATAGTATTAATTATTAAAGCAGCTGTGTTCTCTTGTTTAAAATAGTTATCCATCTGAATAATTGATAACATAATTGCTTGTGCATATTCCTATTACCTAAGGGCTTGTCTTTTTGCAGCTTGAACATAGCTATCTGGAAGGAGGCTACTGATAATATGTAAAACATTTTCTAGTGCTTATTCAAGAGGATAAAAAAGTATTATAATGATTTTTGGTGAAGAATTGATATATATTTATACAAAATCTGTGCTATATTAGTGTCTCAAGGAGGGAATGTCACTATGGTTTACCTTGTGGTGTTATACAGTAAGCAGTTGGTACATTTTTGTGTTCACCTTATTTTCTTTCAGCCAAACAGTTGCTGAACTCTACCCCTTACACAGTAGTTTTGTTTAACAGCACTCATAATCTCCTAGCACTCTATGTTTCCCACATCTCGGATCAGACGTCAGCATGCAAAGCAGCTTAAAAACAGCAGAATGGCTGTCAAGGGATCAGAGTGGTGAAACTGGTAAGGCTATGAGGGGAAGAAGGATGAAGGGGAACATGGACTGATCTCATGATCGTGTGTGACACGTGACAGCCATGCGTCAGTCCTTGGATCCTTGAGACTTGCCAGATTTTTGACTAATACTATGAGAAAATTATAAGTTGTGAATAGGATTTGTGCAGGCATTGTGTAAAGTATTCATTGGTTCTGCAGGAGGGTTGGCTATTGAGCACCAGCAGAGTGAGCTGCACCCTGATTGCTGGGCTTCCAGTCTATACTGCAAAGTGGAGTTTTCCGTTACTGCAATCCTACCGTAGATACCTCCTAGAAGTCATATGTGTTTTTTTCACTTGCTACTGTAAACAGAAAGAAGAGCAGCCTCTCCAATTATGTGCAGCTCCACTAATAGTCATAGGCATAGAAAACATGATAAATGATTCATGATTCATTCTTTGGCCTACAGGTCTTTGACCTGGGAAGGTGTGGTATGCAAAGGGAAGGTGCTCTTTGCCCTGTCTTAAAAATTGAAAGTTGTCTCAGGATCGTAAAAAGTTATTAATAATATGATGAAGGAAGCTGTAATCTCTGTGGAAAGGAGGGGTTTAATTGTGATGCTTCAGTAGGGGAGTAGCTGTTGTGCCAACAGCTTGAGAGTTTTCTCAGCTTCTATATTAGATTGCACAAGATGGATATAATTCTATAGGCTCTAGTTCTGTGCTACTACATAGTCCATACTACATTTTTGTAAAGAGCTAAAGACCACAAGCTCTGGAGAAATTCTAGGTGGCTATTGCTTTGTAAAGATCTAAAGAACCAATTGCAAAAATTTTGTACATGTAGATTCTTGCCTATTTTTACATGTTAACAAAAAGCAGCTGCCACTTCTTCGTTAATGCCACTGTAAGAATTGACAAGTTTGCTCCCATGACTCTGCTTTAAGCAGTTGTCATGCCACATACATAACAATGTGTGTGTTGGCTGCCTCCCTGCACTACTTTGTGAAGGCAAAACAAGTACCCCTTCCATTCTTTGCTATAGCAGTGGAAAATAAACATCTGGCTATCTGTCTCTTCAGAAAATATAAAATGCAACTTCTGAGAGAGTGTCTACATACTAGAACATTGCTTTGTCAGAGAAATAATGCTTTATGTGAGAAAAAAAGCCCAAAAAACTTTAAAATCACAGTGTACAGCATTAACATCTGGTTTAAAGTGTGTTAAGAGCCAACAACTCAATGTCAATTTGGTCTGATTTTACGGTATTACTTGCTTGATTATGGCTCTCGCTGGGGGAGCCGAGCATTTTGATATCATCCAAAGCCCCTGAGAACTATTCAAACCAGCTGGTATTCTCTATATTACATAATTACAAAGCACACGGTGCCGTTTGGCATACTGAAGAGGCACTGGGGGCCCACTTCTCAAAATATTTACAGCCTTTTATTCTTCTCTAAACAATCATTTGCATAGTAAAAGTGATATACAGCACAGCAACATGGGGGTTTACTTTATTTTCACTTTCTCAAACTTACCTGGAAGTGGCTGTGTTTAGCAGTGAGGAGGCAGAAGGGAGATGGAGCTGGCAGGAATAAAGGCTGTAATGTTTCCAGGAAAAGCTTTATGTTGACTCAGTCAGTGAAAGATGAGAAATCTCTCAAAGAAAACCTGAAAGATGTATAAAAGTTCTCTTGCCTATGTGAAAGTATAGCATGAAATGTCTCCCCCGGAAGCGAAGCTAGAAACCAGGAGACGTTGCACGTGAGCAAGCTGGTCATGATGGGGTTGTTCATGTGTAGATGAGATGCAGTGGCTGCATCTTGATAAGAGTTGAGTGTGTGTGTGTACGGGTATGTCTTTGGAGTAACATATTTTTGATCGTGAGATCAGCTTCTTTATAAGGCAAAATTGCTAAAACTGTATTTTATCTAAAGTGAACAAAAAGCCGTGGAAGTTATCAAGAGTTGAGGTGCCAGGAAAAAGAGAGAAAAAAGGAGTGTTGGAGTTTCTATTATTATATTAGTCTGAGAGATTTAAAGTTACAAAGGGATAGGTGAATGTCTAATGGTAACTGTCTCTGTTCTCCCTACCACACCAATAAAATACATATACTTCTTGTATACACACAACTCTTGAACTGCAAACCTCTATCTGATCTTTGCACCCATAACTTACCATCATGCCATTTATGGGAGGTATTGTACCACGTAGCTGAAGTCCTTCAAAGATGCAAATTCTTCTCAAGTTTTCTCTTATTTAATTCATGTTTGTCAAAAGGAATCACATACAGCAACGTTAAATGATAGATTAATGAATTTTTAAAGGCTTTCATGCTGTGTCGTACAGATTTTCTCTCTGTTTTGGTTTGGTTTTAATTAAGGGATCATTTAAAGTACTTAGTTATGTTGTATGTAGGGCTAAACCCCAAATCCTTTGTCTTTTTATTCCCAAAGCTTCAAATCTGATTTCAACCAAACTTTTACAGCTTCAAAAATTGTTTTGGGGAGGAAAAAATTATTAGCTCAAAGTGCGCATAAGCAAATTATTAGATACACTATAGGGAGCCTGGTATTTACATATTGTCCAGGATCTGAATGGTTGGTATGAACAGATATGAGTACTTGTAAATCTCTGCACCCCGGCAGGGGGTGTTATCATTCAATTTCCACACAGCAAGGGTTACTGAAACTAATTTTTGGTGCCTGTTTGTTTCCCACTTTCAAGATGTTTTAATGCATTGCATAATTTGGATTGTAAGTGAAGGTATTATAAGTGTAGAATCAAAATGAGACATGTAATGGC
>VYZM01002500.1:33428-102097 GCA_013398915.1 Dromas ardeola | reverse complement strand
TCCTTCCTTCCTTCCTTCCTGTCTTTCTTTCCAGTTTCTCTTTATTTGTGCCAGATTGGCTTAGCCTGCAATCTTACTAAGCCTAGCAATGGCTTTTAACTAAGCAACGTTGCTGAGCGTATCTAATTTCTCGCCCCATTGGCCTGCCAGCTCCGGTGGACTGGCTAAATGGTTGTGAACCTGTCAGCACTAAAGGGCAAGAGGGCAACGTTTTGTCGCACAGCTATAAAAACATTTCAGGAAAACCATAAGGATTGCAGAACGTTATTGTACTAGGATGCATAATATCATCTGAACCTTTCACAGTATTGATACTGAAAAAGTAAGAATCATGGTGCTGCAAAATATGTGATGCTATGAAACTATTTAGGTTACATTTTAAGAGTCTGAGTCTCTCTGTCTTGCCACACACTCTGTTCTCCAGGCAGTCTTGGTTTTATTGTGGTTATGAGGACATTTCTCTGGGAGATTTTGCCTAATATTATTATTGCCTTATTATATGCAGCTCTTTTGCCGCAGCTTGAGAGGACTATCTCTCCTGCACTAGTGGGCCCCCCCAGCTTCCCTCCAGGTCTCTCCAGCAGCCCCTGACCCAGCACATGGCATTTTGCTGGTAGAAATCCCTTTTGCAACCTTGCTGGTGTGCACAAGCTGTGCTTATAGTGGTGTCCCCATGCTTGTACCAGGCTTGGATGAGATTGGCATAACAAAACGTAGTGACGTAGAGAAGGGCCGGACCATGTGTGGGACTACAGAATAAGGCACAGGTCTGGTACCACCAACACCACAGTAACGTTGATATGTAATACCTTTGATAATACTAACAGGTTTCAGTTTATTGCTGTTCCAGGAAGAGGCTCCAAGCAATCGAGTTCATTCCTGACCCTTTGTCTATTACATGTAGGCTCCTTATCTACCCAGGATCATGGGTTATCTTGAAAGTGAAAGTATTTCAGGGAAAAAGGATATTAGAGGAGTTCATCAAGTGAACAATCTTATTTAATATTCTTCTTAATGACCTTGACTCACAAATGAAATTTGCTGATAAAGCAGAGATGGGGTCAATCTCAATGCAGAGGAGGAGTTGAATAACAAGTAGGACAAACTGGGTAATATTGAGAGCTGAAATGAATAAAAAGAGATGGATTTTAATAGTAGAAAAGACAAAGCTGTGCATCAGAAGCAAATAATAATTTCTGCTATATTCTGAGTTCTCATCAGTTAGAATAAAAGAGACTGAAGTGCATTAGGCAGTCATAGGACATTTATGAAATACTGATGAGATTTGGGTGTGCAAAACAAACAATAGCAAGAGGCATATGATAAGGGATTTCTAGCCCTTGTACTGAATAGTATCAACTATCTAAAATGTTGATGGGGTCCCTTCTGAAGTGCCATGGACATACCTGTCTTCAAGAAGGATGAAAGTGATATTGAAATCACTACAAATGAGGAATCCTAGGATTGCAGGTTATCAAGGAAAGGACATGTTTGTTCAAGAACAAATAGATGTTAGCCAGTTGTGTGTACCTCTTGCCTAGAAAATTTCTGCAAGTACTGAGACAACCACTGCACTATCTTTCCAGTGGGAATAGGAAATCTAACCAGATTTAAGATGACACTTGATAAGGTTATAAACAGGATTATGTGACACAACTGCTTGTCTGGTATAGCAGGGGACTAGATCTGCTGGCGTGCAATTGCTTCAAGTATACATTTTCCATCTGAAGAGAGCTCTTAAGTTTTCAAGCATTGAAAATAAAATTCAATAATCCACATCAGAGAGATGCATTCTCACAATTATTTAACCTCTAAAAAAGAGGTGATGAAGATAGAGCTGTGAATGACTTTTGTCGGAAATATTTACTTTTTTTTTTTTTTTTTTTTTTTTTCTCACTGTNTTTTTTTTTTTTTTTCTTTCTCTCCATGAGGGATTCTGGAGGGTTGTGTTTAAGTTTCTTTGAAACAGAAGGAGAGTTTTGCACAGTATTGACTCTTCCCAGCTGACTGGAAGAACCTTTTATTCACAGACTCTGGGCCTCCCTGGTTTGAAAATAAAAATATTTATGTCCTGGAGTTCCATGATTTTTCATCATTCTAAAAGGAAGTTTGCCCTTCTGTGTTAGTTTCTCTGAGTCACAAGTCTTGAACTTTGCCATAGTGTAGACTACTTCTAGGCAATGCCTTTTTGTCCTCTTTGGGTTTTTTCTGTCTGCGACGTGTGTCTGGATTGTGACAGGAAATGCATAAGCAACTTGTTGATAATGATAATATCTATGTGTAGTGACAGAATCTTTCAGCTGAAGACACTTTGCAGGTTTTTTTATCATTTTTCCAGAAGGGTTCCTTTATTCTCAGCCCAGATTTGATTATTTTAAAAAAATATTCCTGGTTTTAGTTCAGATACCAAAGTATCTGCTCTCAAGGAACTCCAATTACTTTGACAGTGATCAGATATAATGCTGGTTACTTTCCAAGTTCTCATTAGAGATCATTTCAAAGACCTCAGAAAACAGGCATCTAATTATTACAAGTGCCTACATCTGAACAAAAAAAGGTTAGCAGTCTTACCAGATCCAATAGAGTTCATGAGAATGCGAATAACAGAGTCCCTAGACAGATCACAGAAAGGGAGTAATTCAGTTACTATCAGAGTTTTAACAGATACCAATTCAGCATCCACAAGCAGTTTTCTCTCAGACCCCTAGACATTCATATCTTAGGCTTTAGGACAAGAAACTGAGGGATTTACCTTCCAGACAATAAACATCATTGTATTTCTCAGCCAACCTTACACATTTTTTGACTTAGGCATTCATTAAAGAACTTGAACTTAATTGTGCTCCAGAAAGGACAAGATTTCAAAATTCAGCTGAGGAATACATTAGTGTTCCTGTACTATTAATTATATCCGTATCCTAGTTTTCTGAAGTTTTGGGTTTCAGTGGAAGCAGCATTCTTTAATTTTCCTTCCAGTTCTGGATCTTTTTCCCAGCGTGTTCAAATTTCCCAAATTCTTAAACTAAGTCTGCAAGATTAAGTATAGAGAATTCCAGCAGGAAAATACTGTACTTAATATCATTTCACTCTTATTATTCCCTGAACCCTTGATAATTTTACGGATGGGAGACCCTTCTTTAAAAAGAAATTTCAATACAAACATTTTCTATTAGAAGTTATACTGGGTCCATAGAGTTAGTATGTATTGACAACTTCTACATCTGGAATCCTTATGTGTGCATTTTTCCTTTGCATAATGTGGCTCTCAGGCCAAAAGCAGGATTTTCTATCCTATAAAATGTTTGACTGGAATTAAAAAAACATCTACCCGCCAGTCTCTGTTCTAGGATTTTCACAACTGAACTAGTTGACTGCAACTTTGGTTGATACAACTAAATTAATGCAACAGTTATCACTGAAGAGAAAAATTACAGCTAGTAGGTATTACTAACCACTGTCCACTACTTACATCTATGTACCTAAAACGTTTCTGAGTGCATGTAATGCTTCATAAAAGGTTACCCTTGCTCACTTAAGGAGCAGGGCTGCTTCTTGGGCAAAGTAGAGCAATGTTTCAATTTTATCAATTTGCTGCTTGGCTTTCATATTTTCAATGCATTTATGAATTTAGCACTTCGAAAAATGGAAGAGAATAAGGAAAATACAACTTGTTCAATAAATGGCACTCTTACATCCTCATAAGGAGTCATCTGCTTCTGGGACTGGATTTAAGTTCTGGACATACTGGTTGCCTATCTGATTTCTGCTGCTTAAAATGGGCAAAGTGTTCTTTCTACCTCTACTTTCAGAAAAAAAGGAGATTCTTATTCCTCTACCCAGGTGATATATAAGAACTTCACTCCCTTTTAAAGCATGGCTAAATCATTTAAACAAAGAATACTAACACATTAAATCATACTTATAGAGGTTCAAAACAGAGGAAATAAAAAACTAAAAATTTTAAAAAAAAACAACAAACCAGGGATTACATATGGCTCTAACAAAACAAAATAAATCCATCCTTTTCCTTAATTTCTATTTTTTTACTCCAAGATGTAAGGTTAGACCCACTATAAAGGATCGTGGAGTACCATATGCACATTAGTGAAGAAAATACTCTTCCTTGTTCAGCATGTTTTTTAACAAAAGAATATCTAGAACAATTTGTTAAATAATTATTAAAAATACTCCAGATGTATAGCTAACCGGCGGGAAAAAAATCAAAGAGGATGAAATGGGTTCCATGGGAAGACCTATTTAGCAGAACGTGAAACGTAGATCATTTTGACTTCTTAGATTTCATGGGAGGATGGTTGATAATTTTGGTTGGCCTGAACCTGAGATCTACAACACAAAACTATAAGATGTGAAAGACTGTAGAAGCAGTCTTTGGGGAAGCAGTTTAGGGAAAAAGATGATAATGGCAGGATGGACAGAGAGATTGTTCTCAAAAATATATATTTTGTCAGTAAAAGGGAGATGGACTTACATCATTTAAAAATACAAGTATTATCTGTTAGTCTGCTTTTAATAATGCTGTTTGTTAGGATTTCCACAGGGCTGCTCTAGATTAGCCAATAAGAAAGTTGCTGGAGTATGAGAAATATGTAGCCCTCCTTCAGCAAAGTTTTACTCTTCACCTTTGTCAAGAGTGTCTTCTCCAGGTGAGATCTGTTCTTAGCAAGTGGTGGTGGTTGAATGCATGATGGGAAAATAAAGTAATTTCTTATCTTAGGAAATATAAAATCTGATGGGGAAAAAAGTAGTTCTTTTTGTATTAAGAGTGTCTGGGGAATCATAGAATCATAGAATCGCCTAGGTTGGCAAGGGACCTTTCAGATTATCTAGTCCAACCATCAATCTAACTCTGACAAAAAACATCACTAATCTAAACTATATCTCTAAGCACTATGTCTACTCATCTTCTAAAAACCTCCAGGGACGGTGCCTCAAGCACTTCCCTGGGCAGCCTGTTCCAATGCTTAATAACCCTTTCAGTGTAAAAATTTTTCCTAATATCCAGTCTAAACCTCCCCTGGCACAACTTAAGGCCATTTCCTCTTGTCCTAATTTTGTCACGCTCTTCTAACTTCAAAAACATAAATCCCCAATAGGTGTTACTCGCTGAGAGTGTTTCAGATTATTCACTGCTATTTTAATCAATGCAACTTTTCTCCTTTATTTTTCCATTGCTTTATTATCCCATTCACACACTTTCTAACTCAAAATACTGCTTGTAGCCGTTCCACCTTCAGGTAGGCGCGTTGAACAATTATCAGCTATGATTACTAGTTCCCAAAATATTGGGTATGGTCGTTGTTCTTTTTTCTTCTTTCTCCTGCATGCTGCTCCACAAGACACTGACACATGGTACTTCAGCCTTTGGACTCAACAGTTGCCATGGAAATCTGAATGTTTACCCCCAGGTCATTTGCAAAAGTACACCTTCCTTGTGGCAAAGGTGTTTCTATGGTAACATTTTACTGGAGGCCACAGAACTTATACAGGATGTGCCATAAGGCTTGTTTTGCACATTATCTGTCTTATATATGTCAATATAGGTTTAGCTATATTAAGGCAGGTAATAATGAGAAGAAATGTTTCCCTTGGTGACAAGACTCTCTAGGAGTTATTGAACACAATTCATTTGAATTTTATGTTATTCTAGGTTTTTATTCTGTGCTCTTTCATTCTTTCTGATGGGTAGCCCTATTCTTCAGTGGTAGTCATTCTCTGAATAATATTGGCTGATTGTATTATCCTCAAAGAAAATATTGTATCAGTATCACTTCTGGTCCTTCCTTAATAAACCCAGTAGGAGTTTTGATTTCCAAGAAGGTGTTTTTCAACTTCCTAAGGTGTCGTTTTGGTGTTAGTAAGGAAGTCGCTATCTGTAGCAAATGTACTGGACTGAAGGGTTAAGTATGGGTTTTTATTGTTTCTTTTGATTCACTATAGATCATTGTCACCTCTGATAATGCCTTTCACCTGAAAAAATGAGATGACACTTCCCAAATTAAAACGGGCCATGTTTTCTTACTGAGAGTCATCCATTGATGTCGGCTTCCATTTACAGCAGAGCCTGAGCAGGCAGCAGTGTTCTTGCCTTGTAATAAATAATTTCGGGTTATCATCATTGTTTTATTACTGTTCTATCAGCCTTTATATTTATTCCCATCCATCAGTGAAGGGACTCTTATTGCTGCCAGGTATGTGGGCCCATTTTGTTTCCCTGCCTGTTTCAAAATGTTGGTCCTGGCTTTGCATCAGCCATTGCTTTGGTTTCACTATTGGGACTAGATACAATATGAATTATTATTAATGTCTATCATTCTCTGCTGGCAAGGGTACAAAGGAAGACTTCAGCCAACATCGTGCTACTTTTAACAGGAGTCTTAATCAGATCATCTTCTTTGGCCAGGGAAAGGTGTAGAAGAGAAAATGAGATGAGCTAAAAGAATTAGGTCAAATAAAGGCATTTTGTGAATGCATTTGTGACAGATTAGCTCAGACTGCAAATAGAGATTGATTTGTTTGGGTGAAATGAATTGGTTCTCAGGAACGTAAGGTTCAGACTCTTCAAGTTTAAGGTGAGGCAAGGTATATTTAGAACCAATGTTAGCTTTTCTGCTGGCGTTAACCCTAAACTGAGAAGTCTGAAATTAAGACTGTTGAAGCTTCTTGTGTATAAGTCTTCTTGGGTAAGGAGCAGCTGTTCTCACAGAGAAGTTGGGTAAAATGCAAATTCTGAAAGCGAGAAACAAACTGAGTCACACCCTGTAGAGTTAATACTGCCTACCACCATACACATACTGCCACCACAGAGAGGGCTGCCAGCATCCCTCATACGCACTTGCCGAGAAGACTGCAGAGTCTTATTCACTGCTGGTGTGCTTTAGATTCGCACCCACTTGAGATGATTCCCATCAGTCTGCTCAAACTAAATACTCTGAGCTGTTTGCCAGCGTATGATTGATGCTAATTTTTATCTTTGCCATGTAAAAGCACAAAGAGGGAAGAGGAAATTATTTCCATCCAAGCCGTTGGCATTTGTAGTATTTCGTTCAAGACAGTGTTACTTTATAACATAGATGACATGCAATTAAAAGCTTTACATGTGAAAAATTCATGCACACCTGACTTTTTCTGACATTAAATCTTCTACTTGGACAACTAAGCAATTCAATAAAATATGGAAACCATATTTCAGAAGGATCTCAGTGAGACATCTGAAAGTATTTGAGTACTTTTTAACAAGCATTCACTGCCATGCATAAGTAAGGTGACTGTGCACACAATCATTTGATCCTTATATGTACCATTTGGTGCTTAGTTTTAGATTGACCCAAAATTGGAACATTTGTTTACTTAGCTGGTTTGTTTAGAAATGTGTTTTGCTAAGACTTTAAGCAAGCCAGCTACTGAGAGATGCTGTTTTCTAAGGATTCTTCCTAGGGGCAAATCTCTCGGACCCCAAGTGTTAAGCATTAAGCCAGTTTACCTGAAAGGGGATAAGAAATGCTCTGTGATGCTGCCTGTTCTCGCTCCTGCATTTCTTTGGTTAATCTCCATCCATATATCTTTACTTCTTTGAAATAAATAATTTCTGTGTTCAAAATAATCATTTTACCCCTTTTTGCAATTGAATTGTGCCCAGCCAAATGAAGTCATTTAATTCTAGTATCTTGGCCAAATCAAATTAATTAATGCTGGCCTCCACTCCTTCCTCAGGTCTCTGCTGTTACACGAAACTACACCCTGGATAAGTAGCGGGCCTTCAGGGCACCATTTATTTCTCTTTACTTAAGTCTGCTGCCCCCTCTTCTCAGCAGTTGAGAAAGTATTTGATACTGCCTTTCCATGCCCAGGAAGAAGGTTAGTAAAAACCTTGTTCTCATCTTGTACACTGTGAGACTATAGCTGCTTCCTTAATTCTTCCTCTTCTATCTCTAGCAGCATCTGTATAGGCCTTTTTTTCACACCTTGATTCTCTTTTCCTACCCATGCTGTTGCTCTTGGAACGCAGCCCGCTAATGGAAGACAGAGATCGTGTGAAAGGATAGCAAGGCAATTTAGTTTTTTCATGACTTGCAGGAAAAAGAAATCTTGATGTGTTGTTCTGTGTTTTTTTCCACGGTGTTAGAAGACAATGACAAAGTTAAATAAGGGGTGTGGTATTAAATCTGCAACTTGGCATGGAAGGAATTCTCCCTTGAGATTGCACAGCTTCACCTGTGCTCCACCTGTGTCCGAGGAGCTGAACAGTTTTTCAGAAATTGAGTGATAAGGCAGCCTGGAGATGAGCTATATTCCTCTCCTTTTTTCCTTAGCCGGTAAGCAGGTTGGAATGAATATGGATATACTCATATGTTCCTCATAGCTTGGCAAAGCTAATCATAAGCCTTTCAATATTTTTGTGGTGGCATTCCTTTCACAAGTTAGGTAGAAAGTGGTCCCTAAACCTGCTGTTAATGCAGAAGTTGCTCTAGATGGAGAGAGAATTAAATCCAGGACACCTACTTCCTGGGGAACATCTCTAGCCTCTAGGCTGAGACTCGATACCACCTTTATCCTTCTAAGTCCATAAATCAGGTAATTAAGCATAACTGAAAGTTTTGAGCTTTTCACATATCTTGCAGAGATGTTATGGGGGGGGAGGAGGGTGAGGGTATCTTTCTCACCCCACCTAACCAGCAATTTGAGTCTCACTCATAATAAGATATATAGGGTTCAGTAGCACAGAACTCTATTACGTGTGCCTGTGCAGCTATGTTAAATGAAACTCTAGCAGTAGATCATGTGAACTCAGTTTTGACTGATGCAAGATTTTGAAAGAAATGTTGTGACAGTTTTTGAACTCTCTTAACTAGTAGCCAAGGTAGGAAATACAATTTTTGTTCTATAGGAGCAAAATAATTTAAAACCATATGAATGAACAGAATTTATTATTCTTCATTGTACCAGATTCTTCTATACTGAATTTTGGCAGGAGGATCTAATTAAAGTAAATAGTGGTAAATGGTGACAGTAATACATGGAAGCATGAAATAAATTGGTATCTTGAGAAAATTTGTTGAATGTTTTTCATAGCCTGTTCAAGCTGTAATATTGTGCAGTGCTGTATTTTGAATGTTGTGTAGTGACTTGTTATTTTTTGGGGGGGTTTGGTGGTGATATTTAACTATTTTTAGGGGTACGACCACATTAAGGCTAAACCAAAGCTTTACTTGTCATGTACTTTCTTCACAGTAAAAAAATAATATGGCCTGCCCTATTATTGAAGTGTAGCTGGCTGAGTTACTTTAGCTGTCATTTTCTTTTGGAAAATATAGATTCTGGGTTCTAATGCTTAGTACCATAATACCAATCTCTTTATGTAAAGACATATGGGGTGTATTTGCTGTCATCTACTAAGATAGAAGCAATTCTCTTAGAATTGCAATGCTTGGAAATGTTCTCTTGGCTTTTTAAGTCTGTCATGAGCAGAGGCTAAATAAATTAGTAAGGAATCATATTGCCAAACCCATAATCTTCGGATTGCAATTCGGTGTTTTCTGTCTTTATGTATTGGGGTCACTCCAGAATAGCACACCTGTAAGCAGAAGATGTCACATGAATAACAACCTTATTTCAAAGGAGAGTTGAAAACTTCAGACTGGTTCTTAGAGGAGGAGCAGTCACGTCATTTAATGCTCCAGTTCAGTCTAGCCCTTCTGAAAGGTTAATGGGCACAGAGGTGCAACTACTATTTTATCTAGATATTTTGATTCAAGGAATTCCAATAATGTAAAATAAATAAATAAAAAAACAAACAAGCAGCCAACAACAACAAAAGCAACCCAATAAACTTTCTTGTCTTTTACAAGCTAATTTTAACAAAATCCAGTCATAATTTCTTTCTGTGATTTTGGCTGTCAGTTCTATAATACTGTGTTGCCAAAAAAAAAGAAAAAAAAGGGTGATTAGGATGGGAAGGACTGTTGGGTTATCTTCTCTGTTATCTCAAACACATTGAGCACATTGGATAGGAGGCAAGATCAAGTAGCAGGGATTCAGGGATTTATTTATTTTTTCAGCACTATTAACTTTGATTTTGGATAAGTTCCATGTGCCTCAGGGGCCTACTGTCTTGGACAGAGGTTAGCCAGTAACTGCTAACCTTGTCTGGGTTACTATTGATTCTGTCTTTCAGGCACAGTTAAAAAGATGACTTTCTGAATAAAAATTGTGTCACAGTCCATTGCAAAGTGTTTACCAAAGCAAGAGTAAAAAATATCTAAAATATGCCCTTCTATGTCCTCCTTAAACAGTGGAATTAATTTTAAATAAATGCAGATGCTTTAAATGAGCCCTATGATTAATAGCATACTTGGATATAGTGTTCTTTGATAAGCTGTAGAACTTTTTAGATGTTTGTTCATATTCGTTAAATTTTGAATTTTAAATCATTAAGGAAAGAGAGGAGAAGAGGGATAATGTATCTTCCTTTGACCTGGTCACCATTCCTTGGGTTTAGCCTTCTGGAGAGGATGCTGGAGAAGATTTCTCTTTCCCAAGAGCTTCCACTTTTGTCACTCACAGCAGCGTAGAGCAGGTCAGCCAGCAGGAGCCTTGTGCTGCGGCACAGCCGCGGGGACTCCGAGAAAGGTGGAAGCTGATGGGCACTGAGCTGATGAAAAGAAGAGGGACTTTCCCATGCCCACTGGTGTGATGGCAAGGAGTTTAAACCTAGACACTGAGAGTTGCTGAGCTGAAGGCAAGGCAATAGTTTGTCTCCAAGCCCTTTTGTTTACTTTGTGTCACTCAGCAGTTCTGAATTTCTTTAGCTGCAATTATCTTTTTCTAGAAATTCTTCTTTTTTAAAAAGAAAGGCTTAGAGACTGCAAATCTCCAATTAAAGACTGCAAATATTTGGTGTCTTTACAGATGCTTGAAAGAAAGAAAGAGGCAGTTGTATCCCAGGGCTCCAGCTGACTTGAAATTATGTCAGAGTTTTCTGCAGCCACTCTCTGGTTTGCACTATTAACCTGAAATTCAAACCATCACAACAGAAAAGGGTAGAGGGGGTCAGGCAGGGCGATAGTAGTAATCTGTTGTGTCTCTTATCCAGTCAGTTTAGAGTTGCTTTTTAAATCACGCATATTGTAGTATGTTGTGTCACTTTGTCCAGTCTACTGCTAGGAATCCCAAATGAAAGTTTCTTTCTTATGATCTCCTTTCCTTAATGTCACCGTATTTTCTTTTTCTTTATTTCATTTACATCTTCTTTATAACACTTTAAGTACTCTAGTCGGTCTACAGGCTGCTTTTATACCTTTTCAAATAATTTTAATAGTGACTGTTTTACTGAAAGAATTGGGTGTATTTCTTTACATTTAAATAATCAAAGTTTTATCCCAGTCTCTAGATGTTTATTGGTGATACTAGAAAATCAGGGCAACATTAAACCAATGTATCAAGATAGAACTGGGCCAGCTGCAACCATTTGTTCCTGTGGCATTCCCCAAAAGCCCTGAAGTGGTGAATGAAATCCTGTGGCCCAATGTCCACCAGCACAAAGCCACCTGCCTGCCTGCTTTTCATTTATGAGGATGAGTGGTCTACTGTGAGAAGTCCTCCTCTTTAGCCATTCCTGGATAGAGTAGCATGAGGAAAGAGGTGATAGTCTGAGTGAGTCCCAAGATCTTTGACAGTGAGCTTTGCCCCACAAAAAAACTAGTTCCAGCACTTTAAATAAATATTCTGAATGTTCACATATTTTCTGTAATAGCAAATGGTAAAGTCAGAGTGTTTTTATAAGTTGCTTCATAATCATTTAATCACATATTACCATTTCTGCTGTGCATTTTTCTCAGCTGTGTAGTAAAAGTAATGTGTACGGAGGGGCTTGGGCAGCAATGTTAGGGGAGAAATGGGATGGAGGAAGCTCAGGGGAATCAGTACATCATCTTTCTACATGAAAATGATATTGCAGTAGTAGTGATATAGTTCTTACTGAAATCTATTCTAAATAAATGAAATATTCCGCTAGAGGAAACAGAAAGCAAATTTGTTTTGACTTCACAATATACCAATAAATATTGTATTTTCAGTGGTGTGAAAGGAAACCTTTGCTGTAGCCAGTGGATCAACATAGTTCCAGTGTAAGAAATAGCCTTAAAAAGCAAAGCAAACCATGTGATACTTTTCTTTCATAAGCAAACAAAATGTCTTTAATGAGGAAATGTAGAAAAAAAGTCATTATTTTCACTCGACAACTAATCATTATGCCCTTGCCTTGGTAAACATATATTTCTCTCAGTTTAGCTGCATTACATAATAAAATATTCTGGTTTCAGCAAGTGTGTTTTCTGCTGAGCGTCGTGAAATTTAATAGAGAAGTAATGTCTTATTGATGCTTAGTTTTTGTGACCTTTTCCGTCTTGTATTAGTGACATATTGGTCCTCTGTCTCCAGTACTATGGGATTCTAATGGATAGTATAGAATGGGTCAGATAATGAAAGTCCCTGGTACATTAACTTTCAATTTCATGAATGTCTGAATACTGCCTGGAAGATGAATAACAGGCATTTCCTTCCTTTTGCATTTTAACATTTATGACCTGGTTACGCTTTTTTTTTTTGACTGCATTACCTCACAACAGGTCCTGTATTATCATATTAAACTATGTACTTGTGCTTTTGGCAAAGATCAAATATTGTAATTTGCAGAGGGAGGCAGATAATGCACATATACTGTTAAATGAGATAGTCTAATGCCCATTTTTTATTCCCGAATGCAAATTTTTTGCCCAAAGTTATGTTCCTTGTTTAATAAGGTCTTACTTGGCTGGTTTAGGAAAGCAGTTAGACTTTGTTAGTGGTTGATTTGTAACTGAAAAAAATGGTAATTACTGTTAGAAGCAGCATTTGAGCCTTGTAAAGTTGTAAGAGTAGGCATGATACATGGAAGATAGACAGGGACAGGGATTAACCAGTATTTATAGGATGTATGTAAGTGTACATAGGATACAATATTACATATGTAATAAGAATATTATATTGTATATATGATATAATGGGAAGCTGGAAGTAGTTGGAAGTGTATACTGGAATACTGGAAGTATTGCCAGTGTTAAAAGAAAGAACTGTTAATGATATGACTGAGGATACAGTGAGGTGGGAACTCAATCAGTTTTCCACCTTTTCGTAATGTATTAATATAGCAGTTTGTCTTTTTGCAAAGTGTGTAGAAACTGACCTGCGGGTTTCTAGGCAGGACTTTTAGATGATGTTTCAGAAGGCGTTAACTTACACGTTAGAGCAGCTTCTTCTGCTGATTTCAAGAAGCCTGTGCAATGTCAAGTTGTATAGAAATGGGTATCAGAAAATTTCTGAGAACACAGGTGATAATAATGCCTAACGTTAAATAACATCAGTGCAGCATCTTCAGACTCTTTCTGTCGAAAACACTGTAAAATATATTCAGGGGAGGAGAGGATAAAGCCCACATTCTGTACAAGAGTTCAGCTGCGTTTACTCTCTTTTCATTCAGCAGCATCCAGAAACTAGAAGCAAAGTTATTAGTGTCAGTACTTGGTTCATCCATTGAGATTGATGGATATAGATGAATAGGGTGGTTAACAAGATGGGAGCGTAGCCAGTGCACTATGTCTAAATAGGAATTGGACTAGATTTCCTCATTAAAGTGAGGTCTGTGGTTTCTGTTCCAGATTTTAAACTGATCTGAGGTTGGGACTAGTGGGAAGAGGATGTTTCTCCAATGTCGGGAAGGAAGAAAAATCCACAAATACCTTAGATTTAAGTGAGATTTTCTAGAGGGAGGTATGAAACATGATGCTGAAAGCAGGGTAGGTTACATCAGAATGTTTTATTGTTTTGTGGCTGCAACAGCTGAGTCAGTTCACAATGCATCTCAGAGACAAATTATATGTCAGCGATTTTTCAATTCCCAGCATCAACTTTATTTATGATCCCAAAAGAAGAATTCAAAACATTCTGGAGCTGGATTGAATCTGCTGCCTAGGACCCCATTCTTTCTCTGAAACCATTTTGTGTTGGAGTATTTCAGAAATGAGCAGCCAGTGATACAGTGCGAATTTAGCAGAGGTTTGGTACAACCAGTCATAACACTCCTGCGGTTCTCTAGGCACTTTATAACTAACTAACAGTTTGATAGACATTCTTATTTTACATCCAAAATTGAAAAAAAAAAAAAAAGTAATAGCTTTTTTTAAAACGGATCATGTTGATATTTTTGCTTTCTGCAAAGGTAAAATTTCAAAGGCTAACTGTAATTTAATAACTCAGTATGAATACCAAACACATTATATATTTTATCAAAAAAGAAAAAGAAAATTTTCTTGGGCGGGCTGTAGGCAGGAAGACATGCAAAGGAAGAGTTGCAAAGTAGCTTCTGTGTTGTACCTTTTGATTTGCAAAGTCTAAAAGGTGCCTTTTTAAAATAGGTATTTTTGGAGAAGGGATTCCTCATCATGAGTCATGCTCACTGTCATTAGCAGTGCCATCTGCTGCAAGAGTGAGGACTTTTGTGAACAGCTGCTGGTTATGCAGATACTGCCTCTTTTGCAGAGGTTCTGTCATGAAGTATGCACATGGGGCATCTTTTACCTGGATTTAGAGGATTGCTTCATCTTTGGTAAAAAACATAGTTGCAAAGACTGTGCCCGAAGCCTTGTTTAGCATTTGAGAGATACTACCTGACAAGCCATAAAAGCCTGTTCATGTACTTGGCATGTGTAAAAATAGGCTGCCTTGTACGATAGCCTATTATAAATAGCCAGCTAACTGCTTTTCAATTCTATTCTGGTTCCAGCATCAAACGGGAAAGCTGGGGGAAAGCTGGTGTTTGGAGGGTTGGTGTGTGGGCAAGTGTACAAAATAATTCATGTCTCAAGTTGTCCTCCTTCCATCCAGGTCTAGTTGCCTTTGGAAGATCACAGCTGGGGTTGTGGGGTTGCTGCCATCACTTTCTGGTCAGACCTTTGACTGTCATTGTAGTTGATGGCATGGACAAAAGCAGGTGTAATGGTATTTGGCCAGAGGTAAATTCTACAAAGTACACGTCATCTTCTTCCCTAGTTAAAAAGGATAGCCTACCAAATTCAGTGTGAAGTACACCAAAACCGTGATACAAGGGAGAGCAGTGAATCAGGCTGCCATCTGGAATGAATTTGATTTACTTGTATTTTAAAATGAACTGGACTGCATCAATCGGTTTTAGTCTACTGTTAAAATGTCATTTAGTTTAATGCACAGACGAAAAGGTATTTAAAGTCATCATTTCAAAGTGCAGACACAAAACATTATACAACATGTTTTTCTCAGATTTAAGAATGAATCAATAGAATCAAAAAGAGATAATCTGCGGTTTAATTTTATTACTTTTAAAGCAGGTACAATACAGCCAAAGAAGATGTACATTTTGTAGCAGAGATGAGTATACAGTTGTTTAAAATGAATGAAATAAATCTGGTAATATTCATTTAATATACAATCTGAGAGTATATTTTAAACCGAGACATGTGACTTTATATGCATTATATGGCACATTCATGATTCAGATTCAGACAAATCTTATAGGCCTCATTTTCAGTCTAAAGGCTCTTGTCTGCCTGGTCATTGCATGCATTAAATGTGAAGTTTAATTTGTGTCGTGCTACACACAGACCTGAGTGACTTTTAAGGTGACTGGGATTGCATTACTCTCCATTGTTTTACCAGGGCAGCATGCTTACAACAATGAAGAGAGTGACCTCTCTGTGGGGTAAACACTCTTTGACAGCATCATGAAAATCAGAGAAGAAGCACAGGGGAGGTATTCCTGCACCAGCACATTTATGCACATCCTAAGTGTAAGACCTCTATGCCTGAGGAAGGGGGAGCTTGTCAATAACTTTTTGTAAATAAATACGTTGTACTAAGAAAATGCCCCAGCTCAGGGCTGCATCAGGGTCTCTTTAAGCGAGAAGTGGCTCTGGAAGGCCCCTGGGTCCTAGTAAGCAAAGAGTCTACAGTACTAAAATTTCATCTATCAGCAGTTCGATTCTCTGTTAGGTCTAATCAAAAGTACCTCCTGTTGAGGTGGTCTGCTGCAGCCTTGCTAAGAAACGCTGCTTTGAAAAGGTATAGATGGCTGGTCTGTGGAAACATCTATACCTGACCTAAGGCAGAGGCCGCAACAGTGGCAGCATGAATACATTTGATGCTTCTTACAAAAGGCCAAGAAATTCTCTAAGATGGGAGAATTCTCATTAGAAAAAGAGGTGCTTGCATACATAAAATGTAATTACATATTTTCAGGGTGAAAATCCAGGAGACCAGTGTACTTGGGGAAAGCAAGCTCAGGGGATGTGCTCTTGCAGGGAAAAACTGATTTCAGTTTCCAGTGATTACAACTACAGCTTGATGGATTATTGGTAATAAATTCATCAAGTTCCATTTGAAAACTAATTAGAATGATTGTCCCCCTTGCTTATACAGACTAGTAATTTCCTTTTAATTCCCAGACTAAATTTATATGTATTTAGCTTATATTCAGTTTTTCTCTAGCCAACATGGCCAGTTTGCTTTGATGTCTTTTGCTCTTCCCTAGTGTCTGCGCACCCAAGTGTCTCTCTGGTTCCTTATATTGTTTGTATGTCCAGTCTAGCTTCTACCTTCCTCATCTGGCAGCATTTTCCTTGACAGAAACATACGTGCACATACCCTAATTCACAAAAAGAATGCATTATAATTAATTACTGTGCTCTTCTCCCTTGCAATTAAATCCGCCTCTTTCCCATCTAACCCTATTTAAGCTTTCTGAAATTATACTGCCCAATGCTAGGAACTCAGGCTAAAAACCTCTCTTCTCATGAAGTAATATAAAATGCTGATCTTTGAACATATTCCTCCTGCCCAGTTCCATCAAAGCAGAACACATTAAAGGTGGAGATGACATTTAACTTCCATTCACCAGAACTGGGAAAAGTGCAACTAGGAAACCCTATGACAGTTATCATATTTCTCTCTTTTTGTTGGAAAGTTCCCTGTAATGCATATTAACATCTTACACTAATTGAGAAGGAGGTAATAAATTACTTCATGGATCGTTCAAAGTCTGATGATGCAGTGACTTACAAGGGTTTTCTCTGAAGAGTCATTAACTGATTATTTAATCTTTGCCAGAGCCTGAAATTCTATATTTATTTCTAGGCATTTTTGGAAGACTTAAGTGAAAGATGTGACGGTCACATCCTAGAGATATGGTGCCAGAAAATTAACAGTGAATGTATAATCAATATTTCCAGTATCTATTGATTTATGTCCGTAATTACTCGTGAACCCATAATGCTGACTGTTGCCAAAATAGCCTGCTTTTTATGGTGTAAAATACTTGTTGTGCCAAGGGATTCCTTATTTATCTCAATAAATTAAGTATAATAGTGATAACTCTAAGCAAATGTTTATATTATATGGCACCTTTGACACTGGCCGGAGAGTAATTCATTCGGAAGGTTTCTAGGCATGAATTAGTAAAGAAAATAGTAATTCCAGTCAGAGTCAAACAGCAAAACCCTTGGGTTGAGTCAGCCTGGGCAATGATGGTGTAGAATATAGTTGAAATATAGCAAGTCAACTTTCCTGAAAACCTGCACAGATTCTGTTCTCGTTTGACACTTGTATTTTATTTTTTTTTTAAACTAACAAGCAACAGTCTAACTTGTATTGCTGGGAAGTTCTCGCTACACAATAAATTACAGCGTATGGAAATTGAAATACAGCACTGAATTTCTCTAGGTTAGTAGTTCATAACTGATTCTGAAAAAAAGAGGCTTGCAAATTTACCAGTTAATTGCAACTCTGTCCCTGATGGTTTGTATTAAGCACTTCTGAAAACAGGAGCTTTAACTTACCAACTACATAATGCTTTTTCAAGGTGTAAGGTGTTCCCAATTTCATCAAAATCCACAGGGAGCTGCAGAGGACTGGAATCATGTTTTTTCAGTAGCTTATATGTATTCTCAATTCCTTTCAAAAACAAACCCACAGAAACTGTGGCTGTGTATCCTGGTAATTGAGGAGCAATATTGAGGAACAGTAGTTGGTACAATCACAATTCAGTTCAGTCCATCTTAGAATATTTACAGAGCGGCCTCAGCTTTATACCTGACTTGGTTGTAATGATGTTAATTTTCACAGCGGTAATTCATGTCTTGGACCACCTGACTGTTCAAGGGTTCACCTGTTGCCTAATTGTGTTCTTGTTTTGTTTGTGATAAACACCCTCCTTTTTTGGCTCCTTATTTTTGTGTTAAAATCACCAAGATTTTAAAGGAAAAGAAACCATAAAACCTCTTTTTAAAAAAAAAAACTGAAAAGAACACTAAGAACATGGGCTCTGATTAATTTAGACATAATGTCAAAGGCCATATGTTAGTACTATCAGTACTGCATTACACTAGAGCTTAAAATGCTTAATGGAAGTTGTTAAACTTTATTTTTCTACCATTATTTAATATTGGCAAAAGATTTTTGCTGATCCACACTGCCTTAAGATTAATTGTTCAAATTAGCAGTGTAGTTTGTACAGTTGAAACTAAGCATAACTGTATGAAAGGTCTTTTACCACAAAAGTCACCAAAGATATAAAAAACATTTTTATAGCAGAAATCCTCTGGATGAAAAATGCTTGCCCTTAATGTGTTTCCACCCTTTTTCTGAGTTAACAAATGCTTAAAACGGTTGTGGTGTCTATTACCTATGTTTAATATTTCATTATATCTTAATGGTTGTCACATAACTTGGTTAAGTAACAATAATACTGTGACACACACTAAATCTATTAAATTAAAAATTCAAATGTAAAACTATCGTGAACTAGAACAGTTAGAAGACTTGCAGACATTCCTCTGGTTTCTGTTACATCTTCATTTTAATAATTTCATTTAAGAATAAAACATCTGAAATGAGAATCTAAAATATCTAAAAGGAAACTATAAGTAGATTATGATTAGTCTGCATTACTGGAAATCGAAAGAAATAGTAGAGATTAAATATTCTCATAACGAGCAGGACAACTGAAGATGAAGAAAATGTAAGAGCAAATTTGAAAAAAATAGAGAAATGGATAAAAAGTATGTGCTAAATGTTTTACAGGCATATTGGATACTCAATTTTAAGAAAAATTGTGGTCTTTTTTTTTTAATCTTTTACCTATGAACATCTGAAGTTTTTTAGTTTTACAAATTAAATGGCAATGGTATATGTTGTATAGAACAACAGGATTAACAAACTTTGGAACCCATAATGAGATCATGAAGAAGAGAAAATGTGGGAATGGAGGAGCAACAAAACAAATTTCTGCTGTTCCCATGTGAAATCCTAAACCTGCCACCTTGACTTGACTGCAGCAGAAAGCAGTCCTCCTTTGTGGTGCCAAGGCCAAGGTCCCAAATTGAGCCTCAGATTGTGGGAACACGCCTGCCTGGGCAACCTCCAGAGGCGAGAGCTGCAGGAATCGGTCCTCCACTCTGGAGTTACCCATAGCTGAAGCCATCCTCTGCTGATGCCCAACCGCCATGCTGATCTTAAGGGAGAGGCAGCTAAAAAATAAGCCTAGCAGAACAGCAATTTATAGGCTATTGGAAACCACAGTGAAGGATTCATGTAGTTACATCAGGGACACTAAAGAATAACAGCTGCTGGCCGCAGGGCTACATATCTCTTGGTTTTGCTGGTTTTCTGCTTAAGTAAATATGCTTAAAAGGTAAGAATTTTGTAAAGATAGCATTAATAAAAATTCTTACATTTACCTAATCTGGAATAGACAGATATATCAGGAATTAAATTGCCCTATACAAGTTATCATTATAATTCATTTTATCTGTAATTATTATTAAGTTGTAATTCTTTTTCTTTGGTTATATGATTTTGAACAGAATTTTGCATTCTGACATGAGAAAAGAGAATTACAGGATATACTTTTCCTTTAAATCTCTTAGCTTCTGATTTGTAATTCAAGAATATATTTACCTTACTGATCTCTACGATATGTTAGAACCTTGGATTTTGCTTGATGTTCATTTGCAATAGTTGGCATGATCAGAAAGTAGAGAATGTCCTAGAAATACTATACAAGTGCCTGACAAGAACAGGTATATAAAAGAAGCAAGCAGTGTGTTCAGAGGATAATCGTTCAATAAAACTAATTTAATGAGGCAAAAGAGCTTCAGGTAATCCTCCTTCTCCAAAACCGTTCAATTATGCTAACATAACTTTTGTGGCTGGAAATCAGTTGGATAGTCAGTCCCTTGAAGCTTGCCTGATTGCAGGTGAAAGGATATTTTTTTCCCCATTTGCTACAAAATTAGCATAGGTGCAGAGTAGAAGGTAATTAACTATAATACAAATCCTAGCACCAGAGAAGAGTAATGCAAAATAATATTTGGGAGGAGTTTCGAGTTTGTGGGAGGATCAGAAAAAAAAGAGGGTCTTCAGCTCACTGCAGCACAACACTACATACCCACTTGGAGGAGCAGGGGCTCAATTCCTCCAAGCTGGAGAAGCAGGGCAATGTTGGGGAGTTCCCTTCTTCAGCCAACTCCAGTTCCCTCTTCAGAGACCATGGGAGCCTACAGTTTCGGGAGACTGTTTCGGGATATGGCGTGTGGGTCTTCTCAAGCAACTTTTGTGTTTCATCTTGAACATCATCTTTCCCACACCTAACAATCGGTGGCTGAGTATAATCTCTGACCCGCTTCGGATTTCAACAGACACATAATTCATAGGTGAGGTCTCCAGTGAATTTAACAGGAGGCTTCACTCTTTCTCATCCTGGAGCACGTGGATGCTCAGCCTTGCTTTACAAATTTTCAGATTTCCTCTATCCGAATCAAGTTGTGGTTCTTCAGGCTGGAGAAGAGAAGGCTCTGGGGAGACCTTATAGTGGCCTTCCAGTACCTAAAGGGGGCCTGCAGGAAAGATGAGGAGGGACTCTTTATCAGGGAGTGTAGTGATAGGATTGAGGGGTAATGGTTTTAAACTGAAAGCAGGTAGATTTAGATTAGATATTAGGTAGAAATTCTTTACTGTGAGGGTGGTGAGGCACTGGAACAGGTTGCCCAGAGAAGTTATGGGTGCCCCATCCCAGGAATTGTTCAAGGCCAGGCTGGATGGGGCTTTGAGCAGCCTGGTCTAGTGGGAGGGGTCCCTGCCCATGGCAGGGGGGTTGGAATTAGATGATCTCTGAGGTCCTTTCCAACTCTAACTGTCCTATGATGCTATGATTCTTTGATTCTAAGTAAAGGATGAGACATTGCTTCCTAATTTTGAGTTCACTAGGTTTATGATTAAAAAAATAAGTAAAGAAAGCAAGAAATCTTCCCCGCTAAAACTAGTCTGTGAAGAACAGATTTGGATGTTTCCTTGAGAATGAGGAAATATGAAGCAATAGCCTTCGAATAGGTCACATCTGCTGAAGTTAACAAGAGGAGATGCTTAAGATGTAGTGAGCTTCTATCATTCAGCATTTCATTTGTGATTGGTAATGCTATAGTGAGCCCTTCTGCAGTCAAGGCCTCAATTTTAAACCTTCAAATAACTTACATTGTAAATACTTCAAAAAGTTAACTAGCCAAAAAAGAAGTGCTGATAAAAGTGGGTTTTTTCTGAGTTACATTATAAAAGCATTGAATCTTTCCTTTTTGTCAGAATTGGGTGTTAATATTTTAATTACTATGAACCTGTGGCTTCACCTGAGAGAAGCAGGGCTATGGAGTTAGCAAATGAGGAGAGATAACATTGCAGCCTAATTTTAGAATTCTTTTTCATTCTATTTTTATACATATAACTTATTCATCATAGAAAAAAAACCCATCAACCCCCCCAAAAAAAGAAAATACCTCTAGTAGCTCCAGAAAGGTTCAAGCTATAAAAAAACCCTTCTTTCTATGGTACTTCAGTTTGTGACAGGCACAGCTTTTAACAACCTTTCCCTCGCTGTCAGAATAATTTCGGTGAAGGCCGCAGCTAGACGTATTATTGCAGCCACAGCTGTGATCAGCAGATTCTGCTGCCACAGCTATTATGTAAGACTCTTCTTCAAAGAGAAAAGCGTTTTTTTTGATGACGAACTTTATACCTTGAGCTCTCAGCATGACACATGAAGTCCCAGTTGCCTATGGAAAGATTGAGATGGCAACTCTCAAGAAGAGTTTAAATTCCCATCTGGTCCACAAAAAGAAATAAGTAAGAAATTTAATACTCACCTGTCTGCCTGTACACCAAGGTTGCCATTCAGGCTGGAGATGAGGGGTTGCTAGCAATATGTTTATATTTTGAAGGGATATGGTGTCCTTTACAGGCAGATTTTTCCCTGCCTGGTGACCATCTAGTACACCTCTGTATTTGTAAAGAGCATGGGCTACACGACAATAATGTTTTTTCTTGATCTTGAGGAAAAGCCCTGCTGACAGCTGCTCCTTTGTTTTTTCTTCTGTTGTAATTCCCAGAAGTTAGCACCTCTAAGCATTAGCAACTACTTTGAAGTCTTTCTTCCAATGTAATTCATTTCTGAGTGTTGCATATATCTGAAATATATATACCTTCAAGGTTTTACACCTTGGTTTATCACCTCAGGTACAGCAAGTCCAGAGGCAATGTCTTTAATAAGTATAAAAGAGTTTTTAGTACATGTGAAACCTGCTGGGTAAAGACAACCAAAACCAGAAAATACAAAATAAGAAAGTTTTGTCGACAACTCAAACTGGGGTATGGAAGGATTAAATATTGTAGGGAAGGAAAGTTGATATTAAGACAAAGTGCTAATAGCTATCATCGTTGTAATGAGTGCAGGGCAAAGCACATAGCTGGCTGAACAGCTCATAAAAATAAGCTGGTGTTACTAAGACTGAAGGACAGGCCAAATCTTACCTTTGCCAGTACCATAAAGATGTCTGGCTATGGCCTTGTACTCCATCAAAGGAGTCCTAGCAAATGAGTGCAATGCAGCATGCACGTACTGTTTTTCTGAACTGAAACTGCAAACTGTAACTAGTATTGCTGTTGACTTTATCGAAGGTGTTAGCTAACTTGACAGTTTGGCCTTTCTCTTCTGATGACAAACACTTGGGAATATGCACTAGAAGTGCCCTTTTCTTGCATTCTCAGCTCTATCTGTAAAGCAGATTGCAATGAACAAACTTCTACCCTGAAAACCTAACATATAAGATCTGCTTGCCAGAGGTTTGCTGGCTGCTATTAAGGACAGAATCAGTGTCTTAGGGTATGCTCAAGTTTTTACCTTACCGTTATAAATGCTCATTATCTTACATTTTCACTAATTGTTCTAGAGCAAGAGAAAATCATAATTTTTAATCAATAATACAGCATCCTTGAGAACATTTTACAAGTTAGGAGTTTAAGTCCCAGCATATGTTGATAATGTTAGTTGTTACATGTTAATTAGTTTGGATTTTTTTAGTTAGCAATAGCACTGGAAATGCAAGCTATGAACTGACATTGAGCAGAAATTTTCTGAGCAGAGGTCAAGTAAGAGCTCCTGTATAGAAGACGCAGGATGTATTTACTTGCTGTTTGAGTTTCCTCTATGTAATCAGTTGATAAGGAAATTAACACCTTTTCCTGATACAGGTTAACCAACTATATGTGTAATGCTCAGGAGTTTCTTCTGATTAGTGATTTCACCATTTTAAGGCACCGTGATTATAAATTGATGGGTTTTTTGAAGGTTAAGTATTTTGAAGCACACAGATTTATTCATGCAGACTATCAATTACTTTGATATCCCTTGAATTAGCATTAAAGTTAAGGGTCTTTGAACTGAAAGGATTTCATTAATTGCAGGCAAAAGATATGGAGTCCATAATTCCTTTGGATGTAACTGTCATGAATCTTGAAATGTGGCAGGAAGAGTCATTAGCAGAGTGCCATTCACATTGGCTCATCAGAAAGGGAGTTTGATGTGATTGCCTCAAGCAGAGTACAGAAGGTCAGCACGGGCCAATACCCTCAGCTAACAGAAATGTAGAAAGTTCAGAGCTGCATGACAGCTAGCTCCAGTAATCCTGACTCCTCTGTCTAGATGAGCTGTTTCTCTGGGAGAAACCTATTGTCAACTGCTCAAGGCTCTTGCCATTTAAATTCTTAAAGGGATTTTATTTTTTATTAGGTGACATTTCTATAATATTCTACATGACTTAACATTATTTTTAGGGGTAGTAGTAAGGTTCAATTAGAGATTAAGGATCAAGACGATGACCTGCTCCTTATTTCTACTTGTTTCACCTCCGATTTTTCTCTGTGTTTAATGTTCTACTATAGCTCTTGTGTGATTTCACATACTATTAAATGCAAAAAGAAAATCTTGAATCTTGCAGACTGAACAGATACGTGACAGGTCGGGAAGGGACATTTCTCCTCTTCATTTAGCAGAGTTTGGGCACAAAAAAGATGGATGTGTGAGAGAGAGCGCCAATCACCAATTCTCAGTTCTGTTGTGCTTTACTTCATTCTACACTTGAATGACTAGAGGCATTTACCCTTCTCCCCCCTGCACCACTAACATGGACGGGCACAATTCTGAGAGCGAATGAGGAGGTGCAGGCTGGCAGAGCCACCAGAGGCAATGAAGCATCAAAAGTCTCCAGAGTGTTATCTCATCCAGCATCAAAACTATGAGGTCTGGAGCTTTTTCAGCTCCTTTACTACATTTCAGTTACAAAAGTTTAAATCTTAACCAGTTCTGTAGTGGACAACAAATACTTTACTCTTAATATGGCTGTTGAAATGATACCTATGATTTCGTGACTCCTGGTTGACTCTCGGAAGTCATTACAAGGGGTATCTGCCTCAGTCTTCCCTGCTTCTTAATCCTTCTACCACCCCATTGTCCCCTATTAATCTTAAATATTCCCCATAATTAGATGTTGAGACATCAAATTGACCCAAGTGGCCTGGCTTTCTGTCTGACACAGATTGTGTGTGACTTCATGCCTACAGAGAAGGGAGGAGATTAATTTTTCTGAACAGTTGTTCCTGTTGCTTCTGCAGAACATTTCATCACGTGACACTTACTGGTCTCAGCCTCTACAAGAAGGTTATTTGAGACTGATTGACTGAACAAACCACTTAATTCATAAACCTTTCAAATTACTAAATTGATAAATGTGGAAGGACAGGAGAAAGGATGAGAAAGGCCTGGATCTGACCGATTGGTCACAAAAATTGGTCTCATGTAAAGATTACAGTGCAGAACAAGGTTAATTTTTTTTGCTTAGGGAGGGAGAGGCTTTCTTTGGTGGTTTTTACTGTGGTCGTTACTTATCTTTTTATACAACTGCCTTTTAGGAAGTGTGTGAGATGCACTCAGTTCTGGTTGCGTGAAAGTTCACGCTTAGCCTCTGGGACTGTGAAAAGGTTCAGCGGATAGTTAAAATAAGAGGTAGGTCACTTACTGCTAGTCATATTTAAAATCTGGTGATATTTTGGGGGAACTACTTTCCATGCCATTACAAGCAAAGGCACTTTTTCCCCTTTTAATTGGCATTTCAGGTTGTAGCTGTATTTTCTGTCATAATCAAGTCGAGCTTTTATGTCTCCTGTCACAGTGACAAAGTGTTAATCATTTCATTCAAGCAGTCAGTCAGTCAAATTAAAATCTCACACCATCTATATAGTTTATCTGTCTTGTCTTACTATCTTTCAATAATACTTTTGATCTCTAATGGTCAATGACTCTTAAACTTTGATCAAAGTTTAAGTCCAAAGGGTTATTTGGGGGTTTTCTTCTTTATTATTTAATTAAGTATATTGGGTCTGTACCCCATCACAGTATCTGCGTTCCTTCGGTCAGATTCATAAGTTTTGGTGCCATGTATACTCTCATATTGAAGCCTGCCATGCAAGTTCCAGCCCTGCTAGTCACCTCTGAATCAACAGTCACAAATGTTAGAGCCTGGAAAAATACTGGAGTCACAAATGTTTGTATTTAAAGTAACAGCTTCCCAGATCTTCATGTACCTCCTGTTTTATTCTCCCCTGGTATGTGAGCTACATTATTTTGACTCAGCTGTAAGTACATGCAATTTTCCTGGTAGTAAATGCCATGATTTAAAAAAGTGGTAATTGGTGGCACTACTGCCAGACAATGGAGCTCCAAACGATTATTTCTCAGCCTTTTGCTTTCAGACTCAAACACATGCAGTATATGGAAATACTACTATGCTGCATGAATTATTTACCACTTATGAGATGCTTTTTCTGGCAAAATACAGTCCTTTTAAAAAAACATTTAAATTTTGCAACTGGTGATAGTGACCTGGCCAACAGCAATAGAGCTTTTTCATATGACTTCATTGCAGTTCAGTAGGAAATGCGCAATAGCCCCATTTTGTGAGACCCAGCGATGATAGTATCATCATGAGGGAAGAAAGCAGCATGAATGACGAGTTAGAGAGTTTATATAGAACTATGTCTGTGTGTGCATATATATGTATAAAGAATAGACAAATCAGGTAAGACCAATAAGTGGTTTAATGTGGTCTGATTTTCTAGTTATCCCAGAAATCCATGAGCAACCTTTTTTCAGATGTAGATTAAATCTAAACATAAATCCAAAGCAAATTGCATATCCATTTATTCCGCACAAGGGAGAAAAATGCATAAATAAGCTCAGAATCAGCTTAGAATTTTTTAATGTTCACTTTATTACACATGCCCCCTGATAGTTATTTAATTTTTAATGGTTTGGGTTTTAAGTCATAGATTTTGAGCACATATCTCTTCAAAGAGATTATCAGTGCTGCTGCCTTCCAAAATAAACTGTGATATAAATACAGCAAAGTAAAAATGTTTCAGTAACAAAATTTAAATGTACTCAATGTTGTAGTTCACAAATCTCAGCTAATTTTAAACACCATTCCTTTACATTCTAGGTGTTTCCTTCACTTTTCCATATTTAAAAATGTAATAAATAAGTAGAATATAAGCTATAAATGTAAATATATACACTGCATTTAATAAACATATAATAAAATATTGCATACAATGTATGCATATTTTCACTTACTGTAAGCTGATTCAAATAACTGCATGCCAAATTCAAATAACTGAATGTCAAATTCAAATAAAATTCCCAATATTCAGACCAGGTCACCTCCTAATATGAGGCCTCCTTGATCCAGACCTGCATAATTTGTTCTGAAATGGGGTTAGGTGGAAACAGCTTTGGTGTTAGTGTAAGTTTAAATGAAAACACATCCAACTGAGGTGATGCTATAAATGGAAATATTTCAATACAGAGACTATAATAGGCTACATAAGTAATGTTTGCTTGTATTTATTTTTTTTAATTTAGCCTTTGCAGGCCAAAAATCAGTCAGGACTTGCTTTAAAATACATATTGCAAAACAAAAAAGAGAGACGCACAGACATGCAGAGAAACAGAGACACTAAACATACTGGGACATTAAACATTTTTCTAGCACGAACTCTTAACGAAGGTAATATATTGACTTGTCCTAGGGTGGCCCTCCACCTTTGCCTCATGTTTCTTCAAGTACTTTCATTAGGACTTAGAGAAGTCGTATCATTCATAGGAAGAGCCTTATTGGTGAAAAGGAAATTAGCATGGAAGCACTCAAAATAGTTAGAAATGTCAGTGGCTGACATTAATTTTAAAGTAAAGATCCCAGCAATGTTGATTTTTTTCAGACGTTTCAACATTTTCAAAGCCACAAAATGATCTCTCTCAGGCTATCAAAGGCTGCTTTAAGATTATGTGAGCTCTTTGTAAGAAGAGTCCTTGAGGATTCTCTGCCATTTTTGATCCAAATGTGTAGCTTTCATATTGATTGAATTGAAATTTTCATGAGACAAAATCTCCTTGTTGCATCTTTCTCTTTAATACCTCTGGGTAAAGCTGTGCTCCCCAGATCTCAATTAAATCAGCATTGACCTTGCAACTCTCAGTAGAAAACACAAGAGTTCATCTTGTCACTTTTTTCCCCTGCTGTTTTCAAGAAGTAGTTGTGTCCTCCAGAAATGTAGGAGCAAACTTTCAAAAATATATCCAAAACACACCATGGAAGTATTTAAAATGCAATCTCTATATTAAAGGTAACCAATTACACAGCTCAATGTGCTCCTTCTGGAAATAGTTAAAATAATACAGAAGTCCATCAAAATTAATTTTTCAGTCCTCATTTGCACCATTTGCTAACCTCAAGTCTCCCTAAATTTCTGTCTAGGAATGTGCTGTGCCACGTGCCAAGCTCAACTTGGTAGTGGGGATCACTGGGACAGGGCAGAAGCAGTATAGGTAGGGCAGGGTATTATCATAAGTAGGTTTCAACTGCCAGTTGAGGAAGCAGGTTGTGCATCTTATCACTGGGCTCAGCCAAACTGAATGGCACACAGGTCAGCCACTTAGTGATACGACGACTAGTTGGTATAGAGGACAAGCTGTATTAAGAGATATATAAAGACTGGGACCCTGAGAAAAGTGAACCCTACAAAATCGATTTTTTTTCCTTCAACTCTCCAGAAGGGCTTGTGCACATATGTAGCTTATGCAAAACACAGAGTATAGACATATAGTGAAGCTGATGCTTCCTGAATTCTAAAGATGGAGAGATATTGTAATATTTTTTCGTATGTCTAGAATATACTACAGGTGTTTTATTTTTCTTCTCTTCCATTATTCATACAGGAATTTTGAAAGTCCTTTATTATGTATTGGAAGTTATGCCATGCTCTATTCCTAGAGTACAACAAACCAAATCCTAAAGACCATTCTGTTAGTTTTTCTAACATTTATGCATTTTAACTATCTCCCGATTTTCAGACGCATCTGTTCTAAGCAAGTTTGTAAGGTTAGGTAATTCAGAGGCTTGTTAAAACCCTGGTCAGGAGGAGTGTTTGTTTTAAATTTCACTCTGGTTTGGATTTTTTCTCTGTTTTACTTTTGGATTTGGAAGAGTACTAAAATTATGTTTGTTATGGATTTGGGGGATTTGCTAGCCTTTCCTGCCTATGGGTTATTCAGTAAAACATGTTTCTTCATACGCTCTCCCCAAAACTACAGAAGTCAGCTCCAAATTCATTTGTCTCTTTCTATTTATGAACAAAGTAAGACGTTCTGACTGGCTATTTTTCATCTTTCTTGCGGGCACTTGTTGTATATAACAGTGCAGGTTTCTTCGGTCAGCATTGTCTGTTGTAATTATGTGTATTACAGTAGAGTTTGCAGGATCAAAGACAGAGAGACCTAATAAATTCTCTTCTTTATGTACTCTAAGCACTTACTTGTCTCCAGTCAGACTGGAATATGTATGTTGATTGTAATTTCTTCTGCAGATGCTAAAGGGAGACAAGAAGGGTTGACATTTGTTTTTTATTTTACTAAAAATTTTGAGAAAGAACTGTGGCCTGGTAAAAGCAGGACAAAAAGAAACCAGAAGTAGGTATAATTGGGCTTAGAGTCTGAAAATCTGTGACTCGGAAGTTGTCCAGTCATAGCCTGATCTGCTGTGCTTAACAGAAATAGGTCATGTACTTGGGGGAAGAAATACATGCGTGGCACGCATTTTTGAACGTTTGGATCAGTTTGTTCAGGTGTCATTAGCTGGTACAAAAAGACATAGGATACAGGATATATATATAAAAAGCATGAAGTATAAAGCAATTATTGTCTAACTAACACAGAGAAGACAGGTAGGATTTAATGAGCTATTAGCTAAGCATCAGTCCATAAACATTATCATTAGCTGTTAGGCTAAGCGTGTGGCACCTCCGTCCAGCATGAGCCCGGCGGGGAAGGGTTAGCCTCTGCAGCCCCTGGCACTGGCTCCGCAGCGCTGCTGAGCTGCCGTCTGCCACCAGCTCTGTCACCACTGCTGTCACGGGCAGCTCAGACCCATGAGCTGATGATTCCCAACTCACTTGACCAGCATCCATGGCTTTGCCCTTTAGGATTTTATACCTTTCCACGTTGGCGCGGCTTTCCTCTGAAAGTTGGCTTACCCTTCCCTCTTAAATCCTTGAGCTACTAACAAGCCCCATCTCAACAACTGTACCCCATTTGTAATTTTTCTTTTCTCATCTTTCTACTCTTTCACGCAGCTCTTTCTCTCAACTTAGTAATTTTCTCCAAAACTGAAGGCACAGTTACACAGTTGAGCTGGATCAGGGCTGGGCCTCCAGTCCTGGAAACACAGCCAGCCAGGACTCTAGGAGTTGGAGTGGGGGTGTATAAAGCATCGCTGTCTGTTTTTACTATAGCCTATTTTTTTTTACCATTAATATTTAGCTTTATCATTTTTTGGCAACTAAACATTTCTGAACATTTGGTTTGTGGAAGCATAGCATTGCATCCTGCATTCTGCTTTCCTCCTTACATCAATATAGGCAGTTGTTCTATATTGACCCAATATTTCATCTTTGTACATGACCTACATTTCTATATTGACCTATTTCATCTTTCACTATCTTTTTGAACCATTGACATTGTTTTCTTTTCATGACCACTTTCAGGTGCATAGCATACGTTGTAGGTTTGTAATACAAATTCTATAACCAGGAAATGTATGTGTTGCATGCGTTACAGAGGAAAATGAGTCATATTTCCATGAGGGCATCTGTGCTTTCACTTCACAACATAACTATGTTATCTTGCTGTATTCATAGAAGCAGTCCTTATAAACTGATATTTATGTAAATGCTGAAAAAAACAGACATCCAGTGAATTATTTTTTCCAGTATAGATTTACATTTGGTCCAGATTCCTTTCTGGAATGCAGATTGAAAATCTATGTTTTGACTATCAAAGAAGAATACTCTTTATTTCAATGGATTTTGTATACTTATGCAAATTACTACTCAAGTTATCTAAATTTAGTTTGAGGTCATTATATGGATAATTTGTTACTTAGTAAAGTCGGTTGTCAGGTTATGAGACATTAATCCTCCGATAGGTCTTTAATTAGGAGAGATGAACTAAATAATTCATAGCAAGACTTGGCCTGAAAACATTTATACTACTCGATTATACCATTTTACATGCAATGACAAATTGTTTTGGTGTAGACTGGAAATAGCGGGACTTAATTAATTACTTCCAAGGTTTTAGACATCTGTGATAGGTTCTTTAAATGCATTAGATTGGAAATTCATACAAAGGCTAAAAATAGAGTTCAAGTCCTTGGGGTTAAAAAGCTGAGATGAAAAGAGAGCATTCTGCTTGCAGAAAAGAGCAGGAAGCAGCTGAAAGAGGGGAGGAATGGCAGCTAACTAGCGTGTCCAATTCCCCAAATGTTATTTTTGCAAAACTGGGCTGGAAGTCATTAAATACTGAAAATGACATGGTTTTAAATTTGAATAAAAGGAATGTGCTAATTACTTGAGTGTCTTTTACTCATCTGGCCAATTAGATGGAAGAGGTGGCTGAGAAAGGAGCCATGAATAGTTTAAAGAGCCTACAAACAAATGAAAAAAAGGCGAGATGTTTTTCTATTCTGCAGTCACCTTGCAGATGAAATCAACTGAATGAGAATAATTTACTAGACTGGAAGGATTCTTTTTTCAAAAAAAAAAAAACCAAGAGAAATAAGCTAGATGTAGTAACCCAAGGTTTAGTATATGCCATTAAGTGGTATCTTCAGATGGTGAAGCAGTGAATCACACTGCTATTGCACTTATGGCTAATGGGAAGAGCAGAGAACAAAGGGTTACAGTCATATTATGATATAAATCTGAGAAAAAAAATATTCTTTTGATAAGAATATTTACCAATTTATGCTGTGGAAGAGGGTATTTTTTACAAATTGGATACCTCCTTGAACACTTGAGTTGGAAACTCTAAAAGATTGAAATTCATAACACCAAATCTGGAATTAATCCCTGAAAATGGTCCTTTTGAATATGGACAAATACCTAATTTTTTCTTTTACATGGTCAAGTTGCTGACCTTTACATGTAGCTTCACAGTTGGAGCATTCATCCAGTGTTCTCATGTTCTGATTTCAGTTTCCTCAGTGGCCCAAGAAGACCCAAATGCACATCGCTACCTCGCAAGAGGACATCTGGGTTCAGTAAAAGAAACTGCACCATTGTGCTGAATGCAGCTGTGGGGTACCAGAAAATGAACAATCAAAAGGGAAAGTGGTGGAAAAGATAAGTCATTTGCAGACTACACGATGGGAAATGGCAGTTTGAACACCATACAGACTGAAAGGGGTGTTTTATCTACAACTGCTTTCTGACTTTTTGCTATAACTAACTCCTATGTACCTACCAGCAGACCTTGAGGTTACGCCTGTTTGATTTATTGGTATGGATATGGCTTGTGGGAACAGCTAGAAGTTTGTGAAACATCCTCCGTGGATCTGGACCACTATCTTCCACTTAAACTCCACGTTAGGTGCCTCAGGGCCTGTGCTGTTTTAGACCTTTGTCACTTGAGTTTCAGGTCATCTGTTTGTGAAAGTACTGAGTTGAAAACCTCCTCTGTCCAAAGCACTGGTATTAGGAACAGTGGCACTGAGGACAGCAATAGGTATGAAAACAACATGAGGTGGCTGAATGGAAATAAAAAGGGAAATAGCAGTAGCCACCCAGTAACCATTACTGCTAGAGTTCACATACCTAGCCTCATTCATCATAGATTTCACTACTAATTCTTTCTAGTGATCCTTGGGAGTCTCATATTATTTGCCACCTTTGGGATGATTCGAGACGTGTAGAAAATTTCAAACAGATCCATATTTAATGATGAAGGAATCTGACATCCACCTCAGAAGTAAAATATCCTAATGTATTATAAAGATGCGCTGATAAAAGAGACGCAAGAGGCAGAAAAGGTATGTGTAGGGTCTCAGCAAAACAATGTAGTTGTATAAAGAAGGGTAAATAGCTGAAGAGTAGGCTTACTGATTGTGTTTGTCCAATGCAGATATGTGGGTCAGGTTGAGGCTGAATTTTATGAGTTACATGTGAGTAAAGAAATTGCATTTCACAGCTTCAAAGCAATTGCTTTATTTCATAACCATCCAAAATCAGATGAAATTTTCTTGTTCCATTTTCCAGTCAGAAACACATTTTTACAGAACCCACTTTTTAGCAAGTCAGGGCACTTAGCAGGAGCTGCAGCAAACTCTTTCAATTCATTTATCAAAGCATTTGCAGTGCCCATTATAAAACAACAATAGATGTTAACAAAAGGAAGTTAATCTGTATTCTATAAATAAAAAGCTAGAGAACATCAAAGCTACTTGCAAAATCTTGTGTTTCTTTTAAGTTTCATTCAATTTCCCCTCTTCGCATCCCTGTGATGAAAGTTTATTTAAGGCACTCAGCTAAACCATTCAGCATTGTAGAAAAAATGAAACAGCCTACATAAAGAGAAGTAAGAAAAGTGCAGCTGAGTGAGAAAGATGTCAGAAAACAGCTTAGCTGTCGGTAGCTGTCATATGCTGCTGAGGCAAAGCCCTGCAGACAGGCTTTAGTTGGCTGCTGCCCTCCTCGGAGAGAGAGGTCAGGGCCCTGAGCAGCTCCAGCAGCACTGCTGGAAGGAATCACAGGAGCACACTCTCTCCCTCAAGCATCCACAGCCCCAGTGCCTGCCTGAGGCTGAGCCTGGGATTTGAATTAGCTGCTGCTGCCAGCGTGGTTCCTCGCAGTCCACCTGAACAAATCATGAGCTGTTGGCCTTGCAGGGGCTGCTCGGCTTTCTGTGTGAAGCTTTGCAACCCTGTGTCAGTCTGCTCTGCTGTTTTGAGCTTGTTCTGAAGGAACTGATTGATAGAAGTGATGGTTTCTCCTGTGCCTCTGGCACAGGAGCAGCACCAGTGGCTGTGACATTAAAGCACACATGCCAAGACGGCCCCGAAATAGTCTCTGCCTGAAGTCTTAAAATCAAAATAAACAAGAAAAAAAAATACGGTAAAGTCAGTCTCTCAAGACAAATTGAAAGGTCAGTGGAGAAGTTTGAATATGGAGTCTAGCAGAACAGCATCCTCTGCCAAGATGACCCATTACATGTGAAGGATGCAGGTCAGAGGCAGCGGTGCCAGCAGAAGTCAGCATGATCTATCTCACCGGAGCCTGGCTGCTGAGGGCCAGCATCAGGCAGTGACAGACACAGTCCAAGTTTCCTTCCCTACAATAGAGCATAAAACCTGAGATAGGTTTCCTCCCAGGGCTAGATTGCCTCTGTCATTTTCTGAAGAACTTTTAATTCTAAAGCTAGTTGTGTGTTAGTCTAGTGTTAATGCATCTCAGTTTGCTACACAGATTTTTCAGGGGCAGAACAGGTGATTGGTTTGCCTGGTCGGAGAAGCTACCAAGACAAGTAACGGTAAAATCCTGCACTGATGCCACTCAAAGAGGTTAATCTCTGCTTATATCATAGGTGAGTTCAGCCTGTGAAATTGTTTGAAAGTAAGCTAAGATGACTTCTATGATATATATTTTTTTCAGAGCAATTCTTACAACTGGATAAAATAGATACCGTTTTATTTTACTTTGTGTTTGGAAAAAACACCAACAACACCCAAACCAAAAAACCAAGAGCCATCTTCAAAACATTACTCCGTGTTGTCATATATTTCTTAGTCATTTTCACTGAGAATATTACTAAAATGAAGAATAATGACCATTTCTCAAGCTACTTAAATAATACTTTGCATTTCTCTTATTTTTCAAATGATTGCTCAGATGCATACAACCATCTCAAGTGCACACTGCAGTCGTGAGATGAATCCTAAAACAAGGAGATACTGTGTTACTCAAGCAGGGTTTGCGTATTTGACTGTTCGCAAAAACAGCTATTAAATGCTGGGAATTGCAAGAAATGTAGAGGAGTAAAACAAAAAGAGTGAAGCTGTGACGTGCAGGAGCAGTCCCGCTGTACCACCTCTCAGGTGTGGCATTTCAGGGATGGGAGGGCGCTTGTGCGGTTTATGTCTTTCTTGGTGTTTGGTAATGGCAAAATCTTTTTTTCCCACATCAAGGCGGATGAAAGGTGGAACTTTCCTCCTGCAGAGATGATCCCTTGGGAGCCTGGGAGCTGCCCCTGCCTGGCAAGCAGGAGGGCAGGAGCAGGAGGGCTCTGGTCGCACCTCAGCTGGCTGTATTTCTGGCCGCACCTTCTCCCTGGTGAAGAGGCAGCGCAGACGGGCTCTGTGAATGGCCTTGCACACCCAGCTCTCCCTCGGCCGCCCCAGGGGCACGGCCAAGCAGAGGCACCTGCCTTTCTCCTGCTTCAGGTCGCCCATCTCTGGTGTCATCCGGAATGGCTGGTGCTGGAGGCCCACCTCTGCCTCCGGGAGCCACATGCAGAGGAGAGGGGCTGGAGCGGAGCCCACGTACCTTCAGGGTGGGGAGAGACCTCACCTCACCAAGGCTAACCAGCTTGGGAGAGCTGGTTAAGTAGGAAGGATTGAAAATGTGCTTTTGGGCTGAGTGGTGGGGGTTACAGTAACAGGCCTGGCCTGGGGTGTGGTGGGCACGCAGCCCTGCCTCGGGTGGTCAGCAGGACCTCGCTGGCAAGGAAGGCCGTGCTTCCTGCCATGACCTGGAAGGGTGGCCCCAAAAAGTTGGGGGTGCTGTGGGACACGTGCCCCAGGCAGTGCCGCGCTCCTCTTGTGGCACGACTGCTGTGTGGCATGTCGATGTGACGTGCAGCTTTTGCGTGTGCGCTGTAGCTTGCTGGGTTTTTAGGGTGTCATGGCAAATACCTGGCTCAAAGTTTGTTGCCTTGTCTAGATGTGTACAAACATCTCCTGGACACGGGCATTTTTGTTTTGTTTTTAAAGCTGGCTTGCCGAAGACGGGGTAGGGAGAGCCGGCGGGTGGGCAGGCAGCAGGCTCCCCCCTGGGAGCGCAGCGGCTGCCCGCCCCCACTGCTGTCCCCTGAGCCGCATTTGAAGCCTGTGTGCTGGGAAACACAAAAGTCAACTGAACATACTGAGGACCCTTCCAACCTCGACAATTCTATGGTTCCCTGATTCTATACTGTGTTCAGAGATACATGTATATCAATCTTTTAAAAGGAGCTATATCTTCCATGGAAGACTCTTCTGTATCTATGATTCAGGAAAGGCTGAAAAACACTGGATTAGCAAATAGACAGCCATTGCTCTTATCTGAACTGTAGTGTTTTCACTTCATCCTGGTTGTAATGTGGAGAGCAGTTTGAAAGGTTGTCTCTTATACTTCCTTGCTGTAACACTGCCATAACTTTTTCACAGAAATAAATCAAGCGCTAATGCTGCTTTTGTGAAGTTACAGTATCCGTGATTACTAGTAGTTAAGGAAATAATTCAGTCTGTTCTAGAAACTCTTGACTCTGCCTTCATTTACTGCTCGTTGTCAAAGACAAGAGATAGGGTGTAAAATACCTGCATAATAAAGTAATCTTGAGAACTAATTGTCATATTCAGAAGACATATTCATGATACTCTATGTTCGCATCATTAGGTAGCATATTGTAGCTCCTTGGTCTGGGTATGTGCTGAATTTGCTCACCAATATTCAGTGTTTTAAAAGATTCATTAGAGTGGAAAACAGGGCTAGTTTTTAAACTGCCTTCTGGTGCACTTGCAGAAATGTTTCAGAAGTGAAATAAAGCTTTTGAAGCCTGCCTGCGCTGAACCCCTCAAGGTGATGTTTCTTGACGGCTCCTGCCAGACTCTGCACAGCCAGATCATCTGGTGGATTAAACTTGGTCTGCAATTAGGCACAGTTTCATTCCTGGTCTCTGCTACATGTTGGCAGTCATCCAGTAGCGACTTTAACCTTTACAAAGCTTCCTGAACTTTGTTTAAAAAGTTCAAGTGTAAAAAAACAAACAACTAATGCCCTCTCTCCGCTTTACCCAAATGCCAGTATTTTAGACCACCTTCTATGTTCCTCTTCAGTGCCGTTCAGTGTGCTCAAACTACATCTCTCTGAGATGGTGTCATCCATACAGACCTTCATGAGAACTCCCAGGAGAAGGAGTAAGGAGTATTGGAAAAATGTACAATAAAGACTTAATGGGAAGCCTTCTGTGCGATCCATGTCCTCTGCCCACCAGGAAAGCCATTTACCTCCCCTTTGTTTTATATGACCTCACCCCAGATATTCTGACGCTGTAATTCCTCAGCCACTAATGTTTCTCCTCACAGTATTTGTCTATAACTTTGCATGGGCATCTTTTCCCTTTCTTTGGCCTCTGTCATTAAATACACTGGGAGCAGCTGGCAGAGGAAGCTCCATGAAAATGTTAGTTAGAAATGAGGGGAGAGGGAGATGAGGATTGCTTCAGTCTCCAGAATAAACTCCTTTGACTGGCTTGTAAAAGTAACTTTTATTCAAAATGCAGTTAAGAAAAATTACTTTGAAATGTCCGTGACCAAGCACATATGAAACATTCAGCAGTCTCTGGTTTGAAATACATTCTGCAGCTCTTTTCAGGCCTGAGTTGTTTGGACTTCCGCCATGTAAGTGGTATGTGCCTGGGCCTAGTTTTCATGCAGAAGGCTCTCCCGGTCCCTTGGTATAAGCATAACTGTGTGAAACATAGATTGAATTTGTCCCATGACAGCATTAATATTGAGTGAAATTGCTAATTTTGTAACTTCTACTACTTCTTTAATAGTATATTCTATTGTAATATGAAAGTAATTCTTCCCTCTGAAGTAACTTATCATTTAGGCTACAACACTACATATGTAGATCTTTCTTATACTGGTGTATTTATTTTTTATGCCTCTATGAGAAATATCAGATGTTTGTGTGGTCAGAGCCGAAAGGCAGATGTCCAATATGGCCTGGGATCCCTCACATGTGAGTAGCGTAGAGACTTCTGCACAGGAGTCACAAAGAGAAAGCCATGAAATCTGTGTGGGAGAAAGAAAGGAGCATGAGCAAGGAACTGGGTTTGCAAAAGACGGTCTTTAGCAGGTGACTTGGAAAACTGGCTGTGGTGTCTGCTGGAACGAGCTGTCAAAACCTAAAGAATATGCTGGATTTGGTGTGGTTCCTCTTTTAATGGCTTTTTTAATGTATTTTATTTCTGGATGAATGCAAATAATTGTATTATATGCTACGCCGTGCTATTTTAAATATGGGTAAAAGGTGAGAAATTTGTGGGAAAGGAAGGAGAACGAGTGAGATGCATTACATAATATATCACTTTCAGGTTTTGCAAATAGTAAACGCATGTAAAATGAAAATATTTCCTTAGGTTTCACTACTTGTCAGTCAAAGCTCTGCCATAACAGGAGGCAGGAAAAACCATGGTGGATCGCTCCCTTGACTGTAACTTATGAAAAATCTCTTAAATGTAAACCTTCATTCCATAAATGGTCCTTTGCTTATTACATCTTGGTAATAAAAGAAAAGCATGTTCAAAAGTTGATTAGATAATTCTTATTATCAAAATGCCATTTTCAATCAAAAATGACCTTTTCTTACATTTATTGGGAAGCTAGCTTTACAACACATTAAACTAAACCTTTTGTGCTGGCACTGAAAAGCTTGCTGTTCCACAAAGATGATCTTCAGCTTGTTTGCTCTCTACAACTGTTATTACAGACAGCTGGCTGCTTGATAAGATTTTTTGGGGGGCTGGGGGGTGGTGTGTCTCTCATGTTTTGGCTCTATTTTCCTGGTCTTTAAGTCTCTGCTGCATGTTATTAAGTCAGCTTTACAAAGCCTTCACTCTGCTTAAATTCTGGGCATATAGAAGGTGGGATAAGAGGTTTTTTTAGGTAAAAGATTGTCCCCTGAAGATTATGCAGCAGCCTTATTACATGTGGTACTGCATCAATGTTGTCTTTAGATATTGAATAAGATTATTTTGTTTTAATTGTTATTTTAGGGAATGTAAACTTACTGTTTTCAAGCTTGGTTCTTATCTCCATTCTAGTTCTGTTACTAGTTTTGTTTTCTAGTAATGGCATTTTTATATTAAATAAACATCTGGCTCCTTTCTGAGCCTTTCTTATACTGCTAAACCTCATGTAGGGTACAAACAAGGATCTAACTATGTTGGGAGAAAGAAATTATAGGAGTTAGGTGCTATTTGAGAAATGCTTTTTTCTGTTGTCTTTTATGGTTTTTTTTTTCTGCTCAGTGATACATTTTTTAGAGCAGAGTTTTTATGCTTGCCCAACATTGCTTGTTTTGTGGGGTTTTTTGTTAATGATCATGGTAAGGAGTTATTATCTTAGAATATTAGCTTTTGCCACAAACCATTTAATATTTCACATTTTCCTGCAGCATTTGAAAGTACTTAAGCGTTGGTTTTTTCTGTAGATCATTTTCTCCTTTTTGTGTGAAAGTGGAAATAACACTCTTGTTGAAGATTTTAGCTTTGGTTTTTTCAAGCTGTAATTTTTCAATAATCAGTCATTGCAAGACTCCCTTCCGGACATGCGAAGAGTTTTGTATGTGACAGGCATGGTGTGTGAATTATGTTCCTATGCCTGTTGCGAAGCAAAGCATTCACTATATTTTATCCATATACTCTTCTGTATTATGTAAATTACAGCAGTGCTAAACAGGATAGAGATGCCTCATTGTTTTACACTGAGGGTAGGGTGCATCATACTTAAAACGTTCCCAGCATAGACATTCACATGTGAATCGGTGGTGTAGACACCCCCCCCGTAGTCAGTGAAGAGAAAAAGGCCTTTCTAGGATGTGGTCAAGATCATCCTAAGGTTAGTGCCAAAAATACAACAGAAGTGTCTGTTTCTCTCCACTGATAATAAAAGTCATCTAGAAGTTGTCATTCTCTAGACATGTAAAGTTAAGTGACATTTCTATCAATCATTCCCTCAACTGTGGGAAGTTCACAGAGATAAAGAGTTTGAGAGCATTGCTTACTGGGGGTCAGTAGTAACACCTCCATATATTCAAGTTAAGTGCTGTGTGGTTTTTAAGTTCTTTTGGAAGAAAAATTGGGGGTTTTGAGAAAACAAGGATTTGCTTTTAGATGGGTGATATTTTTGAAATAGTAGCCATTCCCTGTGTCTTGATACCTAGGGATGTCAGAAATAGGAGAGACAGATGAATTTGTGGGCAGAGGGCAGGTGAAGATAGCCAGAGGTGCATGGTAAAAGCAATTTATCAAGTGGTTTTCCTGCACAAAAAATGTAATTTATTCTGTAAGTAGTTACCACATAACATTTTTTGTTGTGATTCATCATAAGCTGTGCCTCTATCATGTCACTCTGAGGGGCACAAAATAGACACTGACTTTTGTTCTGCTCCTGTGCAGGAGAATGTCAGAGGCTCATAATTTTCCACACTGCTTCTCCTGAGGCTTTGTGGAGGATATTACTGGTGTTACGCTTTACCTAAGATTTTGTGGAATACCTCTGTCTGCAGTTTCAAAGAATTACAACAGATTTGGGGAAGCTTGTCTTTTATGCCCTAGTTGCTTGATGACCTGACAGAAGTATGCAACCTTACTGCTGATGGCAATAGTACACAAGCTTCTTGGAATTATAAAAGACAAGCTTCTGTGTTTGTTTAATGTGACAAAGTATCAAATAAAAGAAACTGGTTTTTGAAAAAAGCCTGCTTAAATTAGGTGGTGTGTAGATAAAAATCTCCTAGAAGGCAGGGAAAAACTTTTTTAATAAAGAAAGAATTCTTATATGTATGTATTAGACAAACAGGTGTAATACCTCTACAGGTAAATGTTTGAAATCATTCGTGGAGTAAGTGAAGCACAAACTAAGAACTATCTATACTTTTCTACCATATAAAGTTATCCATACAAAGTTATCCATACATATATAATATGAAAGCAGACTGGAATTCAGGCTGTATGTCTCAATGCTTTTACATAAGGAAATTGTTTTCAATGCAGTATAATTAGACACGGTATCTTAAAATTTAAAGAGAACTTTTTCTCTGAGAGTCTGAATGTGTTTTGTGGTGTTTGCGATACTTTTTTTTTTTAATAGGAAAATTTACCAGATTATCTCTTACACAAAACATTGAATTTAGCTGTTGTTATCATTACAGATACTACTGTCCCAAAGAATTTAGGAAAGTTTTGACAGAGACAAGACAGAAGTTCAAATCATTTCTTTATTTCAAGTATGTTTTACTTCAAAAAGCACATAATGTTGTGCAAGCTTTATAGTAAAAACTATTGCACTTTTTAGTTATGCCTTAAAACCCAAAAATAACAAAGAAGAGTTTTCATCAAAGTAATTCCAGTGCACAAAAGGGAGCTACTGATGTTTGGATGCAGTGTCATGTTATAGACGACATGAGAGCTACCGGGATCAATACTTATTAGCGGTGTTTGTAACCTCCTAGGGCATCATTTGAAGATTCTAGGGTGGCTCTCAACTTGAACAGCACAACATGGATATAGAAGTTATATGTAGCCTTCGTGAATTGTGTGAAGGAAGCGCAGTCTGATAGTAGTGTAATTTAACTGAGGAAAAAAATACAGCACGCAAAAGGTAGTTGTTTTCCTCCTTCAAATGCAAAGATCAAAGGAGAATAAGAGTAGAAAAATACTTCAGTTTGCTCTTAAATTATTCAGATATGTGATTCTGTGAATGGGTGGGATAATTTGGTTATTTAAGTGAATTTCTTACTTTATGCAGATAAAAATTCAATGAGGCAGAAAATGGAAACTCCATGCTAAATAGAGGCTGTTCTTTTTACTCACAGTTAACTGATTGGAACAAGTGGAAATTAAAAGCAAGTCTGGAATTTAGTGACCCACTGATAAGATGCCTCAATTCAAGTAGCACAAGGGTGGGAGAAAAATTCATTTGGTTCAGGAAATAATATGCAAGGGTGCTGGTACCAGACAAAGAAGGATCGATTTTCAAACTGTGTGAACTTCATCAGGAGTTTCTCACAGACTGGCAACTACATTACATATATATATTAAAAAAAATATATATAGTATATATATTGTAATGTATATTTTACATATAACTTTTTTTTTAAAAGCACACTCATTTTCAGATGGCATATTAATTTGCAAACCTTCCTTTGATCCCTCAGTAGTTCTTAAAAAAAGGGTTATTAATATTACATTCCTGGCTCCTTTAAGGTTTATGAGAAGAAGCTGTAATCTCCACAGCTGCATTCTGTGGGCATTACAAGCCACATGAGAAAGCACATCTTTCTTACACGGCTGTTGCAGCAGAAGCGCTAAAGTCATGGTTAAATACTTCCGGCATCTCTAGTGTGCAAATGCTTTTTAAAACTCAGTTCTGATCTACTGACACTGTTTTTTTAATTTATACATTTTATGATTATGTAAGTGCATCTCCAGAGAGTGGCTTTAAAATGAACAATTATTTGGGCTTTTCACTCACTTTTTTGATAGACTTCTTTTTTCTCAATTGTCTTTATAATATAATTTCCCTTAAGTAATTATATAACTGAGCAGACTAACCTTCATTTAGTCTCTGCTGATCTTTCTCAAGCTAAAAACAGAGTCATAGATGGATAGTGAAATTTCTGTCTGACACCAAAAGTCTCATTTGAAGTCCTAACAAAGGATTCTAAAATCTGCACTAAAACATAGACTTTCAATATCCATTTCTGGATCTTATTTCTTAGTAGTGAAGTTAGCAAGCTGCTAGTGAGAGAATAGATTTTTAAAGGTGGCAACTGTGAGACTTCCACACTTCCCCTCACCTCTTTAAAGTAGCACTTCTTAGACGGTAGAGTCTAAAGTCAAAGGCTACAGGAATCAAAGTGGGGGTTTTTTGTTTGTTGGTTTGTTTCAATTTTGGTTTGTAAATAATGCTGAAATAATGCATCCATATTTAAAAAGATGCCAGATAAGATTATGAGAGCTACAGAATTCAGTTGAAATTTTTGTTATAATGTAAGGTATACAGTTGCAACTGGCATAAATAGAAAAGTGGCTTCTAGTTAAGAGTTACAATGATATTTCTTTCTTCTATACATATCTTGATGATTCCTTGTGGCAAAAGTTTGAAGATTGCATATCAGCACTTAACATCAACAAAACATATTGTTTATTTAAATTGGATTTGTTCATACTTTAGTAATGCCTTCGATTTGTACTGTTGGTTACAGACAATTGCTTCTTCCCTGTCAAAAGGAAAGGAGATCACTGTGTCAATTCACATAAGCTCCATAGGAAGCAGCCTAAATTTTTTGGTGAATCTGAGGTCCTTATTGCACTGTTTGGGGTTTTTTTTGTATGTTTGTTTTAAGGTGTGAAGGGATGTGTGTGTGTGTGTTTGTGTGTGTGTATATTTACCTTGGGGTGAGTATGTTTGCCAAAAGACAGGATGAAGAACCTTTTCATCATGAAGCTCTTTTCTGTGCTTAAAACGAGTGTTCCTGATTTCCGAACACAATGGTAACTGTCTATAGTATCACATATAAAAACAAGATCTCCCCCTGGGAACATAATGGATAAGTTTTAGGCCCACAGCTTTAGAGAGAACATACTTCTTTCTTACCTTTGCAGCTGCAAGTGTCCAGGAAGAGCTCCTTGTTCTCCCCATGGCTCCGTGATGGTCACAATCTTCATGTTCTCCAGTTGGTGGGAAACATAAATTACCTTCCATGGTCATGATATTGCTGATTAGCATACTGCAATCTGTGGTGTGCAATGATACTTCTGCTTTCTGCAGGACAGTTTTGAAAGGGTTCAAGGGGGACTTGTATGCCCTCATCGTTCCCCTGCTTCTAGGTCAGTTTGGTTTTACTTTTGAAGCCAGACATCTTCATGGGGAACTTACACCTGTGGTGAAAGCTACGATATCAGGTAGTGCTGACAGTCCCCAAACTGTGTTCTGTAACAGTTCCTCCCTTCAGCTGCTGTCCTCCTGAGACCTCCTGCAGTCATCTTGGTTTTCCTGCTCTGCTCTAGCCCATGTTGGGAAGAGGAGTACAACTGACTGGGAGAAAAATGCCTGACTGGGCCCTTTCCATGTATTGCTAGAGCAGGGAGTGCCTATAGATAGTATTGCTTTACTTGGTGGAGGAAGAAAGGATGTAAGAGCACAGTTGCATGAAACCACAGCACTAGGTTGTGAGATTAGTGTCAGCCTACTGGGATTTTTTTGTTGTTTGTGGTTTTTATTATTATTATTATTTTAATGATGTGGTTTACCAGTAGTACATTAGTAGCAGGAACTTGGCGGTGATATCACTTATCATTAAGTTCTGTGGACTTACCTGTTACTTTAACTGTTACTCGTGCAGGCACAATGCCCTGGTAAAGGTTTGATGATTGTGCTTTGCTTTCTGTTGTATTCAGTAGAACTTTTCAAGGAAATGGAATCAAATTCCCGTGAGTTTTCAGGGAAATATCATTTTGATGTTGAAGTGTGGAAATCTTCTCTGACCTAAATTTTCAGAAGTGTGTAATGCTTTGGGGAATTGCATTTTCTAATGCTTGAGCTGAGGTTATGTAAGGAGAACTTTTATGGAGAATGAGTGTTAACAATTGGGGAATTGACAAATCTTAAGTGATCTAAACTGATTATCTGAATATTCATACCTTAAAAATGTATGGAATACAGTTCCTTCTCTCTAATTGTATAACATAAATACTTTTTTTTTCAGTATTTCAAAATCTACTCGTTATTAACTGGTGCACAAAGATGTGTTAACGTGAATCAAAGCAGGATTTTTTTTCTGTTCTGATTGAATTATTCCTCATATCTTTCCCTTTCTCTTTCTGATTCATTTTATGAAAGCTACATTAAATTTTATGGAAATCAAACATTAGGATATGGATAAAAATGTAAATCCACAGAGGTCAGGAAAATAAAAAAGTAAGGTCCTTGTGATCTCTGTCACTTTTCCTATCCTGTACAGATATGCAGTATTTTGTTACTGAGGTTTGCAGGGTGAAACATATGGTGTAAGGGAGCTGCTGCTGGAAAAACATTTTGTCTTTTGATTTTTGTGCGATTTCTTTGTTTATTTCAACAGAAGTCCTTCAAATTTTGTTGGGTTTTTTTTTATGGTTAATGTAAATTGTTTTCATTGAATTCCATTTGACCTGGGGAAGAAAATGTGAAAAAGATTGAAAAAAGATTGAAAAAGATTGAAAAAAAGATACTTCATTTGGAAGAGGGGATAGAGAGAGGTAGATGTAAGGTTTCTGCATTTTCTGATGGAATAAAAATCACAGGCTTGCACCCACACTGACTGAGTGGCTTTGGGCGGCGGTCCAGCAGATGCAAAGCAGCTTTCCTGATTGTGCTTGTTGTAGGCCATTTTGCATGATGTTTAGAATTTCAAAGAAATATGTGCCAAGAAAAACTATGTCTCTTATTCAGATAAAACAGTAGGGAATTGCACTTCTTTAAAGATAGTCCGATGTCTTCATAACATTCCTGCATTAATTTACATATGCTGTATAAAGTGTATAAATCTGCACTTAGAAAAATGTATATAAATTTTGAAATGCAAATATCTATTTGTCCTCTAAGTAGACAATCCATGTGTACCTTCAAAGCAGGTGGCAATCTTCATCAATGTAATGTAAAAAAAAACATATATCACTTAGAGAAAAGAGTTTTAGCCAGAGAGGCTAGGTATTCTTAACTTACACCTTCTTACCTGTTACTGAGAATAGGCTGGATTTTAGAGAAAAAAAATGGAAATATAAACCTTCAGAATTAAGGCTTGCTGATTTAGAGAGCTAGAAATGTGTCCTTGGCCTCCAAAACCTTTAACTTTCAGTGTGTTTCATATCCAGTAGCTTTAGAAGTGTTGCTGTTCTGTAACTGAAGTAGTTAATTTGTTGTATATGAGAACTGACAATGCTTTTAAGTGCATTGTAGAAGTAACTGGTTTACTTCTGAAAACAAAATGCTAACTACTTTGGATGAAATTTAAGTCAACTTTACTTGATTGAAATGTACAGCCAGAATTGTGTATTTTAAGGATAATCCTTTGATATTTAGCATTTCCATGTCCCTTCTTAAAAAGTAGCTTAAGCAATTAGAACAAGATTTCTAAATGTGTGGGGTACCTAAAGATGCAGTGAATGCCTGGCAGGATTTTGGAGTCACATGCATCTGAATGTTATTGACTGTGGGTAGCTCCTGAAAATCAATGTGGAGGGAAGAGCTACCTAACAGTTTGAATATCGTGTGTCCTTCGGCAGTCTGAAAGTGAAGGGAACTTGTGGCTTTTAAGACATTTCTGTAACTTAGAAAATTTTACTCATTGTCTCATATACTGAAAATTGTTTTGCACCCTTATGTTAATGGCAGATGATGACAGAAAGGAAAATCTGGATGAAGAGAGAGGTACAAATATTCTATGAACTGAACTCTCCCTGCCAAGGAACATAGAAGGGATGTTACAGTAGATGGCATTATTGTAAATATAGTTTAGTTTAATAAGCTTTTAAATCTGAAAGGCAAGTGAGGAATTCAGGTGTAAAATAGGTAGCCACAAAAGCAGCTGATAGGATTTACCCTGTAAGGTAATTTCTTGTTGTCGAATGCTACATTCAGTACAGTAGCTGAAGATACACCTTCACTGCACAATGTTCTCTCGTAACATTTTTTCTAAGTACATTTTTGTGCAGAGCTCAAGAAGAATTTTCCTCCTTTTGAATCTTTTGCTCCTTCCCCATGCAGAATTCATAGAATCATAGAATAGTTTGGGTTGCAAGGGACCTTTAAAGGTCATCTAGTCCAACCCCCCTGCAATGAGCAGGGACATCTTCAACTAGATCAGGTCACTCAGAGCCCCCGTCCAACCTGACTTTGAACGTTTCCAGGTGTGGGGTGTCTACCACCTCTCTGGGCAACCTGTGCCAGTGTTTCACCTCCCTCAGGGTAAAAAAATTCTTACTTATATCTAGTCTGAATCTACTCTCTTTTAGTTTAAAACCATTACCCCTTGTCTTATCACTACAGGCCCTATTAAGAAGTCTGTCCCCATCTTTCTTATAAGCTTTCGAAGAAAATATACCTTTCTGTGGAGGGAGAAAGGGGTTGTTTTAATTAATTTATTCAACATATCAGCCTCACTGATCTTATAGGATTTAGTAGTCTTCTGCATTAGTAGTTCACTTTTTAGGGTCACTGAAGTGATTATTTAGTGTTCCTTAAGTTGACACGAGAAAGTTCCATGGAATCATGGAATCACGGAATCTTCAGAGTTGGAAGGGACCTCTAGAGATCATCTAGTCCAACTCCCCTGATAAAGCAGGATTGCCTAGAGCACATCACTCAGGACTGCATCCAGATGGGTCTTGAAAGTCTCCAGAGAAGGGGACTCCACAGCNTCCTGTTACTGGGAACCACTGAAAAGAGCCTGGCTCCATCCTCCTTAAACCCACCCTTTAGATACTTGTAAACATTTCTTGTTACTTGTAAACATTTCTTGTGTTTCTTGTTACTCTTATGCATACTCTTGAGTATCCATGCAGCTCCAGGCACAGTGGTGCAGAGAACGTGAAGAATAATACACAGCAACATCAGTGTAAGTTGTATATGCTCTTTTAGTTCTTTCATACTATTGTGTGAAAACAGCTCTTCATACTTTGAAAGCCCCTCTCTTGGCTGCTGAGTACCAAGTGAGAGCTGTAAGCGAGTTTGAACAGAAAAAGACATAGAGTGGAAACTAGCGCATCTACTAGTAGGAGATTCTGATGGCCTGACTGAATCTTTGCTCTGGGCTGTCAGGGGATGCATCCTACAGGATTTAATTCAGCTCATTTTGTTCAAAGAAATTGTACACAGACGCTACTAGAAATGTTCTAAAGTAATGTTTATTAAGTTACCTTCAGTAATAAGATATCAGTGATTTTTTGCAAGTATTACACAAAAGCACCTATAAGAAACCTGGTTAAAAACACCTTTTCAGTTAAATCCTTGTTTTGAAGTGAGACTGAAACTCATTTATGTCCATGGAACCAACAGAAAAGAATGAAATATGAGAGAAGCAATGCAGTTACATCAAAAATCTCTTTGTGGAGGAAGATACCCAAATACATTTGAGCTGATAGTAAAATTCTTCTTTCCTCACACAGTGCAGCTGTTTAGACCTTTGTCTTATGAATTATATGTAAAGTGTTAGTACAATTATATTATTCACAATTAGCAAAACACCATCATAAATGCTGACTGCATTTTCAACAATGAAATGCTACATCATACAATGGATTTATTATAAAGTAACTGTAATACTTCTCACATGCTTAATCTGAAAATATTTGAGAATCTTCTTTCTCTCATGCACTTCCTTCCTCATTCATTCACAAATGCCTGTGGTTTATATAGCTGTATAAAGGACTACACAGGTGTGTGGCTATGGATAATTTTAAATTTCCTTTTAGAAAGGAAAGAAGACTGTATGGTTATGCTTTGATTTGTGGTTTCTCCATAGGAAGGACAGTCTGAGCTGCAGTAGCCTCCTTTATTATATCACAATCACTGATCCCGTGAAAGGGCTGTGTCATGCTCCATTGTGTCCATGTATTAGTACTCAGAGAATCACCATTCAGAATAATTAATCACAATTAGCAACAAAGCAGGAACAAGGTCAAAATACTACGTGATTTTTTTCGTTCATATCAATCCCACCTATTTATGGTGCAGTCAGAAAAAAAAGTAATTTTTTAGAATGTGTGCTTTTGTAGTTTAGATCCAGCAGCAAAAGACATTAAAATGCAACTGTTACAGCTGAATTTATGCAGGATTTTTTCACCTGAAAGAAAAAGTCTCTATTTCAGCACTCAAGGTAGGCACTATTTCTTTTGTAATCACTTAGGAATTCTAACTAGGATGTATTCATCCTGTTCAGGGCTGTAGGTTGTTGGGGTCTTTTTTAGCTCCTTATAAGTATATTCCCGTCAGTGTTGGTGACATAAATCAGCACCACAGAGTGAAATACAGAAATGAGAATAGAATTTGAGGCCAGCACATGCTTGCTAAAAGCACTGAATGAGATGTCTTTAGCAATAAACAAGAGAGTAAGAGGGTAGACCACGACAGGATTTTGTGCATATATATTTGCGCAGCTATAAAGCTGCACAAATGGAAATAATAAAAGGGATGATTTTACCCCCAGGCTTGACTCCAATAACTGATAAAAACGTAAGAGGAGGGAAGAATCTGATGACCTGTGCGCTGAGGACTGAGGAACTGGAGAAAAGGTTATGATTGATTTGACCCTGGATACATTAGGAAGTCGAGCTGAATGCAAGACCATTACAACACAATGCTGTATGCTGGTTATCCTTGTAGATAAGAATCAACTGGTTGAAGGGGTATTTGGAACTAGATGAACTAGATGTTTTGTACTTAATGGGTCAAAGCACTCTGAAAATGTTAAATCAACTTAGTGCTAGTTTAGTTGCCATGCTTCTACTTGAAGGACAAAAGGTTTGACAAATGTAAATAAACCAACAAAATTTTTTCTATTCTTGACAAGTTAATGAAAACGGATCTTAATCTTTGCCCCTTCCCTCTTTACGTTTCCTTTTCTTTTTTTGGTAAACAAAGAGAAATCATTCCTGACATAAGAGAATTATTCCTGACCTGAAAAACAATGTTTTAGGCATCATTTACATGCCCTACATCAGATGTTTTAACTACAAGTTTTTGATAACTTGGAAACATAGTTTTTTGAATGCAAATATGTCAGTGGTCTGGCTACTAAAGCTCAGGAGGGAGTGCCGCTGGGACATATCACAAACTATTGTATTGAATCAAACCAAAGAACACAATGAATTGCTCTTTAAGTAACTACAAATCATATGAGGAAAGGGAAATATTGTTGAAAGGCCTCAATTTGCAACAAGCATGCTAGAAATTGCAAACAAACAACATTTTCTACAATTGATAGAAAAGTTAACCTCTATAATTTTCTAAAGTAGTCAAGTTCTGTAAAATATCCTTTAGCAGTGACAGTGTTTCCGAAAGGAGGGGGAAAATGTAAATGCAAAAATGCAAAAATGAAAACCTCAAAGAAGGCCTTGAGTAACATATACTTTGTGACAGCATTTCAGTGCCAGTGAACCCAAAATTTAAGGTCTAAATTAGAGTTTGTGGACGAAGTCTAATTACAGTGGACCTACAGAGTGCGTTTTCGTGTACATGAATGCCACACCACAGGTTTGGCACTGAGATTTTTCGTAAGAAATACTGATCTTTAAAGCTGGTAGGGGTGACAAGTGGCTCCCTATTTTTCCTTCTCCTTCCTATTATCACTTTCCGTTAGGTTATTTTAGTGATTATGTTTTTACTTTGTTTTCCCCTCATGGGAGAACCGACATGAGATTTCTGAAATACATCCCAATTCTGTTACCATTACATCAATACCAGAGTCAAACAATATTACACATATTTTTGTGTATTTTATATACATTGTGAATATATATCATGAAATATTTATCGAATAATTAGCAAATAAGGAAAGTTTATCCTGTTTCCTTTCTCTGAAGGAATACAGAGAGTTAAAGACTTGTCTCTACTCAGGTCAAGCCAAGCTATCACAAAACTGGAAGGATTTCAGTTCTGAAAATCAGAAGGCTGGAGAAAGTCATGTACTCGTCACCTTTGCATATTTTCTGTCTTTGTATATTCATTTGACTAAATTACTGGAAAACTTAGGAACAGCTGAGGACAAGATTTTAGACAGGAAAATGTGGAAATGACCATAGGAATAACCAATTATGACTGCTGTTGACTGGAGAACAGACATGAACTGGAAAGCCGTTGTTTGAAGTGCTTGTGACCTCTTTATAAATTACTTCAGTGATCTTTTTCATTACTACAGAAGAGTAATTGTTTATTACTTCTGCCCTCTGTTCGGAAGTGCTGCATCATTCTAGAGCGCTCTGCTGAAGGGATACTTCCACAGCATCCTAAATGTTCTGTTTTAATGAGCAGATATGTACAGCATGCTATTATTTTTTCCTGATAATTCCGCACACATTAATGTTTCTGAGGTGTTTTCTAGAAGATGATTAAAACAGATTGTTCAAAAGCAACAAATCCAAGCCACCAGGGCAAGACAGACTAACAAAATTTTGATGAAACGCATGAAGCCAGCTTTACGGTTGCTTTATTTTGCCTTAACAGCCAATATGCCCTCGGCTAGATAGGGTCTAACCATCTAGTACAAATTCTTATACTTCCTGCTCCAGTGGGTTTTGTTGAAGATACTATTCTATTATATGAGTCAGCAGTGTTTATCAATTTTAACATCATGCCTCAGGAATATTGCCACTTACACTTTAATATGACTTGGCTTGTCAATTCAAATCTTGGGTTTTTGCAATTTTAAACTCTCATAATGTTATATAGTTTATAGGGTTCCATGATAATTCATAAAACTATGCCTGTTGGTTCTTAGATAAACAGTTTAGGAAGATGTGGCTTTTTGTTCTTGCAATGAGCTGTTTTATTTGGCAGGTTTTATTTACTATATTTAAAGGTGTAACACTGAGAAAATTCTAAATGCAAGTTTAGAAATTCTTATTTGAATCACAGTGGGCATCTCAATTGGAAAATGCTCCTGTAGAGTCCATTCTGAAAAGATTTAATTCTTGTTGCTGATATGTCCTACAAAATTTTTTGTATAATCATGTTTTAAAATGACACCTTTTGTAAGCCTACTCATGTGGGAAATACTCATGTCCTGATATAAACTGATACCTTAATTCATTGTGCCGGTACCTCCTAATACCCATCACAAGAGCTCTGTTTCCCAGTACGTGCACAGCCCCAAAATCATGATACCTTGATACAGCCTTTGGCGGAGAATTTTGCAGGCAACGCACCATGAGAATTTGGGGGATTTGCAATGCCGTTCTCAGCTTTGTATGGCCTTTAGCAACTTATTTGCCTGCTCTTTACTTTGAAGTTCCTTGAGTGAAGACAATAAACCTTTTTCCTGCTTACCCCACTCCATGTAGATACCTTAAATTAGTCATCAAGTGACCGGCATGTTAGAAGCCTGAACTGAGTTCCTGGCATAAACCTCTTTGTAAGCAGCGTGATGTTACGTGCTAACAGCAGCTTCCTGTGCAGGAAAGAATGTGTACTTCACTGCTTTGGCTTTTCAAAAATAGAGCTAGTTTGTGTTATCTCTATCCACTTAGAACTTTAGTGGCAAAGCAGTTTTTAATTACTTATATAAAAGGGCAATATATTTGATTAAAATAAACGTTTCTAATTTTGTGTCATCTTTTGTCCAAATGTTGTATAAACATTTTTAAAAAAATATCTTATGACACATCTGTCACAGATAGAGTGATGCACTTCACTCTAGTGAAGTAGAGAGAAGCAGCAATACATTTATTGGTATAAAACAGAGTTTTAACTCTGTTTTTTTTTAACAAAGTTTGATAGTAAATGCAACAGTGTTTTAAGATTCGAGATGGCAAGGCACACTTGGTTATTTACTGCATAGAGGACAGGGTCAGACAGAACTGTCAGGGAGACCCTCCCATTGAGTCAAGGTTTCAGAAAGGACCCCCTTGCTTTCTAAACTCCTTCTCACAGAGGAGTCTAGGTGCGGCTGGATCCAATCCTAGTCCCAGGTTTGGTCAAGGGTTTGTGTCTAAATGTTATTTATGCATAATCAATCCTTTATATCACTTAGCTAATATTTCAAAGTTTAGCATGCTGTTAGTCACTTACTGAGGATCTGTTGCAGCAAGGGGAGATCCTGGCGTGCAGCCCGCTGCCATGCAGGAATGCTCAAAGGGCTCTTGGGCTGTTCACGATTTATGGGGGTAAGATGATTGACCCATGGCCTTATACGCATATCGACTACAGTACCGGTTAGGCCTTAGCTATAGTGTTGTTATCTGTCTCCCTAAACCCACGTTGAGCTGGATGGAGCCATCACGACTAGATGCACCCATTATGACCGCCACGCGTGGTTATCACTTGTGCAGAGTTACAGGAGATAAAGATCAAGTTGGTGCCTGGGGAGGGGGGAGCACACTGCCACAACATCTGTGAGGTATTATGTAAAAGACAAATTCTTTACATGCATTAACTATTAATAAAACAAAGTTGTTTTTAAAAATTTGCTGTGTATTAAGATATAAAGCTGGGAATACTTTATCAAAAGTAAACTGCAAGAGAATTCCGTGAGATGGAATAGAATTACTGAAATCTAATCACGGGGTTGAGATTTTCTTGCTCGTGGAGCTGTTTGTTGAACAAAAGGTCTTTAGTGATCACTCAGAGTTGAAACTTCCACGTTTATGTCATGTATTATCTTCCAGTTTTACCCATATAAATTGCATAAGATATAGAAAAATCAAGTTCTATTTAAAGAGCAGAAAAAAAAAAAATCCCCCTTCNAATCTTGGGTTTTTGCAATTTTAAACTCTCATAATGTTATATAGTTTATAGGGTTCCATGATAATTCATAAAACTATGCCTGTTGGTTCTTAGATAAACAGTTTAGGAAGATGTGGCTTTTTGTTCTTGCAATGAGCTGTTTTATTTGGCAGGTTTTATTTACTATATTTAAAGGTGTAACACTGAGAAAATTCTAAATGCAAGTTTAGAAATTCTTATTTGAATCACAGTGGGCATCTCAATTGGAAAATGCTCCTGTAGAGTCCATTCTGAAAAGATTTAATTCTTGTTGCTGATATGTCCTACAAAATTTTTTGTATAATCATGTTTTAAAATGACACCTTTTGTAAGCCTACTCATGTGGGAAATACTCATGTCCTGATATAAACTGATACCTTAATTCATTGTGCCGGTACCTCCTAATACCCATCACAAGAGCTCTGTTTCCCAGTACGTGCACAGCCCCAAAATCATGATACCTTGATACAGCCTTTGGCGGAGAATTTTGCAGGCAACGCACCATGAGAATTTGGGGGATTTGCAATGCCGTTCTCAGCTTTGTATGGCCTTTAGCAACTTATTTGCCTGCTCTTTACTTTGAAGTTCCTTGAGTGAAGACAATAAACCTTTTTCCTGCTTACCCCACTCCATGTAGATACCTTAAATTAGTCATCAAGTGACCGGCATGTTAGAAGCCTGAACTGAGTTCCTGGCATAAACCTCTTTGTAAGCAGCGTGATGTTACGTGCTAACAGCAGCTTCCTGTGCAGGAAAGAATGTGTACTTCACTGCTTTGGCTTTTCAAAAATAGAGCTAGTTTGTGTTATCTCTATCCACTTAGAACTTTAGTGGCAAAGCAGTTTTTAATTACTTATATAAAAGGGCAATATATTTGATTAAAATAAACGTTTCTAATTTTGTGTCATCTTTTGTCCAAATGTTGTATAAACATTTTTAAAAAAATATCTTATGACACATCTGTCACAGATAGAGTGATGCACTTCACTCTAGTGAAGTAGAGAGAAGCAGCAATACATTTATTGGTATAAAACAGAGTTTTAACTCTGTTTTTTTTTAACAAAGTTTGATAGTAAATGCAACAGTGTTTTAAGATTCGAGATGGCAAGGCACACTTGGTTATTTACTGCATAGAGGACAGGGTCAGACAGAACTGTCAGGGAGACCCTCCCATTGAGTCAAGGTTTCAGAAAGGACCCCCTTGCTTTCTAAACTCCTTCTCACAGAGGAGTCTAGGTGCGGCTGGATCCAATCCTAGTCCCAGGTTTGGTCAAGGGTTTGTGTCTAAATGTTATTTATGCATAATCAATCCTTTATATCACTTAGCTAATATTTCAAAGTTTAGCATGCTGTTAGTCACTTACTGAGGATCTGTTGCAGCAAGGGGAGATCCTGGCGTGCAGCCCGCTGCCATGCAGGAATGCTCAAAGGGCTCTTGGGCTGTTCACGATTTATGGGGGTAAGATGATTGACCCATGGCCTTATACGCATATCGACTACAGTACCGGTTAGGCCTTAGCTATAGTGTTGTTATCTGTCTCCCTAAACCCACGTTGAGCTGGATGGAGCCATCACGACTAGATGCACCCATTATGACCGCCACGCGTGGTTATCACTTGTGCAGAGTTACAGGAGATAAAGATCAAGTTGGTGCCTGGGGAGGGGGGAGCACACTGCCACAACATCTGTGAGGTATTATGTAAAAGACAAATTCTTTACATGCATTAACTATTAATAAAACAAAGTTGTTTTTAAAAATTTGCTGTGTATTAAGATATAAAGCTGGGAATACTTTATCAAAAGTAAACTGCAAGAGAATTCCGTGAGATGGAATAGAATTACTGAAATCTAATCACGGGGTTGAGATTTTCTTGCTCGTGGAGCTGTTTGTTGAACAAAAGGTCTTTAGTGATCACTCAGAGTTGAAACTTCCACGTTTATGTCATGTATTATCTTCCAGTTTTACCCATATAAATTGCATAAGATATAGAAAAATCAAGTTCTATTTAAAGAGCAGAAAAAAAAAAAATCCCCCTTCCCTAGAAGCTCATAAATATGCCCTAAGAGCAACAGGTACTTCCAGACGGTATCTGTGAAAATGCATTCATCGTTTATTAACCTAGGAGGTGGGCCTGTTCCCCCAGAGCCCCTGGGACATTTGAATCAAGGGAGGGCAAGGGAAAGGAAAATTAAACGAGAATAAGAGGAGGATGAGTAATTTGAGTTTTGAAACATTTATCTGCAGGAAATGGATTTTAAAGAAGATGAGCTGCACAAAGAATAGAACAGCGTTGCCTGTGGTACTGAAATACTATTTTTTGGTTGGCACTGGGACTTTTCCTTTGATGTTTGGAGATTCTTCAGTGTGAAATATGATTGCAACACTGCACAGTTTCTCTTGTGTTTCCTTAGGCAAACCTTGCTGTCATTAACAAGAAAATTGAGAGCAAACCCAGCTGTTTCCTTTATAGAGGTTTTTGGCTCACAGACGGGATGGTGCGAATGAAAATCATGCTCAATGAACACTAAATCCCAAAAGCATACTGATAATTGAGTAAACTGCTGAATAGTAGCTTTAAACATGTTTGAGCCTTGATTATGGCGAGTGGTGGAGGTGTGGTAAGTCTTTAGGGCTTTTTTGTTGTTCTTTTACCCGGTGCTTCCCTATTTTCTTGTCTGTAGCCCTCACTATTTCTACATCTGCGAGTCACTTAGTACACTTTTTTCTTATTCCTCCTGTCACCAAGGTTCTTGTACCATTTCCAAAGTGATTCTCCAGGCACGTAGATGATAAATGGTGGGTTAAAGTCTTTATCAGCTGTAAAAGAATAGTTTAGGGAGGCTGTTTACTCTGAAGTATTAACCAGCAAAGGTGGGCTCAAAACATCTGCTTTTGGAAAATAGTATTTCCAAAACATGTTGCTACTGTACTGACTGATAGAGAATTCATATGCCTCCATTGTTGGGTATTACTGTCTGCATGCATATGCTGATGGAATAACGGAAAACAGAAGGAGCTCCAAGGATTTAATTTATAGTGTATACTACAGTTGTAAAATTGTATTCTTGTTTTATGTGCATAGTTTTCTCTAAACTGAAGTTTGAGGGGGGGGGAAATGAATCCCTATATATGTCTTTCCTTTATTCCAAATTTATGGCTTTAACAATCTTCAATGAGAAGCTGTTTATCTCAGCTCTGTGCGTTTTGACATACAGGACTCATGTGGCTTCATTTATTTAATCTTGAATGCTTTTGAAAGAAACACGAATTGCAACTCTGAATATTCAGAAACATAGTGTGATTCACTATAAAAGAGGGACATTTTGTTTACTGTGTGCTCTCTTGATCTTTCAATATTTGTACTCTTTCAAAAATAAAGTAAGTATTTAGTTATAATTTGTAGAAAATTAGTATAATTCTTTAAAAAAATCAAAGTGAGGAAATGAAATAACTTTTTGCGGGTTTTTTATGTGTGTGTGTATATATATGCCTGTGCACACTAATTCATTAAATACTAAGCTTCAGTGTATATAATTCTCTTACATTTACAGAGGATAACTTCAGTGGAGGTTCCTGACAATAAAACCTTAGAGTTGTGCAGGTTTTATTCTGCAGACTTTTGCCCTTTGCCATTCCACAAGCTGCATTTAGGTTCAAATAACAGTGTTTGAAGCATATTAATATTGCACAGAAGTTAGACAAAAGAAGGGAGCTGCAATACCTCTAAGGGTTTCTGTAATTTATAATTTCTTATAAGTGCTTTCAATTTACATGGAGATTTATTGTTCCGAGAGTAGAGCTGAGGCAATGTGCTGGTCTGTAGTTTTAAATTGGGCAGGTGACAGAGGTGACAGGCTTGAGCTGTGGGAAAAGGAAATTTGTGATAGCTTCTTAGAGGTGAGTTCGGGATCTTTTGTTTGTTTGTTTGTTTTTCCACAATGTTCAGCAACTTAATGATCTTAAGTTTTCTTGGTGTCAGAGTCATCTCTTCCGCCTTTTTCATGATCTTCATTCCAGTCACATTGCAAGAAACCATTTAAGTGATCTTTGTGATATTTACAGTGAAGCTCAATATTGCCCTCCTTAGATACACATTAAGCATTGGTTCCATAAATTGGTCTGTTCCCTCTGGGCAGAGCTGTTACATCTGGGCCCACGCAGAGCTGAACAGGCATTTGTATTAATAGAGCACTGTGCAGTCACTGCTGCTGTGGCTATCTGCTGTTTCACAGATAACATCACAGTCTGATGGGATGTGTGTAAATAGCTCCCTGCACTGAAAACAATATTGTACTGATCCAGCCTTCCAGCTCTTTCCTGATCCCAACTACTGTGCCGTGTGTTTTTTCTCCTAGAGGTTGAACTTCCTTCATTATGTAGCTGCTTAAATTCTTGAATTTTCTGTCCTTATTTATATGCAAGGAACACTTACTATATGCAAGGAGCACTTGCATTCCTTCCTTCCTAAAGCTCTGTGTTTTTTTCATCCCTCCAAACCCAACATATCCTGGAAATACATCGTATTTCTGAGAAATTCAGATTTCTCATCCGCCTCCTTGTCTGTTTGTGCAACATCCTGCATCACTTCTAGACACCTTTCTGACCACAGGGTAGCTCTGTTTTCCCTTAGAAGACCCCCATGATCTAGTTTTAAATTAGGATAGCGTTATGGTTTAACACCGGCCAGCAGCTCAGCCCCACACAGCCACTCGCTCACTCCCCTCCCAGCAGCATGTGGGAGAGAATCAGAAGAAAACTCGTGGGTTGAGATAAGGACAGTTTAATAGTTAAAGCAAAAACTGCCCACCCAAGCAAAGCAAAATAAGGAATTCATTCACTGCTTGTCATGGCAGGCAGGCGTTCAGCTATCTCCAGGAAAGCAGGGCTCCATCATAGAATCATAGAATCACTCAGATTGGAAAAGACCCTTGGGATCATCAAGTCCAACCATCAACCCCACTCTACAAAGTTCTCCCCTACACCATATCCCCCATCACCACATCTCAACGACTCTTAAACACATTCGGGGATGGTGACTCCACGGCCTCCCTGGGCAGCCTATTCCAGTGTCTGACCACTCGTTCTGTGAAGAATTTTTTCCTAATGTCCAGTCTAAACCGACCCTGTTGCAGCTTGAAGCCATTCCCTCTTGTTCTATCGCTAATTACCTGTGAGAAGAGACCAGCACCAACCTCTCTACAATGTCCTTTCAAGTAGTTGTAGCGAGTGATACTCTCATGTTACTTGGGCAGATAAACGCCATCACTCTGAACGTGTCCCCCCCCCTTCCTTTTTCTTCCCCCAGCTTTTATTGCTGAACGCAGCATCACATGGTGTGCAATATCCCTTTGGTCAGTTGGGGTCAGCTGTCCCAGCTGTGTCTTCTCCCAATGTCTTGTGCACCCCCAGCCTGCTCGCTGAGGGGGCAGAGTGAGAAACGAAAAGGCCTTGACTCTGTGTAAGCACTGCTCAGCTCTAGCTAAAACATCTCTGTGTTACCAACGCTGTTTTGGTCACAAATCCAAAACATAGCACCATAGAAGTTATTATTAAGCAAATTAACTGTTTCCCAGCAAAAAACAGTGCACATAGTTAAATAAACTCAATGACCTATATCACAAGAACAGTAAGGGGACATGTCCTTTAACAAGCAATGAATGAAGTTATATAGGATGGCCAAAATTTTAAGTAGCTCCTGGTAGAGTGGTGAGGAGGAACTGCAACAGCAGAAAGCATGTCTCTGAGCTCTGCCAAGCAAACATCTCCTGCCTTGGCTCTCGGGTAGGTTATGGCTGTTAGGTCACTTCTAGCTTCCCTGTACAGACCAAACGCCTTGACTATGTGTTTGTCTGTCTCTGTCCTGATCCAGTGAGCCTTTAGAAGACTTTGTCTTCAGTGTGATGGCCTTGACATATTGTCATGTGTTACCACATTGTAAACCCAATGTTTTGTGATCTTGCTTGTGCACTGTGTTTCTTTGTGATTTACCTATCGAGGTTCACACTACCCATTTTAATAGTCTATGTGTAAGTGGCTCCCGACCTTCCCTTCATGACTGTCTGTGCATCTATCACAATGAGGCGTAAATGAACTGTGACTGTCAGTAGCAACATGGAATTTTTTTGGTAGCTATGTATATCCCAGCTGATGGCTAATCAGACCCACAGCCTGTTTCACTCCCGTAGATGAGTGCAGAACTGCAGCAGCTAGCTGTAGCTATGAATCTTGATCACAGTAAACACCGAGGGCTCATTTGTTATTGAGATAGGTGAGAGTATGGCAACAGGCGATGATGGAGGAAAGCAGGGCTGTGTGCTGCTAAGAAATGAGACAGTCAAATAATGTTACAACTTCACAAATTTTCAGACACAAAATATAATATGAGGGTTTACAAGGCTGGTATATCGTAAGTGCCTGGCATTATCTGGTAGCGCTTGTAATGTGTTAGTACTGGGTAACTGTGCCTAAACTATTCAAATAAATCTTTTAGGCAATGCCTCTGATAAAAATAAAGTTGAAAATGCTTTCAATAAAAGGCATTTACAAACTGCCTATAGGTGCACTCGGTCTACAGCTCTTAGTGTGTGCCAAAAAAAAATCTGTGTTAAAATTGGCTGCTTCATCAAATGGAAATAGCATCTGATGTCCAGTCAGACTTTGTTAATTTTGCTTGTCTGTAACATTTCTTTTGATTTCTCTTCCCGCTCTTGGTGACATCATCTTGGGATTGTACAAATTCTGATGTTCTATCTTGCACATTGACGTGATCTATCAAAAGCAAGTAATTTCTCTCCACCCTTCTGTCATGGTTATTTTATTAGTTTGCTCACCTCCTTATGGTAAAGGTATGCTAAAAGAAGGCACATGGGGACAGGTGTGACTGCATCTGAAACACAAGTGGCAGTCAAGATCTGGGTTACATTGTGAATTGGTGAGCTCTGAAATATTGCAGGAAAACATATTTTGTAACTCTATGACCTTCGTTTTCTCATCATCAAGCATGTCTCAGTTTTACAGCAAAGGACTTCTCGTGATACTTAGCTTTAAGGAATATTAAGATAATTGGAAGAGATACTGTTTTGTTCACTGTTTGTACTGTACGGTTTTTCTAAGGCCCCAGTGAGCTAATACATTACTACATTTTAACAAAAGGTTGGTCCCTACCTCTAAAGCTTTACAAAGTCTGTTTAAAATAATATAGTGACATTTCAAAGTCAGGGGCTCAGAAGTTAAAGTGCAGCTGCCCAGGCTGCCGATGCAGATTACAGACAACTCCTTGGTGCATGAGAATTACGGCATGCCGTTCCCTATTTTTCTTACTCCCCAAAGGCCATTGCCTCATCTAGTACTCAAGATCTTCATGAGTGCTTTATGGAGAACTCATGCCATTGACTGTAGATTGTCTGCATTGTTTGTTCTTGTATTTAGAAGTTTGACACCCCATGCACAATTTTAGCACCTCCAGTTGCACCGACGACTTTAGGTATGTGTGTATGTATACATATCCTCTTAGAAGTGTTCAAAGTTCATCAGAGTTTGTACACCGCTCAGATTCTGCCATGAATGAACAGTGTATAACTAACCATGTACAATTTAACAATTCTACCGGGATTTTGTTGGGGTGCCATAAATACAACTCAGGCTAACACACAATTTCACAAAGTCTGACTGTCCCACTGAGCAGGTGCTGCACAGAGATAAAAGTTTCGGCACCAACATTGCAGAACAAATACTTTTACCGTTGTGAAATATATTTCTGTGCGCAAGTGTTACCTGCTTGGTGGTGTTTTGGTTTCTTTTGTTCTATATTTATATGTGTTAATAGGCCATTTAGGTGCCAAGATACCAGACGCAGAGTGTTTACAAAGTTATGTTCAGTAACTTACTGAAGGCCTGTCAGTGAAAAGGAGAATTTTTATTTTAAAGAAGATATACACAGAACAAAAAGATTTCTCAAAGACGGGCAATGCTCAGCACAGATTTTATGATTAGTGCTGATACGATGTTTCTGTAGCATGGTTTTATGAATCAGGCATTAAGTGTTTTAGGTAGTTACCAACTTTATATTGAAAGGGATTTACTCAACATTGAAATGAATTCTGTTCACGTTGTTACCGAGTGAAGTACTGAGCAAAGCAGAAAAATGAGATATTTGATTTTTAGTGGAAGTAAATTTTTTCATATTTCTATGGAGGAATTGCAGAAATATGCCACAACTAATATGTAAAAGCCTATTTTATAAAATGGCTTATTATTTTATTAGAATAATACAGACAAACACCGCCAACTTTACAAAATATACTATAATAAGCAACAGACGTTGTTCTGGGAAACATATTCTCATGTTTTATACAGTATATGTTCTAGAAGTAGTTCATTCTCAATCACTGGGCCTCTGTCAATTTTTTCAGCACCACAGTAGCTATAGCTCTCAAAATATGGTGAATTTGTATTTTATGCAACATTTCTTTTCAGATTTTCTTTTTTGGCTTTTGGTTGGTTTGGGTTTTTTGGAGAACATAGCGCCGTTGCCAGTGAGATGGTATGTGCACTAACTACATTATTTTAAATCTCTCTAACTTAACAAGGCATCAGAGGCTGAGCTGACATTATCTCCAGTGGCTGATTACATTTCCTGCTGGTGGATTACTGTCAGGAGTGAGGGAAGAAACTCTTGGTGGGACAGATAGAATCTACCAATCAGTTCTGCCTTAATTATTGTAGAATTTACAGCAGAAAATCCAGACTGTCAGTGAAGTGTTCAGTAACTCATGCCAAGGCCTCTTTATCTATAATGCTTATCTTTGGAAGGGGCATAGTTAATTTCTTCAGTAGTCTGTAAATTATTACAGAACTTGCAAATCTGCTATAAAATCAATACAACTAATTGTAAATTAATAGATTTCTAAGTGTGAAGGAGCATGTAATAATGTAGATGAGTCCTTGAATGAGCATGCCAGTTCTGGTGTCAGGGGTGGGAGCTTCCCACTGTTTTATGTGACATCTTCAAGTGTAAACACATTTCTTTTCCTTTCCCCAACTGATTTAGCCTGCTACCGTAGCAAGTAACATTTCCATTAGCCTCCTACCGTTAAATCGTGGAGTAACTATAATCACAAAAACATCCACCAGGCAAAGAAACTAATAGAGCAGCAACTGTGGTCATAGCTTATCTCCATCTTACAGGCATTTTTTGTGAGTTCACTACAGTTGGTGCAGAAACAAATCCCTTTAAAGTGAATTTAATGAAGGAGAGTAAAAATGGATGGTTACAATACAGTCTAAGGGTTTATAGATGTTCTTGAGTACGCTTGCTAGAAAGAAAAACATTGTGTTGTTTTCCTTATTTGCAGTACTTAGCAGCGAGGCAGTGTCCTATCTGTTGATGCCTGGACTGCTCGGGATTAAAGCAGCAGAAGAGGAATAGTCTGACTTCAGGATACTTCAGATTTTATTTAAAATAAAATATATGTAGATGCTGACAGGTTTAGCTGCATTACAGGCAGTAGAACAGAAACAATTTTAAAGCAAGAAAAATTTCCTGTTTATTGCTTGCACTATTTTGGTTCTGGACTAAGCCAAACTGTGTTTGCATATGTGCAAAGCCATAACTTTCTGTGATTTACCTTTCTTTTAAATTAGCATTAAATAAAAGATAGCTTTCCTTGCATAGCAGACTAAACTTTTGTTTTTCTAAAATCTCAGTTTGGTAAAGCTTTTAGACTTGAAGCTGAAGAGCCTCTGAAGCAAGGTTAATTTTGACACACAAGTTTTTCTGATCTGGAATTTCAAGGTGTCCTTATCTTCCTCTGGGACTGAAGTCTGGAAACTTGGCAGGAAGCCATTCCTGCCAAACGTTTATCTTGCAGCACAGCCTCTCTCTTCTGGATACAGCTATACCTGTTAGTATTAATGAATTTGATGGTAGCACCTTCAGTACCTATGCGCTGTGGGTTTGGTTTGTGGGTTTTTTTAAACAATAAAATCATGAGTAGGATGATGATACAAAGTCTCATAAAGAGTAGACTATATGTTAAATATATGCAGTAATAGGACATTTTATGTAGGAGTAATATACACATTGTGTCATAGTTTGGAGGGAGGACAGAGTCTTAATAAGCTTCATAATGAACTACTAGACCTAAAAAATGTAGAAAGTATATGCTTTTGCTTTTTTGCTTTTGCTAATTTTCTTCTTAGCAGTAAGATAGTGGTAAAAATAAGAGGTACCTTAGAAACAGTACCTGACCTGTGCTCAATGTCCCAAGTCCTCGTTTGTCAAATGTATCGTGAGTATGGATTTTCTTGTCCAAATATGAGCATTTGATTAGGGCCCACTTTGAGTCCTTCTGTGCAGAGTGTCTGTTTGGGTGAAAGGACACAGAAAAGTAATGTCTTAGCTATGAGTAATATGCAAACATTAAGTGAAAGGCTGAAGGGAAGGGTCTTTCTCAAACAGTCTTGGTATAGTTAGAGATGATACAAGTTTTAGGAAAAATTGACAAAGTTAACAGAGAGTTTTACATAGATTGACAGAGGATATTTTTGGTGTTGTGTCATCCCCATCTTTTCGTATCCCGCCCCCCACCCCCATCCTCCCCTCTCTCTCTTGGGATAAAGGCAGGGGGATAACAGGTGAAATTTGCTGAATGCTGGGTATGAGTAGGAAACATCTACAGAGTGCCACCATTGAGCTGTACTCTCATGCCCAGCCAGGAGGTCCTGGTGGAGGAGCAGTCCGCTATGGAGCGGCTGAGCAAGTACCCCAGTCTGCCAAGGATCTGGTGAGGGGGAGCTCAGTCCCTCTGGATCAGAGGGTGGTGCATCATCTGTTTTTCTCTGTAGCTTTATGATGAAAGAGGATCTGCGACAATGCTGCGTGACACAGCCTTGTGCGAACTAGATGGCATCTCTATCTCCAGAATAATAGGAACATTCTTGCTGTGTTTAAAATTAAAAAGATGCACTTTAAGTATGTGTTGGAGAGGCACAACTGCATACAAACTATTTGAAGTCTTCTGAGAATTAGAGGTTTATTATATAGTCAACTGTACTCTGTAGGAAATCCTTTGTTTCTCCTTAACAGGCTTTCAGAGTTTCTTATTTAAATGCACAACATCATGTTTTAAATGATTCAGACACTTCCTATGATGGCAAATTTAATAAAGGAGCAGTGCAGTTCGAAGGTGGCATCAATTGTAAATGAGAGGCTTTGTTCTTTTCCTTTTTCTCTCCTACTAACCGCTCCTTTAAGTGTCCTTATACATTAAGCATTTCATGTGGTTGAACAGTGGTGTATTCTCAAATTACCCCTTCTTTGATAATACTTGCTAGTAATTAGAAAGGTTTTGAATGTCTCTATGCACATTTACAGTTGAGACAATACATTCTATTTTTTGAAATCCTATGTTCCAGTAACTTTCAGACACTACCTCATTTCAGATTTCAGAAAATTCATATTTATTATCGTCATTTTTGCTTACAAAGATAATGAATGCCAGAGGACTTCTAATCTAACACAGCTCCATTTATTAAGAACTCTTTTATGCATATTGGATTAAATACTATGCCAATTTTATAGTTTTTGGTTTTGTGATAACGTATGAATTTAGTTTTCACTTGGTCTAAAGTAAGGCCACTGAAATCAATCGACCCCTTCAGAAGGGGTGGAGCTGCCTCAGGTGTGCCTCGACTGCGTGCCCCTTTGGCTGTTGTTCCATGCAGAAGGATTAGTCCCGATGTGGCCCCGGGAGGGAGTGGGCAGGTGAGCTGGGGGCTGGCCCCCGGGTTAGGGAATTGTCTAGGTCAGTCCTTGCATTCATCCCTGCCAGAGAGGGTTTGTCTCCCCACCTCAATTCTCCCCGTCATGTCAAATTATATATCCCTTTCCCAGTATGCTAAATTTCTGTACCATTTTGGCTAAGAGGTATATTGATGATGATGTGTATTGATTAAATGTATGTGCTGGTTGTAGCACATGTGCTGACTACTGTAGTTTCTTGTCCCCTGCAAAACATCTCTTACATTTTTTTCTGTGGGAGGAGGGGGAAGAAGGCAGAGTAAAACATGAATGAGGTAAAACTTCTTTTTCTCCTCTAAATGTCAGATCTGTAACATAGATTTTGTGATATATTATTTTCATTTTCTTTCTTTTTTTTTTTTTATTTTAGGTAAGTGGAAGCTTTTTCTTCATGACCTGGTGATATGTTTAATTGCTGTGGTAAGTGTTCTCCATCACATGAATATAGGGATCAGCTGTGTGTAAACTAACACCATAAGTTGGCTTCACTAATGGCAACAGATAGTTTATAGAAGGTTGCATATGTACGCATGCATGCTGCTTCTCCTACACAAGTTGTTGGTATTTTTTGAATACAGAAGATGGTATGTCCTCTGCAGATCTGCTCAGTTGTAGAGCTTGCAGGTAACCTCACTCAGTTTTATTCATGTAACTGTGGTTTAGCATTAGTTTGTTATGTTGTGTGTGGTCTTACTATACAGAAGATTGTTAGCTGAAGTGGTTTACCTGTGTTTCTGTTTTGGCTGCTTGTCCTCCAAATTTCACATGTTCAGTTATAGTAATAAATGTTGTTTTCCTCACCTCTTTTAGCATTATTTCACACTGCTTTGCAGTAGCATAGTTTGATTGTTAATGGCTTAGACTTATTGCTGTATGCATTTTTTTTTAATTGAAAATTACTTTATAAATTGTGTGTGTGTGTGAAAGGAAAAAAAAAATAAATTGAACACCTAGCCATGAGTTCTTTCAAATGAAAAATGAATGCTCAAATTTGCTTTTGTGCACTAACTGTTTCTAATATCCCATAGCTAGGTGAAAGGGAAGGATGGACTGTTTTTTAGGAACTCGGTTTATAGATGTTAAGAGGGGAGTTTTCTATTTGGGGAATGCAAATTCCACAGGTTTTTGTTTGGTTGGGTTTTTTCCCTAAGCAGATGTATGATGAATCAGACTGTGGGCTGCAGGAGAGAGAAACCTCCTCTTGTGCTTCTGGCATTGTCCTGGGAATAGTAATGTGTGTAATCCTCCTGTTGAAAGGGCTGTGATCCCACATTCTATCACCATCAGCTATTCAGTTGTGGCTTTGAAATGAAATTTTGTCACCCTGGTTGATTTTTGGTTTCTTTTGGAGGGGCTTGGGTGTTTTGTGACTGTAAATCTTTTATCATGTGTGGTTCTTGTTTATATATTGGATTAAAGAATGCATTACTTGTGGCGGTAATATTTTAAGTATATCTAGCATGCTTAGCCTTTGCCAACAGCGTTATTTATATTGATGGTATTTTTGGATGCAGGTAAAGAAGGTTATGTTAGTGTAGAATAAGTTCTTCAGTAAAATGGCTTTTTTTCAGTAGCTTTTTTTAAGACACTAACTTTTTCTGTGTACTATAACACAAAAGAACAGTTCAGCTTTTTAACCAAATGTGGTTGATTTATTTCTACTGTGGATATTTTTTGGTGCTTTCTCAAAAAGGTAACGATGATACTTAGTTTTCAAATAATCGGTTATTAAACATGACAGTGATGGAGCTGTGATGTGTCCTACTTCAGAATGATCATATGAATGCTTGGCGCAGTCCATCAACACTGGCGTGACTGTTTTCTGTGATCATTGTATAGTTAAGCCTGTACCTGTAAAATTCAGGTTTTACTCAAAGCATTTGTGAATTAGCTGGAGGATACCCAGTTGTGCTTTTTTTTCTTTTTCTTTTTTGTTTTTCTTGCTTAAGGGAAACATTTGCACTATACCGAGATCAAAATTGTGTGTGTATATATAGCCTTTAAAAAAAAGAATAAATATATAGACTATTGCAGCTGCAGATCTACTACTGCAGTGAAGAAGCAGCTAATACAGCAGACAAAAATCACAAATGTGTGACTATGTACATATATAAATGTATGAACTTTTCATTTAAAGATGTCCAGTGATTCAAATGTCTTCCAGTGCTTAAAGTAAATTTAAAAAAAAAAAAAAAAAAAAAAAAACACAAACACACAAACAAAAAAACTTAAACCTTTTGATAACATATAAGTCTTAATTAGGTTGTATTCAAATGATTTTTTTAATAGGATTCAGTGAGCTGATAAAGAATGTTTACTACTTGTTTCAAAAAATTTGAATTTAGATTGGGAAAGTACATATTTGCTTCAAATGTCCTTTTTCCTCACTTACTTTTTTCACTGAATGCTTGCTAAAACATTTGGTCGTTTGTTTGGGGTTTTTTTGAGGTCTTACCAAAAAAAAGATTAAATTTGTTGTTCAAAGAGACAGGTAGAAAAAAATCAAAATAACTTTTAAAAAATCCAATTACCCCTTACGAGCACAAATAATATTTTATTGCCTGGTGATGTAAAGTAGAAAACTGACAACTCTAAGAAGTAGAAAATTTCCAAACGGAAGAACATTTCATGCCAAAACTGAATAAACAAACTCATGGAAGTTGTCATCCCTCTTGCTTTAGTTGACTGTTGGCTGTGAGGTTAGAAAGACCAGAAAGAATCCTGCCAATGATACCCATCGTAATGGGGGAAGAAAGCCATGTGCGTGTGTAACACTATATACAAACTATCTGCTGATGAGTTGCCAGTGGTTTATGCGTGAAGAAGACTGTGTGCTTGAGAACACAGTTACATCACTGTGAAACCTAGTTCCATATTATTTTTCAGCTTTTCAATTTTATGTCCTTGTTGGGTAGAAACACTTAAAAATGAATTCCTGGCAGACAAATAATTTTTTTCTTGAAATGTACTAAAGACAGCAGATTTTACTTTAGAAACTACATCGAGGTCCGTGCCCCATGCTGTTTCCAGCCCTGTTATATTTTTCTTTTCTATTAAAGAAGCAGGACTAGAAAGATCAGAAAATAGCAAAATGGGAAGGTGAAGAAGGTCAGGTTTTGTGCTTGCGTAGGCTTTTTCATACTTGTGCTTTGAACCCTTTTAAGAATGACAGAGGCACACAAATCCAGATGTTGTTTGAAGAGCTACCTCAAAGGAGGCTGGTCAGAGCAAATCACACCAGTGTCAGGGCAAACCTGTGCAGTAGCTCTTCATGACCCTATACAGTCCAGCACCTTGACAGCTGCACCCCATTTCAAGTGATAATGGTACACTGATATGCCTGCCACTTCTTTTGCGTCTGGTTTGAGGGTGGTGCTTCTTGAGACCTGAAGTTGTTCACTGGAAAACGTGCAGTAAACAATTTGTCATAGTTTCGTGGTTTTTTTTGTTGTTTTTTATTACTGCTTACCCCCAGTGATCCTCATTTGTACTCCACATCATTATATGTGAAGCTTTTTGC